>JANBPO010002794.1:0-27134 GCA_024336825.1 Amorphophallus titanum
AGAACATGATGCTTCCTATATTTGATGCTAAGGAAGGAAAATTTTGGAAGGTCAAGTTTGTAGAAAGAGATTCTCCTATGATGACAATTCATGTCAGCATAGTGTTCTGACAACCAATCTATACCTAAGATTGCATCACAGCCTTCCATGTCTAGGCATACGAGATTTGCAAGAAGATTGTGACCTTCTATGGTTACCTCACTGTTAGGGTAGTGATAGTTAAGTTCAGTTCCAAAACCTAGAGGTGTAGTAATTGCTAAGTCTGAAGGTAAAGGAATCGATGAAACAAGCAGAGTCTTTGCAAAAGCAGTGGAAATGAAAGAATAATATGATCTGGTATCAAATAGGATAAAAGTCGAATGCAATAAATTAGGATAGTACCTTCAATCATATCACCTTCTTTGGTAGGTTCATATTCCATTACGACATTTAGATTACCTTGCCACTTGCATCCTCCATCATTCTTCAAAGGGTGTTCCTTCATGAGCAGGCAGTCTGACATTTTATGTTCTCATCTGCCACAATGTAAGCATGCGTCGAGGCGCTTCCAGCACTCTTCCGCAATGTATTGGAATTTTTCACAAAACTTGCAAGCCTTCATGACTTGCTTTTATTCTTCTCTGACCCTTTTGCTTTTGCCATTTCCCTTTCCATTGTGGGATCTTTTCTTGTTAATCCCATGAACTATGAGTTCCCGTGATGCTGAATCTATCTTCTTTCTTCTCTCTCTTGTCACGTTTACGGCTTGATTATTCCTCCTTCCCCTTAAAATTTTCCACCTCAAGGGTTCTTTCACAAAGATGTGCTCTATGCACCATCTCCGAGTAAGTTTAGATGTTTTGTGGACCCAACTGCTTGACAAAAATCGGCCTTAACCCATCCATGAATCGGTTGGCCTTGAGTAACTCCATGCTGATAAGGTGTGGAGCATACGATGCTAGTTGTGAAAACTGTACCTCATACTCGGCTAACGTCATCATCCTTTACCTTAGTGCGACAAATTCTGATGCTTTCCTTTTGCAGACATGCTCTGAGAAATACTTCTCATGAAAGAGCTCAAGAACTCTTCCCAGGTGAGTTGTGGGTTCTGTAGATGAGAAGATGTGGCTTTCCACCATGTGCGAGCATCCTTGTTGAGTTGGAACGTTGCAAGTAGGACCTTCTCCTGATCCATTCACTACATAACATGGAAGATTCGATCCATTTCATCGATCCAGTTCTTGACCTCATCCGGATTAGACGATCCTGAGAAATGAGGAGGGTTCATGTTCCTAAAATTGCAGTGTAGATGTCTAGCACCAGCCGTGTGCTAGTTTGTGCCACCGTCTGTAAGGCTTGAGTGAGACCCAGAACTGTTTGTTGCATCGCTTCCCAGTTAGCTCTGTTTCTAGCCATTGGGAAAATAAAGTTCCCGAGAAAATAAAAAATTTGTCACCTTCCTTAGAATTCATGATATTTAATTTTTCTCATGTTTAGAGGTTAATTTTTATTAGAGAACTATCTTATCCCAGGCTCTACCCAATCTCACGTGGGTTGGGAAAGTTTTCATAAGCTAGTTCATAGGTTGGAAATATCTAGAACCTTGGACTTAAATTAATCCTATAAGTTGACTTTTTCCTAGGACTTAATAAGCCTAGGCTCTGATATCACCTTAACTGTCACGCCCCGAGATTTCAGCAAAAATAAGTCGGGAACATGAACAGTTGGCAATTCAAAAATAGTTCTATGATGTTGTAACCAAGGCAAAGAACGCTCCAATATAAGATCATGAGAGTTCAAAGGAGGTTTTAAGACAAGGTCATGCTATGGGAGAAATCCAGCAGCTTAACAGCATATTCTTAGACTTTCATAATTCATTAATCGCTTATTGAACCATGTATGGAGTTCCAGACCATTAATAGACCATCTAGGAACTTAGGAAACCCAACTCTTGGGTCAAACCTTGGGTTAGGCAGGATCCGGGAAGAAGCGATCGTTCCTGGACTATTTTAGGACATAGGCAGTCAAGACAAGACCGCTATCACAAACAAGTGGTCAGGTTAGGACCGTTTCTAGATAGAGTCGACACCAGATTGAGGAAGAGTAGACGCAGTGGAATAAACTGGCATAATGCAGTCACAGTATGACTACTACTTGACATTAGCGATTGCCTGATGGCCGCGACTATCCAGGACACAGAAAACATCAATAAAGTGCTCTCTAGAAGGTTCAGACTGGTTTTTAGAACCAGAATGCGGTCATAGAAAGGACTACCTTGTATAGACGCGGTCAGTCACGAGATCGCCATTATAAAGAAGCGGTCGTCGAAAGACCGCCTTTTACCTTCTAGATAGAAGGGTCAAAATCGTGCAATTAAGGCCTATTCTAGGGCAAGTAATGCATGAAAACTCTAGTAACCATGAAGGTAAGTCATGATAGAAGAAAAGAAATTCATTGAGATACATAGATTTACGTGAATTAAATCAAATTATCATATTCTTCTTAAAGGATAAAATTCATATATGCAGAAATAACCCTATATGCGCAGTGATAATAAATCATGAAATTCTCCACGTACAGTGCATGAAATCATCAGGAAACATAGGGATTTTATTCCTAACATGTTAATTTAGCTATCCATGAGATAACCTACCTTTGAAAGTGCTCCTATAGATTGAGTTTTTGACTGGAAGTCAATGCTGGTTCCTGTGCATCCTGTGTGGAACCTGCTATTTCTTGGCCTTCTAACTCTTCAACCTCTCATCCTAAAGTCACCAAACATGGAGGATAGGTAGAAGATACAAAGGACAATAATAAGTTGCAAAGGGAGAACTTGAACTAACCTCGTTTAGGACTTCTAATTTCCTCTTCTTCCCTGGACGGACGCATTATCTTCTGTGCAGATTGCAGAGGAACAGTAACTTCAAGGGCTTCTATCTCGTTAAGGACTCGACCTCCTAGCATGAAAATTGGAGGGTAGTTAGACAACATGGCGGAGAACAAAATCTTTAAAAGGCTTTGCGTGAGATAGTGTCTCTCTACCTGTGAAAAATGTGATCCAACATTAGGGTTCGCATGGGTCAAGATTGAATCTATTTATAGGGTTTTGAGTTAGGGTTACTAGATTAGGTCGAAATAGAGCTTCCCGACTCAAATGAATCCCTAAGAGTCCTATACCAAGTTTCTAGGCTAGATAGCTTCGATCTCTAGCCCTTGGGAGGGATAAAATCTAATCTTTTTAGGGTTTATCTGACCTTTCTCACGGAAGCCAGTCACAGTCAAATGGAGACTACTTTCATGAGAAGGTGGTTGTATGATAGACCGCCTCTTGGTGTTTAGTTCGAAAATTTTAGATTTTTGAACTTATCAATTATTTATCCCCTATTTATCCTATCTATCCCTTCTTAAATCCAAAATTAGCCCTAATTACGTTTCGTTCAACTGAGTCCAACATGTGCAAGCAATTTAATGAACTTATGACAAAAGAATTTGAAATGAGCCTCATGGGTGAACTCTAATTTTGTCTTGGACTATAAGTCACGCAAACAAATGATGGTTTCTTCATAAATCAGTCCAAGTACACATTGGAGATTCTGAAGAGATTTGGAATGAAGGATGTCAAACATGTATCCACACCCATGGGAACAAATACATCCCTAGATGTTGATAAGAATGGTAAATTTGTAGATCCTAAAACATACCAAGGTATGATCGGGTCTCTTTTATATCTCACTACTTCTAGGCCTGATATTCAGTTTAGTGTGTGCATGTGTGCTAGATTCCAAGTAAATCCTAAAGAATCCCATCTAATTGCTGTAAAAAGAATTTTCAGATACATTGCTAGCACACATGGCTTAGGGTTGTGGTATCTAGTATCATGCTGCCTTGAATTAGTTTCTTATACTGATGTTGACTATGTTGGGTGTAAACTTGATAGAAAAAGTATTAGTGGGTATTGCCAATATCTGGGTGGTCCTAGTTTCTTGGGCTTCTAAGAAGCAGCACTCCGTGGCCTTATCTACTGCAGAAGTAGAATATGTAGCTATAGATAGCTGTGGAACCCAAGTGCTATGGATAAAGCACCAACTTCAAGATTATGGTATAAACCTTGGATGCACACCTACATTGTGTGATAACATAAGTGCCATCAATTTAACAAAGAACCCCATCCAGCATCCAAGAACAAGAGATTATACATCATTTCCTTAGAGATCAGGCTAGCAAAAAGAATTTTGAGTTGTAATTCATTGAAATAGAAAAGTAAATTGTAGATATCTTTACAAAATCTCTGAGCAATGAAAGGTTTTCAACTTTGAGGAGAGAATTGGGCCTGTGTAGACCCCCCCACTTGATTGTGCTTGCATGGTTCTGGTCAAATAAATTCTAGAGGTCACTAGTTACTGTTGTCAAGGAGAGTCCTTATTGCATGTCTAGTTGGTTGTATTGTTCATAAGTTACAGGTTGTTTCCTCTTTTTGCATGACCCAATGGTATATGAAATAGAGGTGTGTGGAAGGATAGGCACCCTCTGTCTGAAAGCACCCATTATGCGTGAGAAGATACTTCGCCAAGTACTATAGGTACAACCACATTGCATTCTAGAGTCCATGGGTTGAGGGGGAGTTGGTTGTGATATGAAAGAAGGGGAGATCTAGAAGGGGGGATGAATAGATCTACCACCAGAAATTGCAAAATAAAATCTCTCAAGCACTGATCTTACATCTAGCATTAAAAATGGAACAATTCACCACATCAATCAGTTCAGGCAACCAAGTAAGCAGCACATAAAGTAATAAAGGATGCAGTGATGAAAGAAGAACTAAACTCAAACTAGCAGGCAATTAGAACTGTGAATTTCTAATTAATCACAAATTAGGAATAGTACTAGGCAAAGGTTTGACCCAAAGATTGTTGATGGTTATGTTACCCCCGCCCCTAACAAACTATGCATGCAAGTGTATGCATGAAGCATGAACCGGCATGAAAGTATAAAGGAAAGGGCGATGAATAGATGAGGAAAATATATCGTGATCTCCACCAAGGTTGCAACAATGCCAAAGGATAAATATTTAAGAGAAAGGGTGTCGTGTACCTTGGAAAATGATGATTTGATTGCGCTTAAGAACGGGGTGTGGGGAACGTCGGGGGGGGGGGGGGGGGGGGGGTGGGGGGGGTGGGGATCGCAGCGGGACAGGTTCAGTTGGCGCCAAGCCATGATCAGGCTTGCGGCGGCTTTCGGCATCAGGTTTCTGCGGACGGACTCAAATCGGGCCACGTCTTTTTCGCGGTGTTGCCATACAAACACGTACTCCCGGAAAAGGATCCAAGCCGCGCCTTTTCCACGGCAATCCGCGGGAGATATTCGCAGCGGAGCGAGAAAAGGGATGGCAACACAAAGTCAGTGGGCACGTGCCCATATTGGGAAACGGCCATGGCCTCGTCAACACTTTCCTTGTTGGTATCGAACCCTCCACACTTGCGTGCCGCCCCTCCTTCGCAGTAGTATTTCCGGCGTGAGCAGGATTTTGAGCCAATCAATGAGCACGTGCTCCTGAACCAACTAGCTCTTATGGTCTCTCCCACTTCCGTCGAGCCGGCTCCGAGCCCCCCCACGCGCGATCCGCTGCGGCAATGGCGCTCTCATGTCCGCATTCGCCCGGTTTCGTCCCAGGCTTCCGGCCATACCATCCACAGCTATTTTGTGGCCGTCCCGGAAAGCCCCGACGGCAGGCACGTTCTCTTTTATGCCTCCTCCACTCCCGAGGGCTATGAAGGCGAAATTCGGATTTCCGACCGCGCCACGGGGACGGAAACGGTCCTGGCCCGGAATGTCCGCGTCGAGGATGCCCACCGCGCGGCGTGCCAGCAGTGGTCCAATGGCGGGAAGACGGTCGTTTTCCATGACCTGCGCGAAGGCCGCTGGATAGTTGTCGCGGTGGACGTCGCGAGCGGCAAGGAAACGGTTCTGGCCGTCGACCGCCAGCTTGGCTTTGGGTCGGTCACGGACGCCTGGGCTCCGCTCTACGGATGTCACTGGAATCCGGGCCCGCATAAGAATCTCGAGCTCGTCAACGTCTCCACGGGAGAAATCCGCACGCCGGTGACCATCCGCCAGGTCGCCGCGGAATATCCAGACTGGATACGCCGCGAATTCGGCGAGCGGGAGATCTCCGTCTTTTTCCCGGTCATGAGCCCGGACGGCCAGCGCGTTTTTTTCAAGGTCGCCGCCGGTTCTGGCAACAATGATTTCCGGAGTCCCGAGGCAAGTCATCGCGAGGGAAAACTCGTCTACGATTTGAAGCGCGCGCGCTTTCTCCATTTCTTTCCCCAATGGGGCCATCCCTCCTGGCATCCCGACAGCAAACGGATTTTCGAGAAGGGCAACGTCCTGATCGATTCCGAGACGGGCCATGTCGAGCCGTGCGCCCCCGCGACCCAGTCGGACCATCCCTCCGTGAGTCCCTCCGGTGACCTCTTTACCACGGATGGAAAAGTACTGGGCGTGGATCATCCGGCACCGGGCGAGTGGGGAATCGTGGTCGCGAGTCCCGAACGGAACGCCTACGTGCTCATCGATCGTTTTGACAATGCCAGGGGCGCAAAATCCTGGAGGAAAAACCACCCGCATCCCGCCTTCAGCCACGACAGCCGGCGAATCTATTACAACGTGAGCAAGGACGATTGGACGCGCCTCTACGTTGCCGAGGCCGCGGCGGTCGAATCGTGAAAGTTCTTTCCCGCATCTTCCTGGGAAAAGGCAGCCACATCACCTATCCCCACACCAACCCCTTTGCCTGGGGAGGCCGGGCGCTGGTTTATGCCCACAAGCAAGGCGACCCGCGCGGTCTCTACCTGCGCGATCTCATCACGCATGAAATCACCCGGCTCCCGGATATCCACCCCGACGGCCCGCCCGGCACGTGCGACATCGCCTTGAGGGCCTCCACCATGGTCGCGGTCGTCCACGACGCGGTGTGGATTTTGGACTTGGACAATCCCAGGCAATGGACCTGCATCTACCAGGCCCCTCCGCCAGCCACGATCGACGTGCTCTGCAGCATCTCGGCCGACGGGCGAAAAGTCCTTTGCCGCGAAGTCCTCGGAGAATCCAATCGCGCGATCGAAATCGAGCTAAAGACCGGCGCGGCCCGAACGCTGTTCACCAAAACCTGGTACGCGAATCACTTTCACTACTGCGGCCACGATGACGAGTGGATCGCCTTTGCCCACGAGGGGCCCGCGCAAAAGATCACGGACCGGTGCTGGGCATGGCATGCAAAGCATGCGCCCCAGGGAAAAGTGGCCTTCGATCAAGCCTCGGAAGAGCCGGGCAAGCCGCTCTGCGTCGGGCACGAGCGCTGGGGCTATCACGACATCTCCGCCTACGTCATCGCCTACGCGGTAAGCCCGGCGGGCAAGCGCGGCATGTACGAGATTTTCGCCGACGACCGCCCCGCGCGGTTGCTCTGGGAAAACGACGTGCTCTGGCATTGCAACATGGATCCGACCGGGCGCTTCGCCGTCGCGGACACGACCGGCCCCTACCAAAAGGAAACGCTCGCGCCGGAAGTGCTGCGCGAATCGACCGAGCACCACCTCGAAATCGACCGCACCCGCGGCCGCAACGCCTCGGACATCGTCCTCATCGACCTGCACACCGGCGAGACCCTGCATCTGGCCACTGCGCAACGCACCCAGCATCCCTACCATCCTCATCCCGCCATCAGTCCGGACCGCAAGTGGGTCATCTGGAATGATGCCGCGCCGGAGAACCGCGGCGCATGGCTGGCAGCCCTTTCGCTCGAGATTTAAGGGAAGATCTCCATATTTTGCTTTTAATGGGCACGTGCTCATTATATTGTTACGCCCCTCCCCCATAACAACGTCCATGCCCATCCCCCTCAAATTCCTCCAAGTCGCCGCCTTCTCTCTGGCCACGGTCATCTCCGCCAACGTCTCCGCACAAACCACCGTGGAGGAATTCAAGGCGCTCGCCTGGGACAAAACCCACGCCGGAACGCCCCTGGACCTGACCCCCTACAAGCAAACCTTTCACGACGATTTCAACACCATGGACGTGACCGCCGACGGCGGCAAGGGTCCGTGGTTCGCGCCCATTCACACCGACTACTCCTCCGCCCACTTCCTGCCCCCCGGCCCCGACGGCCCCTTCACCGTCAAGGACGGCAAGCTCACCATCCACGCCGAAAAAACCGGCGACAAGTGGACCTCCGGCACCATGCAGACCGTGGACGGCAAGGGCCAGGGCTTCGCGCAACAGTACGGCTATTTCGAGATGTCCGCGCAGATGCCTCCCGGCAAGGGCACCTGGGCCGGCTTCTGGCTCCTCTCCCAAAACGGCTTTCTCGACAAGACCAAGAACCGGACCGAAATCGACATCATCGAGTGGTACGGCGGCGACGCCAAGGGCGACCACGTCACCTGCCACGTCTGGCCCGCCGCGCACCCGGACCCCGGCGTGCCGAAATTGGAAAAGCACGTCGGCCGCAGCACCTACTTCAACATGAAGAACAGCCTGACCAACGGCGAACTCGATGGCTTCCACACCTACGGCGCCGAAATCACGCCCGAGTGGGTCATCGCCTATTTTGATCGCAAGGAAATCGGGCGCTTCAAGACCCTGCCCGAGTACAACACGCCGCTTTATCCCCTCGTCAGCCTCGGCATCTTCCCCAAGCAAGCCGCGGAAGCGACCAGCCCCAGGGACATGGTCGTCGATTACGTGAGCGTCTACGCCAAGAAGTAAGGCGCACGCTCGCGCGGCGGCACGCACCTGGGCGCCACCCTGCGCACCCGACTCGATTTAATTTCAACAGGGCTCTAGCCTCGGCGCATGAGCTCACGCCTGCGCGGTTGGTTCGTATTCACCTGCGTGTTGGTCCAGGCCCTCGCGCTCACCAGCGCAAAGGCGCAGGACCAAGCCCCGGGCCTCCTCGCGCTCGGCGACTGGCAGTTCAGCGCGCCGCATTCGGAGGACGCCTCGCTGGAAACACTCAAGGCCGGCGACGCCACCGTCCCCGGCCACGGCGAGGCCATCCGACTTCAAGTCAAGGTGCCCTGCCAGCCCGTGTGGCTCATCCAGGTCAGCCGCGCGATTCCCGCCGATGTCCCCGAGGGCAACATCGTGCAGCTCCATTTCTGGGCGAGATCGGCCACGTCGAGCGGATCGCGGCCGTAGCCGAGGCCGAGCGCGTAGAGCAGCGACGCACGCGGTGGAAGCGGGTTGTAGGACATGTCGGTGTGCCAGACGAGTTCGTAGCTGCCGAGGCTGCCGACGGCCTTGCCGTCTTTCTTGACGCTGAGTACATTACTACAAGACTTAAAACTCATCTCAAAAATACAAGTTGTTGTGTACAATAAAACATTACATATAAATTTTAAATTTGCTAATAATGACTCTACGAAAATATAAAACTGAAATAAGATATTTAATAATAAAGATATTTTGCAACCGAGTGAAGGCCTTGTAGGCGCCAATCCACCTACGTCCCTCGAACTTTCCTCTTGAGCAGGTGTCCCCATCAACCATCACCCTTGTTTATCAAATTTTTCTGCCATGAGATCCATCTGAACCCCCAAAAAAGACCCAGATTTCTCTGCATCTTCTCCCGCCTCCCTGGACGAGCAGCAATGACACCTCTCGTTCCTGGGAGCACGATGGTGGCCCCTCCTCCAGCCTGGGCAAGCAACGACACTAGCCCCCTCCAACATCCTAGAATAGCTCCTCTTTCGGTCAGGGGATGCAGCGGCGGCTCCTCCTCTAACCTAGGCATGCGGTGACGATGACAACCTTTGGCCTGGGCACGTGGCGACGATGGCTCCTTCTCCAACGTGGAGGCGTGGCAACAGCCCCTCCTCCGGCCTGGGCGCACAGCGGCGGCGACTCCCCTCCTGCCTGGGCACGCCGTAGCCACCCTAAGCACATGGTAGCTACACCCTCTTCTTACCTAGGCACATGACGGCCACTACTCCTCTGACCTTGGTGCACTGTGGCGACGGCTCCTCTCCTGTCTGGGCACACAATGGCCACCCTAGGTGCAAGGGGAGGCACCCCCTCCTACCTGAGCATGCGACAACGGCGACTCCCTCTTATCTGAGCACGTGGCAGATCATGTTTCTTCTGGTCGCCGGCATCATCGATCTTGCCATAGGAGGATGCTTAAATGGGTTCGCATTACTAAGGAGGAGGGTAAGACAGAGGTGGAGGGTGAGCTTGGCATTGTGGAGGGTGCACTGGAGCAGCCGCCGCACTGCCGGGGACCCATCCACCGCCCATGCTTGTCTCCTCCTCTTCTTCTCGCCTGGTTGGGCGAGGGATAGTGGAGATAGCCGAGGAGGAGGAGGGGAGAGGGATTAACAGAGGAGAAAGGACGGGTTGGGGGTGGTCTGGCCACCACCGACAGCCGCTGTGGATCTATGCGGGTCCACGCGGGTCTGTTGGGTCTGGGTCTATTTATGCCAACGAAATTTGGACCCCGGGTCCGAAGTTGACTCTATGGGCCTGGTCCGAAGCGTATCCGGGTTGAGTCTTACCCATATATGACCGACTTGCAGCGGTACTCAATATGTATGCACAACGGACGCCTCCCAATTAGTTTGATGGCTAAGCCCCTCATCAGAGGTGGCACCATCACCATGGTTCCATATTAGGTCAGTTAAGGTAACAAGTAGTCTAATAAATATTGATAGAAGTAAAAAGACAGAATAAAATAACCCATTCCATAACAGACGAGCGCGGATTGACTTCAGTAATATATGTGCAGGACGGGCAAGAATGGGCGTTGGACTACCTTACCCCTCAAGAATTAGACAGCCTAAAAATTGAATTGGAAAAACAATAATGCCACATAGGAGCAGAAATATATTCATGAGCAATTATCAAAACTCAATTAAATAACAACATGGCAAACACAAAGAATGATCGTAGGCTATTCAATTACATTCACTCTATTGGCCCGGTTTGGGGACATAAAGGCGTGTATGTATTCGATAATACGGGCCCAATGGCGGTAGTGTAAGGTGGCCCATTGTGGACCTCCGGTTGGGGAGACCGGTCGAGGTAAACAGGCTGCCGGTGCAAATATAGTCATTCGACACGGGCTATCCTTCGATCGATGCGGACCTCGATGGAGTCCAATGCTGTTGAAATCTCCCGAACTTGGCCATGACAATGGCAAATGTGGTGGGATCCATCAGGCATTGAGGGCGTAGTCGCACGCGCCCTAGGACCCGACTTGGCTAGAACAAGTCAGTGAACTTGCTCTGATATCAAATTTGACGTGGAATGAGTCCGGTCGGGACACGGGGACCTAGCCGTCAGAAGGATCGGCTCCAGTCGGAGACGTGGGCGTGCCGGGAAGCATGCGCCCCCGGCAATCACGCTGCGTCGATGGTGCTTGCTGTGGACCCTGCTAGTACAAGTACAAGAATAACCTCCACGCAGGGAGGGGAAACTCGGGGAGGGGCACAAAGTACAACACTATCCTCACGCAGGAGGGGGGAGCACTGGGAGGGGAGTAAACAAACGGATTGTGACTAGCAGGATAGGACAGAAGAGCTCGAGGCGATACGATGCGGTCCGGACTCCAAATGAGGTGTCGCTGGTGTCGAACCATTGCTGGGGTGGGTGCTGCTACACTATGCAACGTCTGGTGATGGGTCGAGGTCGCTGGTGGGCGGGGCAGTGCCGACAAGCCGACCTGCACAGTTCTGTCCTGGAGGACAGGTTGGCGCAGTCGCCATGCAGGAGGGAGAACTCTCACCACCGAACTCTGATCGAGGCGGGACCAACGTGGATTGAAAGAGACAGGGAGATCTACGTGCCGGCCAAGTTTCATGGCCGTCGGATCTCGGGTCTGGTCGTGGTCGCCTCTGGACTGCAGATCTGGAATCTGGGTGAGCAGGCAGACAGGGTGAGGGTGCACGAGGCAGTTCGCACAGCATGGAAGTTAAGGCATGATGAAACTGGTGGGGTTGTCTTCGGGTCGTCAAGAGGTGCGTCTCCACCGAAGGGCTCGACCCGGGGACTAGCAGAGTGGGCGTGGTTCACTGTGCTAGTTTGCTGTTCATCCTGGGTAGGTCTGGGTCGCACAGACTCTGTGCAGTCGCACGGGATCGGGCACCACGGGCAGTGTCAACGTCTAAATGAGGTGAGACCACTCGGAGTCGAACAACTCTTTAGAAGATAGTTTTGGCCGATTCGAGCTTGAGAAGCCGGTGTGGCCTCTGCAAGTTGGACTTCTATTTCTGACGTGAATCTAGCGCAGTCGTACGAGTTTGGACGCTGCGATCGGTGCTGAGGTCAAATTGAGGCGAGACTGTCACCCAACTTGCAAAAGAGCATGAATAACGTGATGGGAACTAGGTGTCCCAACGTAATGGCCAAAAAATAAGGTTGTTGATAGTTTATGTTCCTCTTTATCCCGCCCCCAAACTAATTATGCTAGTATATGCGTATGAACATGAACAAGCATGGAAGTATGGTGAACAAAGGGGTGATAAGAGATAGGATACTGATCGTGATCGCCACCAAGGATCAACAACGCCAAAGGGATGAAGAAAGGAGTCCAACGGTGCCGTGTACCTTGGAAAGATGAAGACTTGATCGTGCTTAAGGAATGGGGTGCGGGGAATGTCGTGGATTCGACCTCCTCTCCTTCCAACCAACTAGAGGAAGAGGGCCTCACATTCAATCATGCTCTCCTGCAAAACAAAGCTACGCAACCAGAGTCAACGACACTGACAGTTCTAGATTGAGTCGTTAGGGTACCATCGTAGTCAAGAAAAAGACCACACTCAGTCACCTAAACTCACCAAAACAAGGACCATCACAGCCAAAACAGGACTATAACGCACCAGTATAGGGGCGTTACCTACTATAACAGACCACAGAAGGGGCGTTATGGTAGACAGACCCAAAACTCTGATACAGACAATATAACGCACTAAGACATGGGCGTTATATTAGCACAATGCACTACCTTCTTTTTTGTTATTTTTTGTTAGGCTCCCTGACGCAGACTCGCCTACGATGCGGGATATTTGTTCGGTGGGACTATTGATGAAGTTGATTATTTATTATCGCAGTGGGGCTAGGGGATGGCATCCCAAAATCCTAGCCAAAACGGGGTGCCTCAAGTCGGAAAGAAGGGGGTTGATAGGCTCAGTTCCGCGAGGCTGGGGACAGTTTTCGAGCTTGGCGAGGGCAGAGTGCCTCAAGCCAAGAAAAGACTTTATGAAACCAGCGCAGAGGGACAAAGGGTAATTTTGGGGCTCGACAAGGGTGGAGTGCCTCAAGCCGAGGAAAAGACTTTTATGAATCTTGTCCAGTGGAAAAAAGGTTATTTTCGAGCTCGGCAGGGGCGGAACACCTCAAGCCAAGGAAAAGATTTTATGGACCCAGCCCGATGGGACAGAAGGTAGTTTTCGAGTTCGGCTAGGGCGGAGCGTCTCTGGCCAATGGAAAGCTTTATGGACACATCCCGGCGGGACTGATGGGTGAATTATTAAGCTCGACAAGGGCAGAGCGCCTTATGCCAAGGAAAAGGAGATTTTATTGGGCCGACATTGGGCAAGGAATCTGAACCGGCAGTGATAGGAGAGTCCCGTGGAACAAATATGGTATTGTTGCGGCTGAATGTCGAAAGGCCATGAGAGTGCATTGGCTGGGAGCATAGGTCCCAGATCAAGGGTGGAGGGTTAGTCCCAGTGGGCCAAGTGGGGAGTACCTTCGTAGGATGGGAAGATGGCAAAGCACCATGAATTTCGGTGGCACCAAAAGGTGCTGAGACAGGCCATTAGAAGTCGAATGGCGTTTATTTGCTGGCTTTATAAGGAGTTGAGGGTGTAGCTGATTCAGTATGGATTGTTCTTTTCATTCCCCTCAATGGACATGGACCCGTATTTGAAATGGGAGGCCAAGTGGCCGATGAGAGCTCTTTAGTGTCGGTGGGACTGTTGATTACATGGTCCCCCCAGCTAAGCATCAGATCACCAGCTATCTTCTTTTATCATTACTTTCTTCAGGAGATCCTCTGAACAGCTTTGGCTCGCGCCTCCGGTGCTTACGCCAAGCGTCATCCCCTTGCCCCCTTTTTCTTAGAAGCTGTGGCTGTAGGGTCTTCCTACCTACGCAGATGGCATAGTCATTATATTTTCCCTTGGGCATTCACCAAGCAATGCTACTAGGAAGGCTTCTATTTGTGAGGGGGTGGATGGGGAGGCCCTGTTGACCTCATAATCTTCCTTTCTTTTTTTTGCATTCATTCCTTTTTTTAGTTCTCTTTTTTTTTTGAACAGACAGCTCGGATGACGCTGATAGTGTAGTGTAGTGTAGAGCCATTACCCTTCATCTATTCGTTCTTAAACAGACCAAGGCGGGTGCATAGGAGAGCGCTCACCCCCTCAGAGAGGGGATGAGTGGGGGTACTTTTCTTGCCATTCTTAGGTTGTCCTCCTACAGGAGCCGCTGAACCGGCCCCACCCACTGAGGGGGACATTTGTGAGCCTTCCTCAAAGATCGTTGAGCATTCTGTTAAGTAAATTTGTGGCTCAACAAGCCTACCCCTAGATAGAGCGCCTAGAAAGGCTTCTCAACTTTTAATAGTTGTTGAGCTGGAAGATGTGGAGACTTCTTCCCCAATCACGCAGTCATCATCTTCGGGCTCCCCTCAAAAGAAGTGCAGTAGCTAGGAAGGTAACCCTCCCTTAATATCTTTAAGTTATCAATTAACTTGCGAAAGTGAAATAGTCCCTTCATGGAATTTGCTTCCCTTTTCCTTTTAGGAGGGACTGAGGAAGCCTTACCGGGAGTGACTAACTCGCAAGCCAAAGTGGTGCGAAGCCTATACTGCGATGAGCAGTCGACTGCCTCATCTTTTTGTGATAAAGGGGCGTCTATAGTCTCAGGTAACCCCTTTAATGGACCTCTTTTATCATTTTCGCATATGACTAACTTATAACATTCTTTTCTAGGTTCAGTTGGCCTAACTGAGGCCCTTGGTTCTTCAATGCCACCCAACCCTGAGTCTAGAGGTAACAATTTAGAGGCAGGGGCTGCTTCCTCAGGTATAGAAAGGACATGCCTGCTTTCCTCCCGGGGAGTTTCATTGTCTATATTGTGGAAGCTAACCTCATCACTCACAATTTCCTCATTTCTCCCTTTTTTATTTTGCAACTTTACCAGAAGTCACCTCATCAGAGAGAGTGGAGCTTGAGGCTCCTCCAATCCATACTAGTGATTTCCCAGGGCATGAGATTGAGTGGCTGGACGGCCCTCAGGGCGCACCGCTCGAAGGGGGAGATTTAGTGTTCGTGGCCCTTGTTGGCGCCGTTCAGGCTACATTGCAGCAGGAGACTCCTCCCTCCATTGGGGCGTGCAGGATGCTCTTGCGAGGAACAACCTAGCTTATCATTTGATGGGGCTGCCACGGTAGCCTTGGATGACTACGGTTGATGATATTTAAGGTGAAGTACGCCACCTTCATGAGTCCTCAGCATGGGAGGCGTATAAGTTAGAGATCCAACAACTCAAAGAAGAGATTTCTACTTTGTCTAGCGAGGTCAAGGAGCTAGGCTCTCAGATTGAGGCAGCCCAAAGCCGTCCGGGCTCTTTTGCAATGGTAGAAGTTAAAAATAGAAATAAGGCAGCCGCGCTTCAAGGGACGGTGCAGTCCATACTGAACATAATTAAGGAGTTCCTGGCCGCCGCGGAGCTAAATGCCAAAGAAGAGCAACAAACACAAGCTGAGGAAGGTTCTCTCATGGAGCGACGCTTGGGGGCTCAAGATGCCATTGCCACCGAGCAATGTCAAATCGAAGATTTGATGAAGAGAAATTCTCACTATCTATGAGCTTATTCTTGTACAGTATCATTCTCTTTTCTTCTTTCCTCGACATTCATCATTTTGAGGTTACCTCAAGGACTTGTCTCGGGCTCGAATTTTGTGAATGAATAATGAAAATTGTTCATGAGTTGAGCATTGCTCTCTGTAACAACACTTCAACTGTCTTTTCTCTTTTCTCTCTTCTTTTCACATTTTTACTTTTTTTTTCACTTTACTAGTCTTAGCACCCTTTCTGATTTTCACCAAAACTAGCCCCCTTTAACTTTTCCAGTGCGTCCTTTCGGCACCCGCGTCCCAGCGTTTTTCTCTGTTCTCCCCCTATTTTCTCCCTCTTCTGATTGTCTTCTCACCTTGATCCTTTTATGAAAGTTGTTCATTTTTTCATTATTTACAATTTCTTCTTCTTCTTCACATTTTGCTAGTTCTTCCTGGTTTTCATGATATTCTCCATTTTCTAAAAATGCATCTGAAGAGTCCAGCATGCCCACGACTCTGTTTCGCTACACGTCGGAGCTCCCTGGTGAGGCTGATAACTTTCAGAATAATCCACCAAATCGACTCCTTTCTATTCCAATCTCCTATCCCCACTATTATCTTGAGATTCATCTATCAAATTTGATTTATCTTGGACTCTATCTTCAAAATCATAGGGGGAACTTTCTAGGTTTCAGCAGTTTCTATATAAACAGAACCTATTCGCAGTGCACGATGGGGGTCTGTTCTTTAGATTGGGGCGGAGCCATGCTACACCTTCAACGTCCTTCTTTGACTCTAACCTGTCAAGGGAAGTATTAGCTTCGCATTCGTCCTATTTGGGCTTCATTTTATCATCATTTTTCCTTATTTGTTTGTCCCTACTTTTTCCAAATCATCAGAGTTTGCTGTATTTCTGTTGCGCTTGTGCGACAGGGGTGTCTTTTCCAAGCCCGGGCAGAGCCATGCTGCATTGTCATCATCTTTCTTTGACCCTGGGCTTTTAATGGGAGTATTAGCTTCGTGTTCATCATATTTGGGCATCCTTTTCCTCATCTTTTCCCTATTTTCCATGCTCCAACTTTCTGGGTTTCACCAGTCTGTTCTGTAATTCCTAACCCAGATTTCTCTGCGAAGGGGGGGCACATTTGCGTGGTCGGGGCGAAGCTATGCCACACCTCCAACCCGTTTCTTCGACTTCATGCTCTTAAGAGAAGTGTTATCTTCATTTTCCCTCATTTTGGGCTCATTCCCTCATCCCTAGCACATTTATTTTCGCTCATGCTTTCTGTAATTTCACATAGTCTTCACACTTAGTCTCTGTTCTGAGCCTGTTCTGCACGTTACATTTTCTTGCATTTTGCACCATGTTTTTCACTGTTGTCCTCCTCGTTTCTATTCCTTCCTTTCACCCTGATCTCATCACAACATTCCCACCTTTCATTAGGATCATCCCGTTCCTTTTAAGGTTCCTTCTTTTGCAAGATCTCTCTTGTTCTTTGGGTGCAATTTCTCATTGCTCTGTAGTTTCCTACACTATCTATATTTTTTGCCAAATCTCCGGTGTTTATACATGATGTCCAGCCATCCTTTTACTGTGTTCTTTGTTCCTGATTGTTCACAACACTCATGCCTTCTATCATCATTGTTTTCTCCCTATTAGGACATTATCTTCGTTGCTATTTCTGTCATTCTTCGCACCCCGTTTCACACAGTTTGCACAGTTTCTGCATTGTTCCTGTGTTTTTCCCAATCTTGCGTCACTTCTCCCGGTAGCATGGCTACGTGTTAATTCATCATTTCAAGCATATGCATTCACAATATACACACCTATTATTTCCACCATTTTACAGGGATTAAAAATCTCCCCGGTGTGTTTTCCTCCCAATTCTTTCATGCTCTTTTATACATTCAGGATAGATTCTACACTCGCATGTTTTAATGGGTTTTCTCTCTTCTTTTGATTTTGATTCACAGTAAAGTATGGAAAGTGAGGCCCTTACCTTCTAGCCAGCTGGTGCGTCTATGCTTACTTTGTTTAGAATGATGGAAATGCATAGCGGCATCTGGCGAGCTTCGGGAGGTGCTAGTTCAGTCTCTAAAAAAGTAATGGCCGGCCCCTTGAAAACTGTAGCCAGGACTTTCGGTAGGCTGTCTACTATCATGTCTTCGTTTACCATCACCTTTTGCAGAAAGTTCCAGAGTGCGTCTTGGTGAAGTGTGGACCTTTTAATCAATTCCAGCATAGAAATTTTAGCAGGCACCCTATCCAAATGGTGTAGTAAATCATATTATGTACCCGACAGTGGATCTGCCTCTTCCTGATCAGCAGCCTATTGTGAGGATTAGGGATTGGGTGTAGGTGCACTAGTAGAAGGATCACTTCGGTGAAATAAACGCCCGCTCCGTAGGGCAAGGGTCTGGGCCGGCATGGCATCAGATGGGCTCACGATAAGCAGCTTAATGGGCCCGATGGGGTGGATGAATGACGTGACGAAGGTAGTAGGAGTAGTGGCGGAGATAATAGGTCATGAAGGGAGGATAAATGGTGAATGGTTAGATGGAGGAGTAGTGGAGATAATGGGGGTGATTGGAATAGTGGTGGAGATGACAGCCCATGGAGGGAGGATAACTAGCGAAGGGTTAGATGGAGGCGTGGTGATGACGGGTGCGGGCATTGGCGGTAGGGTGGAGATGGGGGAAGCAAATGGCAGGACAAGGGGCTTAGTGGATGTGGAGGATGGAGGGGTTTGATAGTTAAGCGGGAGGATGACAGGGGTAGGAGGCGAAGCAGGGTTACGGTAGGAGTGGTGGAGGGCCATGAGCCACTGTGTTGAAGCTTCATTGTCATAAGACCACCCGACGTCAGGAGCCGGGGGTTGAACAAGATTAACCTGAGCCGGTGCCGATGGCTAAGGTTGCGGAGCGGGCGGATGGTTTAGCATGGGGTTTTGGTGCATCCCCAAATCCTGAACGGGCTACTACTGCAGTGGTTGTGGCTGCTGCTGCGGCTGCGATGCTTGTTGCTGCACTTGCTACCTCGGCACTTGCCTTCTCTTTTCCTTAATTTCAACAATGGCCTTATGCATCTCAGCCCAGTCACTGTGCTTCCCTTCATGTAAATCATATACCAGATCTCAGAACTGAAAACAACCTTCAATAGTGTGCTCGGGTTGCCTATGGAATATGCAATATTTGGATTGGTCAATGGTCGGGTTTCAGTTAGGCCGTTCCGGAGGGAGCTGGATCGTGCTCATAGACATGAGAGCTGAGAAAATGTCCGTGAGGGACTCGGGCAAAGTAGGATATTACGCTCTTTTCGGAGCCGAGCGTTTATTGGTATAGTCATTGGGTGGAGGGACGTTGTGGTATTGTGGAGGCTATTGTGGCTGTTGTGGAGCGGGGAAGGCATTTTACGGAGCGGGGAAGACAGGCTAGGTAATCTGTGGAGCGGGGAAAATGGGTTGGGAATTTTGAGGAGTGGAGATTTGGGGATTGCTTGGGGTCTGAGGAAAGCAGAGTGGAGCAGACTGGTTGGGGAACGGGAAAGTGACGGCTTGTACTTGCTCGTTGGTCTAGACTCCTTTAGTGACGGGCCCCTGATGTTTTCTATTGTATTTGAGCTTTTGGGCCTCAAAGAGAGAGTGGATGGGAGAGTCCTTGAACTGGGTTTGAATAAATCTCACCCGGCTATAAAGTTGGTGCATGTTGGCAATATCGTTCATATGGAAGGGTGATAGCCTATTCTTCTAGACAGCTGAAGAAGCATGAAGAGAATTATCCTATCCATGACTTGGAACTCGCGGTAGTGGTGTTTGCTTTTAAGATTTGGAGGCACTACTTGTATGGAGAGACTTTTACTGTGTTTTTTGATCATAAGAGCCTTAAGTATCTGTTCTCCTAGAAAGAGCTTAATAGGAGGTAGAGAAGGTGGCTCGAGTATTTAAAGGATTTTGATTTCTCTATAGAATATCACCCTGGGAAGGGTAATGTGGTGGGTAATGCTTTAAGTCGGAAGTCGATAGCCAAGTTGTCAAGTCTCCTTGTGCAAGAATGAAGACTGCTGGTACAGTTGACTGGTCTAGACCATAATGCTAACAAGGATCGGGTCATGATCGCTCAGGTTCAGCTTCGTCCCGAGCTGTTGATGGAAATCAAGACTCTGCAAGATAATGATCTAGTGTTAGTGGAGATCAAGGGAAGCCTAAGTAATAGATCAGATTCTGTATTGGCCGATGATGATAGGTTGTTATTCCGAGGAAGGACATGTGTCCCTGATTTAACCGAAGTGAAGAGCAAGATCCTTGAGGAAGCTCACATGTCCAAGTATACTATTCATTCGGGAGGCACTAAGATGTACCAGGATTTAAAAAGGACCTTTTGGTGGCCAAATATGAAATAGGAAGTGGCAGAGTTCATGAGTAGATGTCTAGTATGCCAACAAGTGAAGGCTGAGCATTTCAAACCTGTCGAAAAATTAAAGCCTCTCGAGATACCATAGTGGAAGTGGGAGAGTATCGGCATGGATTTCATAATGGGCTTACTAAGAACTCGTGGAGGTTTCAATGCAATATGGGTAATTGTGGATAGATTAACTAAATCTGCACATTTCTTATCCATCAAGTCGAAGTGGACAGTAGATATTTTGGCCGCTCTTTACATGAAAGAAATTGTAAGATTACATGGGGTACCCGTGAACATTGTGTCAGACAGAGATCCCAGATTTACTTCACATTTTTGGAAAGGATCGCAAGAGTCCTTGGGAACCCGTCTAAATTTTAGCACTGCATTTCATCCTCATACAGACGGGCAGACCGAGAGAACGAATCAGATTGTCAAAGATATGTTAAGAGCTAGCATAATTGACTTTGGTGGTAGTTGGCATGAACATGTGGCTCTAATAGAATTTGCCTACAATAATAGTTATTGGTCCAGTACCCAGATGGCACCATTCGAGGCTCTTTATGGCAGGATTTGCCGATCACCTTTGTGCTGGGAAGAGGTCGGCGAGAAATAATGGCTAGGACTGGATCTGATTTCAGAATCAATCAAGAATATTCAGATTATCTGGGATCGTCTACAAGTAGCACAGTCGAGACAGAAAAGCTATACAGATAACAAAAGAAGAGACTTGGAGTTTCAAGTGGGCGAGCATATGTTCTTGAAGGTTTTGCCTATGAGAGCAGTACAAAGATTTAACATCCGTGGCAAGCTGAGTCTCAGATACATTAGCCCATTTGAGATTCTAGAGAGGGTTGGAGAAGTTGCCTACAAGTTGGCTTTGCCACCCCAGTTGTCTGGAGTACATAATATTTTTCATGTGTCCATGCTATGAAAGTATGTTTACGACCCCATGCATATCATTCAGCATGCGGACCTAGAGTTAAAGGAAGATTTAACTTATGAAGAAAGACTCATCAAGATTGTGGATTATTTTATCTAGCCTTTGCTCGTACGTCAGGTCCTTCTGTATCACAAGATCATCATGACTTATAATATGATATGGGTCATGAACGTACCTTTTTAACATTGAGATGTAGAATATGTCATGCACTCCAGATAATTGAGGTGGCAAATCTATCCGATAGGCGACTTCGTCAACCCTTTCAAGGATTTTAAAAGAGCTAATAAATCTCGGAATAAGCTTGCCCTTGATATCGAATCTTCTAATTTCATGACCTAGAGAAACCTTGAGGAACACATGGTCTCCAATTTGAAATTTTAGTCTCTTCTTCTGTTGTTAGCATATGCCTTTTGTCTTGATTATGACATCTGAAGTCTTTCTCTGATAAGTTGTACTTTTTCTGTCATACTCCTGACTAGTTCGTGGCCTAGAAGTTATTTCTCCCCAACTTCATTCCAGAAAATTGGTGAACGGAAACTCCTTCCATATAATGCCTTGAACAGTGCCATCTGAATGCTGGCTTAGTAGCTGTTATTGTAGGCGAACTCTACTAGAGGTAAATGGTCGTGTCAACTTCCACCAAAATCTATAGCACAAGCCCTGAGCATATCTTCCACCACTTGATTTGTTCTTTCTGTCTGGCCATCTGTTTGGGGATGAAAAGTTGTGTTGAAATTTAGTCTTATCCCCAAAGAATGTTGTAGACCTTTCCAGAAATATGATGTGAAGTGCAGGTCTCGGTCAGATACTATCATGACAGGGACTCCTTGTAGTCTAACAATCTCCTTGATACATAATGCTGCTAATACATCCACTATCCATCGACTTTTAATGGGTAGAAAGTGTGCAGACTTTGTTAGTCGATCAATTATCACCCATATTCCATCATCTCCACCTCTTATTTTTGGAATACCTATGATAAAATTCATCCCTATACCTTCCCCTTTTCACTCGGGGATTTTCAAGGGATGTAGTTTTCTAATGGACTTTTGGTGTTCTGTCTTGACATGTTGGCAAGTTAAGCAGTGGGAAATAAAATACACCACTTCTCTCTTCATATTGGGCCACCAGAAATTTCTTTTTAGGTCTTAATACATTTTGGTAGCTCTAGGGTGAATCGCATACCGCGACCTATGATTTTCTTCCATAATCACTTCTTTGTCTCTGCATGATCTAGCACACAGATCCGACTGCGGAATAATATTCTTCCATCAGTCATGACAGAAAAATCTGGCCATTGATCAATGCAGGGTTTGATCTCAACCAGTGTGGGGTCATCTTCTTACAGCTTCACTAAATCTTCTACTAATGTAGGTTGTGACCAGATGTTGGCGATGATACACCTTTCACTCTCCATGTCTATATCCAGATTCAATTTGGCAAAATCTCCTAAGAGGTTTGTCATGCCCATCCTGAGGCTAGATAAAAATGCCATGAGTTTTCTACTGAGTACATCCGCTACAGAATTAGCCTTCCCTTGGTGGTATTGAATGGAGAAGTCAAAATCTTTAAGATACTCCTGCCACCTTCTTTGACTCAAATTTAATTCCTTTTGGGAGAAAAGATGTAACATCCCAGAGTTCAGGGTACCGACAACCCGATACAAGTATTGAATTACCGCCACCAAGAACTGGGGACGCCACCCAAGAGGCTAATGAGGCCCCTGAAGGGTTAGTGAGGGTTGTTGAGAGAGCGTATAAACAATTGGAATTACACCGCGCATACTAAAATTTATAAAATATAATTTTATTTTTGTTAATTTAACAGTCTGGATCATTATTATATTATTGTTGCTAGATTTATTTCTAATTTCAATGTATCCACACATATCTTTCTAACCCTTCGGAGCCTTACAGCTCTTGGGTGGCCTCTCAGGATCCAAGTGGTATCGGGTTCACCTAGTATCTGGGTTCTGGGTCGTCACAGATGGTATCAGAGTGAGATGTGTGGAAGGACATGTGAATTTGAGGTACATGCAGCGATCAGAGTCCATAAGGTCTAGTACAGTCGTCAACTGGCATAGGTTTTGTGTTTCTTTACCGCTTTGGTTCTCCTGTGAGAGCTTGTATGCGTGGCGTTGGCACTGTGAAGGTGGTTTTATTTTCATTAGAATGTTGGCGTGGGACCTGAGGAATGTGATGGAGAGTCATCTTTCTTCGAGATGGTGGTCTCGGTTGTACTGTGCTAGGTAGAATTTATCGGTAGGCGTGAATTGGTGGTGCAACATTCGAGATATTCGTGGTGTAATTAGGTGGCTGATGGGACTTAATGATTGTTTAATGGCTGTGCATGTTCTTCGATGGAGATTAATGTCACTTGGGCCATCCCAATTTGAGGTTTAGTCAGCCCCTGAGGTGCCAACGTTGTGGTTTGTAGGGGCAGAATGGATGCTCTGTCTGAGAGAGTGCTCGGGTGAGCTAAGGATTTCCTTCCTAGTGAGTTGTTGTTAACCGAGCTTGACTTTCTCATTCTATCATCTGGCATCGCCTTGAGGTAAGCTTGGGAAGCACTATCTCCGTAATGTTGGGCATGTGTATAATATGCTTAATTCTATTGTTTTGCTATTGTCTAACTATGATTCATTAATGAGGGAGAATGTCGAGCATGTGTATAACATGTTTAATTCCACTGTCTTGATAATGTCTGGCTATGATTCCTTAGTATGTTTGACCTGCATTTGATAATGTCAACATTCATGCATTTTAGGTCAAGCCACCATTGACAACAAATTGTGTCGGCCAAGAAAGAAAGGAAATCAAGTAAGGCACAGAGATCGAAGTTTTTGGCTGCACAAGAATCAAGGCAGAATTCAAGATTCATGGTTACACAGAAATCTAGGCACTAACATCATAAGGCAACAAGTTTCACAGAAATTTATGCAGTCAAGGTCAGTGCAATTGTTGAAATTGATTCACATACCACTGAAGTGTCGACACCTTCTACATAAGTGTCGGAACCACATAAATTCCTCAGTAGGCCAAGGTCGGTGCATATCATCTGCCACAAGGTCGGTGCACATCAGCTAGCACAAGACAGGTCGGTGCACATCAGCTAGCACAAGACAAGGTCGGTGCACATCTACTACAAGGTCGGTGCACATCTGCTATGAGGTCGGTGCAATCCCTCTCAAGAACAAAGGAAGGTCGGTGCACATCCAAGGCTAGTCAATACCAAGGTCGGTGCATGTCCTGCTTCAACGCAAGACTAAGGTCGATGCTAGTTGCCCCAGCACAGATGAAGGTCGATGCACATCACTGTTCACATCTATTGAGGGTCGGTGCATGTTCTGTTTAACCTACATACAAGGTCGATGCTAGCTTTGCCTTCAAGCTTCTGAAGTTGATGCACATGTTGGAGACTGAAGACAAAGGTCGATGCACATACTGTTCACACTAGATCAGGTCTGTGTAAGTCTGCAATGAGGTCGGTGCAAACTCTAGCCAACGCAAGATGAAGTCGGTGCACGTCTGCTATGAAGTCTGTGCACACTCAAGCTAGCGCAAGATCAAGTCCGTGCACATCTACCATAAGGTCGGTGCAACCTCTGGCCGGCACATAACAAAGTCTATGCACATCTGATACAAGGTCAGTGCAACCTCTAGCCAGCGCATAACAAGTCTGTGCACATTCGATACAAAGGTCTGTGCATACATGATGACAAGGTCTGAGCACGTTGATGAAAGTCTATGCACGTTTACCTTCTGGCAAGACGAAGTCTATGCAAGTTGCTCAAAGTCCTCATCAAGGTCCGAGCACACTCAACCAAGGTCAGTGCATGCTATTCCCAAGCACCAGCTATCCAAGGAAGGTAAAAGGAATGTGTCGACCTGTCTCCCTCATGAGGTTTACCTGTGACCATTCCAGAGAACATGATATGGGCTATCTCACTAAGCAGTGTTGACACTTTCCAAGCAAGAGGTCGACTCTTGTTCTTCCAAAAGCATCAAGCCTATTGTCTGTCAGATCAAGTGGGCCATCTAGAGAGAGAAAAAGGATACCGCAAAGTATTAAATAAAGGATTTTGGGGTCTAGACCATGTCCCTAGGTGTGATCTTTGCTCTACCATCTTTTCACTCACTTATCTACCTTTTGGAGATGGTTTCGTCAGAAATCCAGTTAGAGAAGGACATTTCAATCTGCCGCTGTGAATGTCTTTACTGTCTTCCAGTCTCATACAGTCTGCTACTGTGAATAGGACACTCCACAGCCTGCCACTACCTTGCTGTCAACTAATGGGTTGTCCATCCAGGCAAAGTACGCACAAAGGTTCACTTCAGCAGAATGAGAAGACCACCTGTCTGAAGGGGGATTTAATGTGAATATCTGAAGCTATCTAAAGGGAAATCTGGTCTGCTCCTTCTCACTGTCTGCCATCGTACCTCTCCTTGTACTTAAAGTTGGGATCAACCAATAGGAAGACCACAGCAAGCAGTGCATTAAATACTACGGGATATGGTCACCTTCTTTTTGATGATTACCACCACTACTCATGGTGTTTGCACAAGAAGACTCTCTATCTCTCACCTCCTGGCGCACACTTCAAGGGAAGTTTTTGGAGGGAATATTTCACTGATCCACTGGTCCAACAAAAGACTTCTTGGCGCGTAATATTCCTAGGCATTTCAACTGGCTTTCTTACATATACCAAGCTTCCTCAACTGAAGAAGTTGCTGCTGTCGTCCACCAAGTGCCACGCTTTCGAGTATCCACCAAGAACATCCCTAAGAAATGTGAGAGCAGCCCAGCGCGTGTTGACCTCAGTCCAGCGCTGCTAAGAGAAGAAGAGTAGCCTTGAGAAGAAGAAGAGAGAGCAGCCTTGAGAAAGAAGACAATCCTGCAGTCTACCGGTGTTTGAAGAAAAGGATCCTTGGATCCATCCTTGTAGCTGCAATCACCAGCTCCCTTGTCTTGATCTATTTCTTTCAGCTGGTGTCTACATTGTCACTATTGTTTCTCCACTGCACTTGCAGTATTCCTTTTCTATTTTGTTTTGGTTCACCAATTTCCTATTCATCTTGTTTCTCCGATCCCCTGTTTAGGGACCGAGTTCCCTCTGTGGTTTCAGAGGAAGAGAGGATCAGATCCTCTGGGTGGATAGCAAGCTGTTAGTCAGCGGGTCAAGCTGTTAGTCAGCGGGTCAAGCTGTTAGTCAGCAGATAGCAAGCTGTGTTGCTCAGCTGTGTGAGCAAGCTGTGTTGCTCAGCGGATCAAGCTGTGTGTCAGCTGGAAAGCCTCATCGGGTTTGGTGAGGGGTGGACGTAGGTTGTGGGTTAACAATCGAACCACCTTAAAATCCTTGTGTTGTGAGTTGTATATCTTGTGGGCTTGTTCCATATCTTCTATCCCCCTTCACAGGTAGATATGCTTGTTTCATCGTTAGTAATACGAGTTATCTCTTGCTTACATTCACACTCCTTTGGCAGACTGCTACACCCTTGCACACAGTCACTAAGAAATATTCTCCAGCAAATGAGGATTATCTTTTGTGCACACATATGCACGTTGGTTGATCGCCATAGCATAAACTTCAGTTGACTCAGTGGAGCTCCAAGCAAACACTTTGTTTGCACCAGTCAATCTGTGTAGTCTTTGGACCACCACTTCTACTTAAGCCATTTTGTTTATATTCTTTTTTTTTTGAACCAAATCACCTAGTGGACCAAAAGGGAGAGTGCACCCCTTTCCAGTGGAAAGGAATGTTCCCACTCCACCTTCTTACCACTAGATGAAAATTTATTGCATAAAGAATGTATAGTGTTCATTGGATCTAAGCCCCTTAGGTACAATTAGCAAGAAATAAAGACAAACTCTTTACAGCTCCAATTGTGAAGAAAAATAGAACCAAGTGCTAAAACTATACATGTCTAATACGTATGTTTGGAATGCTGGTGGCATCAATTGTAGCAGCTCCTC
>JANBPO010002798.1:0-28076 GCA_024336825.1 Amorphophallus titanum
GACCGCTAAGGGTTTCTTGTTCCTGGAGACTGGCGGTCCAAGGGGTAGACCGCTAGTCTGGCCTTAGCGGTCAAGAGTTAGACCGCTAGGCACTCTGATGGTCCAAGGTAGGACCGCTAGGTGATTTTCATGCTCGCAGTGTCTGTTTTGCATTGTGTTGGTCTCCGGTCAGTCCGATTGAGACCCAATGACCAACCTATGACCCCGTGAGTGTCCCGGACACCCCGTGGGGACTGTGACCGTGTTTGTGGGTGTCCAGAGGTTCCGTATTACCGTGGTTTTAGACCTAGGGATTAGGCCAGATTGACGGTATTGTGCCGTTACGTATAACGGTCTTGACCCCGAGTCTCGTGACTCAAGGACTGTTAAGTTCAATAGGTCTAGTGGGCTATCCAGAGTTTGGTGGCTTCGAGCCACCTGTTACTCTGCGTTACCAGCGATGGGTGCATGCGTGGTTCTCTGTGTCCACATTCTGTGAGCCCCCACTAATTGTAGCCTTCTTATAGCACGCGTGTGTTGACCCACCCGAGAGTGGTGGAGCGGCTTATCCGAGAGAGACAGTTTTTATGCTGGTTACCGTAGGGCCCCCACGCGCAACCTGAGTACGGGCTTCGGGGGAAGAACCAGCTAGAGGATTTGACCTAGGGCGTATGTTCGGTGTGTGCACACTTGGCTGAGGGCGGCGGACCCGCACTGATGAGCGCGACCTCAGCTAATCCTTATTCTGTGTTCTTGGATACTATGCGATGTCTCAGTCTCCGCCTGGGGCATTGTAGGCAGACACCTGAGGCTGCGGACTAAGCCGTCAGTGGATGCATCCAACCTTACTTCTGGTGGGCGGTACTCCCGTCACGTGACGTGAGTTGTTATGTTAAAGATTTTTGTTTCCCATCCACGACACGAGATTTCGTATATAGTTTAAGGCGTTCTCCCGGAGTCAAGGTCTAGGGTTCCAGTGAGCGTCACCGAGGACTTTCCCCTAGACCGGTGTAGAGTTCACGACGGCGAGGTCGTGACCGTGTTTATAGACCACGTGATTTTGGTTTGGGTCCTTGTCTGTGAGGATAGGCCTCCATGGCAGTGGCGTCCTGGCGTTCTCCTAGTAGCATGGCTAGGGCGGTTCGTGGTCTGGTGCTCCCCTGACTGTGAGATCGGGACGTGTTTTCTGGTATAGTAGGAGTACCTGTAGAGCTGAGATTTTACTGGCCGTCGTGTTTACTTTTCCTACTATTACTGTTGTTCTTTTCTGTAGTTGTTACTTTTTGTACCGCCGTTGTTTTCGATTGGGGTTCCGTGGAACCCCTACTGAGCCAGTGATAGGAGGCTCATCCCTGGTTTTCAAGTGTTGTGGTTCTTCCTAGTGATTCGAGGGTACTGCATGGAGATCCTTAGCTGCCAACTCGTCGGGCCAAGTGTTCACTTGGCATGTGATGCATTTTATTACTTTAGACTGTACTTTTGTTTGAATGGACTCTATTGTAGCTGTTTATTTCTATTATTATATCTGTTGTCCTACTTTATTTCCTATTTCTATATACACCACACCTATCCTTTAACCCTTCCGAGTCTTCGGGCTCGTGGGTGGTAGGTCGAGATTCGAGTCGCACCGGTTCCTTTCCAGTACTCGGATCCCGGGTCACTACAAGGGGCAACCAACACTGAGCTTCCACCAACTCACATCTGGCAAGCCGAACACCTCAACAACACTGGTTTGGTTTCAAAGTTGTTTAGTTTGGTTTGGTTCGAGTTGAAGTCTTAATTTGGTTCAGTTTGGTTTAAGAAAAATTCTCTTCAAATCAAACCAAATCGAACCGTGCTCACCCCTAGGATCAACTACGCAGTGCTGCAAGTAGAATAAGAATCTATACGCCATATTGGAGTGCACTGATGCCCCTACAACTCATTGGAACGAGTGAAAGGGCATACAGAGGTCTCCCAGGAATAGCATATCCACCTATTTATTATTAGCATAACACATGCGCTCACAGGTATATACTCTCCATTTGAAAGCATTCACAAGCACCATGCGCATAATGGGAACAGACAATAAAACCCATCGAATCTTGGGGAGGGGATTTCATCGTTGCCCATCAGGCATGGCCATTGGCTAGTCTAGCAAGGGGGTGTAGAGCGGGAGACCACAGGTTCCTGAATGATCAAAGGATGACATATATGACTATGGCACTTACGGAGCCTCCTCACGCTCGGGATGTAGAATTCCATTGCTCAGTAGAGATGTAGAGATTATCAAAAGGTGATTAAAATGGGCAAAAGATTAAAGGAACGAATATGAACATTTAACAAATCAAACACCTGAATGTAGACATATTGACACAGAAGATGAAGAATGCAGCAAAGCTTCTTTCATTCCCATAAAAAAATAATACAAGAAAGCTAAAGAGAAGACAAAGACAGGAGAAGGAGGTCTTGGCCCCCTTGGGGCTTCTCTGCAGTAGAGACCCACCTAGCAGCTCTCTCCCTCACTTTTCTCTCTTGCTCGCCTCTTCTTTTCTCCTCTCTATCTGTCTATCTATTTTGTTCTCTTCTTCTAATCCTCATTCTTCTCTGCTCTCTCTTGTTGTTTCTCTTTTCTTTTCTTCTCTCCTCTTCTATGGTGCTAGAAGGTAAGTCCCCTTCTTATAGGCGAAACAGAGCATCATATGGGGGATGAGACGGGCAACCCTGCGTAGACACACCGCTCCGTAGTGTGTGAAAGCCAGGCATCGATTCAGTGAACATTGGCACTAATCCAACGCAAGGCAAGGGGTCGCCGACTTATGGAGAGGCGCCGACTAATGTTATTGAGAGGGTGCGCCGACTCATTTCCTTGAGGGGGGTGCCGATTCAAATGGTGATGGATGGCGCCGATTCACCAAAGTGAGGGTATTTTCATCATTTTGTTTGTTGCCTCGAAACTGACCCCAACGAAAGCTTGACACCCGACACAACTTGGGATTTGACACAGTAGTATTGGGGTGTAGATTTCACCGCTTGTGGGCCCTGATTTACGATTCTGAGCGATTTTTGACATGTGCCAAACTTGCATTGGATTGCTCGGGTTTTATCTTGATTCGGCCTTCGGCACTATGATTTGTGTGACCAAGCCCACTCCGTGCATACGTGCAGCATCCTCATTGAGTAGGTTATCACTCAGAGTACTTTCACCTTACCTGGGTACCCTTTTCGGTCACTTACAGACCTTTCTAGCAACACGTGTACCCAGCTCGGGTCACTTGGGTTGTCTGCTGACAATGCATTCGACACACCATTTTGAGGGACCAGGGACATTTCGTCACCTCGGGAGGGTTCCTTATCAGGTGGCGGATCACCAGGTATATTTTTGTCCTGATCAAACGAGGTAGGGGGTTTGTTCGACACGACTGAGTTGATGCCGGTTTGTTGGGTTTGTTAATTAGGACCATCATCCCACATAGTGAGAGCCGCTGGTCAGGTGCAACCTGATTTTTGACCACGCGCCATTTGATATACTGAGGAAAATAGAGGGGATGAACTTTAGGTTGATTTAATTATCATGCGAATGTTGCAGAGGGATGACATATCATTCTTCATGAAACTAAGCAAGCATAAGCAGAATAACAAAATCTTATTATTAGAACACTATGGTGCTACATGCTCATTCATTGACTCCATTTACATGATACATGGAATGAATCCGATAGCATATCCCCTTATCTTGGATGCTGCCAAGTGGGAATAGGAAACCATCCACGCAGAGGCGCGATAGAATCCATGAAAGGATCGGAGCACATCAATGCTCAATTATCACGAGGTGGGACTAAGCTAAGACAGTACTCGTATGTCGAGGCATTTGATATCTTTATTCCCAAGAGGGAGTCAATAGAGGCCATGCAGAGGCAGGACTCTTCAGATCCAAGGAGGTTCAGAGGGGCCTTAGAGGCTCATGGGGCGCTTCCGGCATAGCTTGCCCTTCCTTTGCTTCTCTCTTCTGAGGGAACTATTGAGGAGTCTCTATCAGGGAAGTCATCTCTGGTGCTATAGGAAGATCCATGCTTGCTTTATCCTTCTTCTTGAGCATCATAGCAGTTGGTTGATGGGGCTTGTGGCCTTTAGTAGCAGCATCTTGTGTCGACTGTTTGCCCTCCAGGATGGACAGGAATTCAACAAATGATGGAGCTTCATCGCTTCCCTTTCCGTTTGCATAGAGGCCTAATGGGGGAGGAATTTCAATGCCCTGGACTTCTGGCTCTGGCATCTGGTAGGGTTGTTCACCTCTAAAGATAATGTTATGGTTAGCTAGAGGTAGGCATCCCCATTTTCTCCCAGGGCAGGTAGCATGCATTGAGGTTGACGCCTCGGCTTGGTTTGCCTCTAGTGATGGAGGGGAAGGCTCCCCTTCTTCCTCTTCCCCTGGCAGGGTGAACAATGCTGACAGAGTGTTACACTATATTGTGACTATCTTTCTTTTGCTTTTTACTTTATTCTTTTTCTGGCGTCTTGCCTTAGCTAGCTCGTGCCCCCAGAAGAGGTCACTTTCAGCTTGTTCTTGTTCCCTTTCTGGTTGATCTTCGATGGTCAGCCCCTCCAGCTATTCCTAGAGGATATGATCCTTCACTAATATTGGCTTTGGCTTGGTCTGCTCATATTCGTCGAGTAGCTAATATACTGCTATAGATGCTTCACCTCGGGGCTTACCTCCTCGCGGGCAGGTAGTGAAGTTTGCTTCCTCCGATTATGAGTAAATATCTGGATGACCAGTGGTGACTCTATAGTTTGCCATGCAGGATTTACTAGTTGCGAGGCTTGCTTTGAAGTAACACCTCGAATAGAGGCACCTGGTGTCCCAGAAATTGGTGGCCTTCTTTTGGTTTTGGTTGATATTGTCTGCCATCCCACCTGTTCCTTGATAGGAGTAAGACAGCACGCTTCATATGTGTGCTGTGTTAAGTCTATATGGACGCCTAGAGACCAAATACCTACAGATGGAGTGTCTGTAGATGATGCAGAAAGGTGGGATTGAATGGATCAGTCACTAAAATTTTTTGACTACAGCAGAATCAGATGCAGAATAAGAACAAACTACTATAGGACAGTCACCTACCAATAAATGAGAACTAAGTCTGATCAGATTCTATAATCTGGATTACATCACACGACTTTGCTAACTATAATGGACCCATGACTATAGCAATCTAAGACTTCTCTTGATCTTTAATCGCTCTTGCCCTCGGATCTATCACTTGAGTAATCACAATCCGTGCCGCTACAATTTTCTGAAAAGATTAAAAAAGTAGGGAATGAGCACACTTGCCCAATAGGTATCTTCGTATCAACACGAAGGCATGTTTAAGTAATTAGCATTTTTGACTCTAGAAAGTAAAATAATGAAAATGGGATAAATCATGTGTATAACATCAAAACAACTACTAGTAACAGGAATAAGATAGTTCAAGGTTATGTGAACAACATTGATCAAGCATGAATATAGTTTGGTCTTTCATGAACGAGAATGTACTAGCATGTAACGAGAATGTACTTTTCATAACCATGTAAGTTACGCATGAGAAAGTCATGTAACTAGCAAGCATGTAAATTTAATCATGAAATTCATGAATTTCACACGTTTATAAAAAAAGTACTCCCGGCGCAATGCGACGCCAGTGTTTATCATACCCCATGATTTATAGTATATTTATGGCCATCAGCTGAGGGGGCTAGTGTCTAGCCCTTGGACACTGTCTGTGCCCATTCTTACATCTTCAAGTTATAACTCAAGCTACTTCTACGAGTAATATAAAGTTTGGCCAATAATGTAAAGTTGAACAATAAGTTCATGATAACAAAAGCCAAGGTAAGAATGCACCAAATATGAATTCAAGAGTTCAAGGATGAATTAATGACATGGTCATACTACGGGAGGAATCTGGCAGCATAACAGTACATTCATAGATTTCTAAAGTTTATTAATAGCTTATTGAACAAGGTGTTGGGTTCCAGACAATCAGAAGACCATCTAGGAACAAAGTAGAGGTAACCCTTTTGGTCAAACCATGGGTTAGACACAATCTAGGAAAACATGGTCAAGTGAGGACCATTTTCATGAGAAAGCGGTCAGGTGAAGGCCGTCTTTAGACAGGGTCGACGCAATAAGTGCTGAAACTAGAACGCGGTCACGCCAAGACCACTATCATGAAGTAGTAGTTGCCTGAAGGCCGCGTTCAGGTCAGTTCACAGAAAACACGAGTTTCACGAAGTGCTTTCTAGACCATTGGACTTTAAGGGGACAACCATCTCAACGTCCTAGTGAGAATCTCAGGCTTGCGGAGACTTATGGAGGCCTTGAAACATGATCACCAAGTCCAACAAAAGGAATATCTGATGGAGAGGATCACACGTCCAAGAGGTTTTTCTATCAAGTGCATGTGTAACTAATAGCAATGTACCGGAATACGCGCTATATACTTAACTAAGAAAGACAAGAGGTAAGAGTGAAACATGTAAAATAGCGATCACACAAAACATAGAAAATATCTTTAATACAAGACTATATGATTTTGGCATGAAATTAGCATAGGATTAAAATAAATTCTAAAACATGAAGGGCATAAAATCTATCATGATTGGTGCCTAATATCACCAAAACCATGAATATAAGGGCATAACTAGGTATAGGACCTAATTACCTAAGCTTAGCATATATTTATAAGGGCTGATATGCATTCTATTTAGGGTTAATATAATCAGAACGTGATATAATTAAAACCACCTTTTGAAAATAGCGGTCTATCGGGGACCGCCACTTGACAGTAGCAGTCTCTGATGGGTAAATAGTGCGTGCAAGACCTATTCAAAAGTACAACTCAACAAAAGAAAAGTGCAAAGCCTTGGGGCATACCCCAGTTGACAGAAGTTGGCGACACTAGAACTCTCAGGCACTGCTCAAGGCCTCCGGACGACGAGTAGGCACACTGGACCTGAAAATAAAAGGGGTGAGTGTTATCTCGTTAGCTTAGTAGGGGTACCGTAGATCCCCACCACAATAAAATGTAATAAACATAGCAGTAAATAATAAAGCATAAAGGACGGTAAAATAGAAATAACTATAAGGCAGGAGGAACAATACTGTAAACATTAAATAACCATAGTAAGCCACTAACTGCATAAAGTTCGCACAACAATGGGATACCTCAAGCATCAAGTATAAACCATGCTAAACCGAATTCTCGTAACCTGGTCTACAAAAGGCTGGATTACAATAACCTGTCTCGGAGTATCTCTCCCAGAGTCCAAAAGCAAGAATTTAGGCTACCAGGTAGACCCTTAGTCGGTCGACTAAGGAACATGGCTACGCTGTCGGAACAGGACTATCGAGGATAGCAAGGAACCACATCTCGATCACGTGTAACAGGGATACCGAGCCACCGAAACACTAAACCTCATCAGTAGGAAACCTAAGTCACTACCTCTCAAGTGATAGAAGCACTACCCACTAAAACCAAAATGGGATGTGTCCACTAACGTCTTAGTCCGTGCCCCAAGTGTCTCCCTACTTGTCCTAGGCGGAAACTGAGACTCTGAAGTAAGTAACCACGGAATATGACAATGACTAGTCGGGGTCACACTTGTCAGCGCGTGTTCGATGCCCCCAACGATGTGTGCCCACATAGATCATCCACTTTATGTCGGGTCTTCTAGCTGATTTTTCCCGCAGCCCAGACTCAGGCTACAAAGGTGAGGGGTCCTATGGTAACCAGCCTAAAAATCGTCTCATCGGAAAAGCTCTCCTCCACTCCTAAGTGGGTCCACACACACATGCGGAGGAAACATAGGACTAGTGGGAAGGCCACTGAAGGTGAGAACTTGCTAAAGAAGCAGAAACCACCGAAGTACCACTGGCTCGTGCTAATCCAACTATACACATGTAGTGTGTCATGAGGTGACTTTACATCATGAAAACTTAAGAACCTATGACTGGATGGCTGATCTATTGGCTAACGGGGTGTACAAAATAAGCCGGAACTACAAATCACGCGAAATGACGAAACATAGTCGTCGGGTAAACTAGGTCTTGTGCGGCCAACCACTTGGCCACCCAGCCTCCTAGGCAGCCACACCAGTGGCCGCCACCCCTGAGGTGACTATCCCTCTAGTCGCCTAGAATCCTGGGCAGCCAGGGATTTGGCCACGCAGAAAAATGTCCAGGGCGGCCACATCATGGGCCACCGAACAAGGTGGGCAAGGCGGCCAGCCCTCTGGCTGCCTAGAAGCCTGGGCCGCTAGGGCTTTGGCCGCCTAGATAAGAGGCCACAACAGTGGGTGACTAGCCCTCCAGGTAGCCAAACCACTGGCTACCCAGAGTGGGCAAGGCGACTGGCCATTTGGCCACCTCTTGATCAGGATCCCCCTTCCAGAACGAAGTCCGGAAGGTTGTTCCCAAGCCCGACTCACCAACAATGCGAGCGGGAACTCACGAGAAACATGGGGAAATCATTCCCGAGTACAATGGCATCCATAAAATGCGATTGAAGCTAAGAATCACTATGAAATCCAATTGAACACATGCAGATGCACCCCTTGACAAAAATATCACAATTTCCACTACAAATGGAAACATTACTGCAATGTCAAAGATTCATGGGTTGTCTAAATTACATTAGAAACTTCATTCCCAAGTTATCTAAAAAAATCAGCAATATACGACAAGCCATGAGATCCAAACCATTTGTTTGGACAGAAGAAGTAAGCCGCGAGATACATCAGTTACAGCAGGAATGCATAAATCTACCTCCTCTCTCTCCAGCTTACACTGGCCCCTATGTTCTCGCCATAGATGCCTCTGAAGATACTTGGTCTATAGTACTCCTTCAAAAGATAAAGCAAGAAGAAATTATATGTGCCTATGGTAGTGGTCAATTTAAGAAACATGAGTTAAATTATTGGCCCGCAGAAAAGGAAATCCTAGCCGTAGTAAAAGGAGTTCAAGAATTTCATACATATCTGATCGGGGAAGCTTTCATTTTAAGAACAGATTCTTCTACGCTAGGAGCTTTTATTAAGCGAAAACTCTCTGATAGCGCTAAACTCAGACGCTATGCTTGGTGACAATTCATACTTGTCCAATACCTATTCTCTATTGAAAAAATTTCTGGTAAAGATCACCATCTACCAGACGCCTTAACCAGAGAACGCAAGTCTTAAATTTGTATGTTGTGCTATATTGGGACAGCGTCCTGGAAAAACCTTCCATTAAGAACGCCACAACAGAGGCTACATTTCTGTCAAAAAATAAGATTGTTATTTCCCCAAGGAAGCTCGGCTCAGGGCGACTATCCATCTCTTGATTTATTTGTTACATCTGCAGGGCGTATCAGTTTGTTGATGAACAATCTTAAATGGACAGACCTTGAAGGTGAGATATTACAGTGGCTAATTTCTAAAGAGATCCTTGACGTCATCCTCTTCACAAGAAGATAGCTATATGCTAACCAAGTGGCAAAGCAAGCCTTGACTACCATACTCCATACCAAGGCATGGGAATCTGATCTGTGTTTATACTTTCAAAGATATAATTTTTCCGAACCAGGCCAAATCAGACGATATCTAGATGAAGAGCTCATCATAGAAGATGATGTCGAAGAAGAAGCACCTACGTCTGCAGCAACACTCAAACAGCTCAGCACTCTCATAGAAGATTGTCACAACTGTCAAAAAAGGCCAACAAGATTCTGCGTCACACATGGCAAATTATTGCAACAACTCATAAAATAATTAGTGGGACCTACATTCGGACGCGTCGTCGGACTTTAATTGTAAAATAGCTCCGGACGCGACACCAACCTTTAATTATTTTGTATAACTCCGGACTCTACACTGGACTTCAACTATATTGTAATTTTGAAAGTCACGAGCCGGGTTCCACATATACCGGACTCCAGTGACGGAATTCATTGTAATTAAGAGTCTTGTCCATATAAACACACTCGAAGGCTCCATTCAGGGCATCGAGTTTCAACCAAAGCAGTTTGCTCTTGCAAAAGGTCTAGCTCTCTTTAGGGTTCGACAACCTTAGTTCTCGCGTTACCTTGATTGAAGAAGTTGATATGCTACCTCAATCTGTTTATGCTACGATCACTTCTCGATGTATATTTCATCTCACCAATTCAGTGGTTTCCCATTTCCGCAATCCCTACGATTTATAATTACCCACTGTATTAAATAAAAATATTTCTAATGTAGCACCATCCCTCACAGTTGAAGATTTTGAATGACCCTAATATGTCAAGCAAGAATCCAGGGGTAAATGGATAAAAGATAGAACCCAAATGGATTGAGTCAGATGGATTTTGGATAAGATTCCTCAAGCCGAATCCGGAGGCCCGACGAAATCGGTCGACTAAAATTGGGGGTCAGTCGATCGAACTCTGTAACATTTTCAGACTTCCAGCGTTGTTAATTTTGGTCAATCGAAGTCCACTTATCGGTCGGCCGAACTCTGTAACATTTTCATTTGGCTGATTCTGGCAATCTTGGTCAACCAAAATCCCTTCATAGGTCGACCGAAGTACCTGCAAAATAGAAAATCAGAGTCAAATCAATGAGTTTACATATGCATTGATGCCACCTTACCTTGAATCAAACTCTTGATATTTTGGGAGCCTATTAAGCATTATAAAACACATTTCCACACCAAGAACTAATATCACAAAGATTTACACGACTAGCTCAAGAGTCCTATGAAGAGCATACATGAACACATTCATGAAAACCAATGAACAAGGTGCATGAGCACGCTTTGAAAACTTGATTATCCTCCACTAAAGATCAAGATCATATCGCTATTTATTTATGCAAAATGAATGAGCATCATGACACCAAAATTTTCAAGGTTGATGTGAAAAACTCAAATAAGTCTGAACCTTGAAAAACCCATGCAGAGAAAGCCAGAAGAAGTAGCTAGCAGTAGCTAGTAGCAATTTCAGTAGAGCTATGAAAAACAACAACCCAGCAGGGCAAGATCCATCTCAAGCTGAGTTTAGGATGCCAAGGATCAACAATTTGTTCAATTGAAGATGTTAGGAAATGCCCAGAACCTCAAGCAAATGTAGCAGAAGTCAACTGAAAACTATAAGGTCATGGTGAGAACAAGGCTGCGTTGACCTTAGAATGAAGCTATGTCAACGTCGATGCACACAGAAGGAAGAGTGTGAAGAAGTTTAACAAAGCTTAAAGGATAGGTCAACCTTAGAGATTTAATGTGTCGACCTCATGACCTCATCTCTAGTGTGGAAATTGAAGGTGTCGACCCATGGTGTCGACCCTTTGCTACTTGTATTTTACCGAGCCATGCTGTGTCGACCTCATCCAAACTTCTATCAACAGGAGGTCGTCCTCATGCTGCTTCTTAAAAGACGTCTTCAATGCATCTATCAATAGATGTGTCGACCTCACCTCAGCAGCATGTCGACGTAGGGTGCTTCCCAGAAGCTATTATAAATGCGCCCTAAACAGAGGCGTCAACCTCACCCCAATAGCAAGTCGACGCATGATGCTTTCTAGAAGCTTTTCAACATATTTCTGTCTAAACACGCCAGATCATCCATAGAATAAAAAATTTTGGCATGAACCTCCAAAAACATACTTTTTGAGGTCTGGAAAAGGTTCCTAGGACAATGGACTATCCTCTTCACCATGAGGCATCAACATAACTTTTTGGGAGAACCTTTTGGGCAGATACCAGATTTAGGAAAGGTCAGCTTTCCTAGTACTATACTTTTTGGCCTCAGCCAATCAAGGTGCAGTTTGGCATAGGACCTGGTTGAAGATCAGATTTGAGAAACCTATGCCCCTACTCTACTACTTGTTGACCAGTCAAAATACAAATTGTTGGGTCCTGGAGTGTAGTGACACGGATCTAGAGGGGGGTGAATAGATCCCTCTCTAAAAATTAAGTCCAATTAAACAACTTAAACGGGCCTAAAGATGAACTACTCCAAAAGCCACATTGTCGTGGTGAACATGGGGGCTTCCACCCTCAGGAGGGCTGGAGACATTTTTAGGTGCCAGATAGGGGAATTTCTTTTCTCTTATCTAGCTTGACCTTATCCCTAAGTGCTCTTCATTGTAGGGATTGGCAAGTGGTGATGCAGAAATACGAATCCAGGCTTGTAGGTTGGAAGGCGAGACTTCTCTCTTATGGGGGCCGCCTTGTGTTGTGCAGGTCAATGCTGGATAGCTTGTCGACTTATTTTCTCTCCATCTTCAGGATCCCCAAGACCGTGGCGAAGAAGTTGGAATTCATTCAGGCTAGATTCTTTTGGCATTGCAGCGGTAACAGAGAGAGAGGATGGCATGATATTTCTTGAGAAGAGTTTGCAAAAGCAAGGAAGGTGGTGGGGTGGGTATTAAGAATATCAGAGATTTTAACTTGGCGCTTCTCTGTAAGTCGCTGTGGAGGCTCGGGACAGAGGAGGAAGGGTAATGGTTGCAGATTATTAAACAAAATTACTACTCCACAATCAGGGTGTGGGATCTGTTTCCACCCACTCTTTACAGGGTTTCCCCAATCTGGAGAGGTATCCTTCAAGGGGTTGATTTTTTCAGAGCCAGTGTTCGAGTCAGATTGGGTGATGGGCAGAGGAGTCTTTTCTGGGGGATAGATGGTGTGGCGACTTCACCTTAGCAGAGGTTTTTCCTTCCCTATTCTCCATTGCAGGGGCTCCTAGTGGGTCAGTGGCTCACTTCTTTGATGCTGACCTTGATGGGGGTATTTGGACACCCACCTTTAGGAGGAATCTTTAGACCCAAGAGATGGATTAGCTTCAGTTGCTTTTGTCCTTCCTTTTTGACTTCCGACTGTTGAGTGACAGGGTGGACCCTTGGTTGTGGAGATGAGAGGTGGAGGGAGCCTTCTCAATCAGGTCGGCTGACTCTCTCGTCTCGAAGGGGGGTGTGCGGTACTCTTATGCTTCTCAGGTTTGGGCTCCCAAGAGCCCTCTGAAGGTGAAGGTGTTACTCTGAAAATTTTCACATGGTCGGCTTCCCACCAGTGATAGGGTGGCTCCTTTTCTTTGGCACTTCTATTCTTTGTGTTGCTTGTGTGGGGAGGAGGAGGAGGACTTAGACCATCTATTCACAGGATGTGCCTATGCAAGAGGTGTATGGACGCGGTTTTAGCAGAGTCTTCAATAGTCGGATTGTTAGTTTGGGGGGGAGCAGCAGCTTTTCACCAGGTGGCATAAATCCTGGAACTTGAAGGGCGACTACATCATTTGGTGGCAGATTCTCCATGCCACATTGTGGGCCTTGTGGAATGAAAGGAACAAGAGGATCTTCAAGAGGGAAGCGAGGCATGAGGATAGCTTAGTTTCTTTTGTTTTTGCTACAGTGGCCACTTGGGCGAGAGAGCTTTGTAAGGTGGAGAATCATAACTCCTCTCTTTTTATGTTGTTGGGGAGTTGATGGGGTGCATCAAGTTGGCGGGGGGTCCTTTTTGTAAAGGGATTTTGAGAGCTCAAGCTTTTACTTGTACATTCCTTTTTCCTTTAATATACTGGTAGTACCACCCACTTTTCAAAAAAAAAAAACTAGGGGAGATTGATGTCGGCAACCCTTTCCAAGAAAAGGATTAAGCAGCACTTAATTTTCTTCTCCAAGAAGTGTCTTTTTGTTTCTTCAATGCTTTTGATAGGAGGCGAGTTAATGGTCGGGTAATTGTGGGGAAGTTCTGAATGAACTGACGATAGAAACCGGCATGGCCTAAGAAAGAGCGCACTTGCCTTACGGAGGTAGGGGGAGGAAGATTAGAAATTAGATCAATTTTTGCCTTGTCTACCTCTATACCCCGTTCAGACACAATGTGGCTCAAGACTATGCCTTCTCTGACCATAAAATGATTCTTCTCCCAGCTTAGCACAAGATTTGTTTCAGTGCACCTTTCCAGTACCTTCATCAAATTTGCAAGGCAATTTTCAAAAGAATCCCCAAATATCGAAAAATCATCCATGAAAATTTCGAGGATTTCTCCCACCATGTCTGAAAAAATTGCCATCATACACCTTTGGAAAGTAGCAGGTGCATTACAGAGGCCAAATCGCATTCTCCTAAAAGCTAACGTGCCATAGGGGCACGTGAATGTGGTCTTTTCTTGATCTTCTGAGTAAATTATCACCTGATTATACCCGGAGTACCCATCTAAGAAACAGAAGAATTTTTGTCCAGCCAGTTTTTCAAGAATTTGATCCACAAATGGGAGTGAAAAGTGATCCTTCTTAGTCATGGCATTGAGCTTTCGGTAGTCAATGCACACTCTCCACCCTGTAGTAAGTCTAGTGGGTACCTCCTCTCCTTCATCATTCTTAACCATAGTAAGCCCTGATTTCTTGGGCACCACTTGGGTTGGGCTCACCCACTTGCTATCTGAAATAGGATAGATGTTCCCTACATCTAACCACTTAACCACTTCCTTCTTTACCACCTCCTTCATGTTTGGATTTAACCTCATTTGCATCTCTCGGCTTGGCTTAGCATTCTCCTCCAAATAAATGTGGTGCATGCAAGTCGAAGGACTAACTCCCTTAAGATCGGCCACCATCCAACCTATGGCACCCCTATGAGTCTTAAGCACATCGAGCCATTGAGCTTCTTGAGTAGGGGTGAGATCAGAGGCAATGATGACTAGAAAGGTTTGATCGGGGCCTAAAAAGGCGTATTTGAGAGAATCTGGGAGAGATTTAAGCTCAAGTTGTGGAGGATTTTCAAGTGAAGGAAGAGCAGGTTCAGTTTGCAAAGCAGGCAGTGGTTCAACCCTAGACCATGTCATTGGAAGAGTCAGAAAATCATTTGCTTCCTCTAAAGGGTTATGGATAAAACTTGGACCAACTTCCATTAATTCCTCAATAATGTCAATAGAGTGACATTCTTCATCCTGGCCTGGGTATTGAGAGGCTTTAAACACATTTAACGAAACTTTTGGGCCTCCAAAGGAGATGTCCATCATCCCCGTAGCACAGTTGATATTGGCCTTAGCCGTGGCCTAGAAAGGATGCCCCAAGATGATAGGAGTGTGACTAAGTTCTTGTGATGCGGCCATGTCAAGAATTAAGAAATCCACGGGAAAGTAGCACTCATTAACCTTAACAATGACATCTTCTATGAGTCCCTGTGGGGTCTTGACAGACCTATCATCAAGTTAAAGAATGATGGAGGTAGGTTTAAGCTCCCCTAAATCAATTTTTTCATAGATAAAGGTGGGTAAAAGATTGACATTGGCCCCTAAATCGAGGAGTGCTCGCTCAAATGTCACACCACCTATGTTACAAGAAATCAGTGGAGCTCTGAGGTCTTTCAATTTCTTTGGGAGGTGGTTCATCACCACCGCACTTACATCCTCAGACAACATAACTTTCTTAGGAGCCGTTCTTGGTTCCCTCTTTGGAGTGTAAAGTTCCTTTAAAAATTTGACATAGGTCGGGACTTGTTTGATGGCATCAAGGAGTGGAATGTTGATATTCACTTGTTCAAATAGTTCCATTAACTCCTCATTTTGGGTCGGTGGCTTCTTCTTGGACTTTGATTTTAGTGCATCTGGGAATGGTACCTTAGGTTGGTAAGTGCTGGGCTCCTCTCCTATTTTCTTCTTTCCTTTAAGATCAGCCTCCAACATAGGTTCTTCTCCGGTCTCCTTCTCATCTTGTTGAGTCTCCTGGGCTGAAGTTTCTCCTCCTCCCTAGTTTTGTAAGGCTCTTCCAAGGTCTTACCACTCCTAAGGGTTGAAATGGCTTTAGCATTTTCAAATAGTGGACCTTTAGGTGGAGGTAGTGGCGGGTCAGGTTGAGGTAGGAGACCCACTCGTGGAGGAAAACCTGGAGGCTGATTTCTCGGGTTAGCCACAGGCTGAGTTGGGCAATTGACCCGCTTCTCTCCTCGTGTTAGCTTCTGCAAGTTGCCCGAGTTGGCTTTCCAACTTTGCAATGGACTGTTGTTGAGTCAATATCAATTGTTGGAGTTGCTCAAATTTTTCATCAAAATTGGGCTGAGGAGGTTGTTGGTATGGAATTTGGGCCTGATTGAATCGGAAAGGAGCGTATTGGGATTGAGGATACTGGGCCTGGGTTAGAGTACTGTATTGGGCCTGTGACCCTCGAGCATAGGCATTTCCTTGAAAGTTTGGTTGATTTTGGAATTGATTTGGGATGAATTATTTTGGGGCCTGAGAAGTGGAGGGATTTGTTGGTTGGGGTGGAACTGGTTGATTTCTCCAAGAAAAATTAGGGTGATTTCTCCAGCCTGGGTTGTAAGTGTCAGAGTAAGGATCATTATTGGGTTTGGAGAACCCCTGAGCAGCCTGAACTTGTTCTTGGATGAAAGGTGGGAGTTGGGCTGCGGTTGGACAATCGGACACATGGTGGTCCGGGCTGGCACATAGAACACACACCTCATGAGGTGTGGGATTCGAGTATGGATTTGGTGTGGATTGAAAGGTGGGCTCTTGCCTGTTAAGAGCCAAGAGTTGGTCTAACTTATGGGCCATTGACTCTACTTTCTCCATTTTCTGGGCCATGATATCCATCTTATCTAATCTTTGGGTGATGAAACTCATGTCCATCCTAGCCTCGAGCTCCCCACGATTCTTTATCTCATAAAGCCCAGCCCGTTTCGAAGGCCCAATTGATCTTTCATAGGATGACAAAGAAGCATGATTGATGAAATTTTCACTGAGCATTTCAAACAATTTATAGGCTTCATCCTCACTTTTGCTCATGAAAGCCCCCCCGCATGATGCATCCACCATTTGTCGATATTGATCGGACAATCCCTCATAAAAAGCTTGAACGATTTGCCACCGAGACAAACCATGATGGGGACATTTTCTAAGCAATTCCTTTAGTCTATCCCAAGATTCATGGAGTTGCTCCCCTGGGTTTTGAGTAAACCCTGTGATAGCCCTTCTTATTGTATTGGTGTGACCTATGAGGTAAAATTTCTTAAGAAATTCCTTCTGCATATCAGCCCAAGTTTCAATAGGTCTCCCCAAGGTTCCCAACCAATATTTGGCTTTATCTTTTAAAGAGAATGGGAAAAGAGTTAATCTGAGGGCATCATCAGAAAAGTGTTGAATTTTGACTGTGGAACAAATTTGAAGGAACTCATCCAAGTGCTTGTAAGTGTCCTCATTTGTATTTTCATAAAATGAGAGTAGCATTTGAATGGTACTGGATTTGATTTCATAGTGAATGGCCTGATTCTGAGGTAGTTGAATGTCATATGAAGGTTGATATTGGTTTAGAGTGAAATAATCCTTCATTTGTTTAGGAGGGTCTTGGTTGTCGGCCATCGCATGTTGATGTTGATTTCTTTGGTGTAAGACCCTTTCAATCTCAGGGATCGGTCCTAGCAACTAAGGATGTAGAGATCTTCTTCCTTGCATACACTAGGACGAACAAAAGAGAAGAGGGATTTTTTTTATTTTTTATTTTTTTTATTTTTATTTTAGGCAAAGTTAATCAAGTTAAGATAGAAGTTAACCTATGACACTTAGGGGTACTCTGAATCTTCAAGTGGGGTTTCACAAAGTGAGCAAAATACAACGTAAGTTCACCCTCAAAATTTTCACCAACCAAGTAAGGGGTGGGATAGTGGGAGGCTCCCCTTGCTTTCACAAGGTCCTAATTAGTGAAGCACTAGCCCGCTTAAAGCGTTTGCCGTCCGACCGTCTTGCCTTAGACATCGGTTTTCACAAGAGGGTAAACTCAAATCGTACTAAAATCACAGTGTGATCCTAGTCCCAATGTCTATTGAATTTTATAAGATTTGAGAATACAAAGATGTAAGGGTGAATTGTTGTTTTAGGCCAAGGAGTTTAACTCAGCCATCGAGTTTTATTTCTGCATAAATCTTTTTGAGAAAATTTCAATTCTGTAATTTTTTTTTAAAGGAGATTCATTCACCCCCCCTCTAAATTTCTATCTAGCACCACTGTTATTCCAATAGTCTCGGGCTCCGGTGAACCCGGGATTCAATGCCTTGTTGGCCTTTGACTCGGTGGATGCCTTGGGTGTTCCATGAGAGTCATATATATATGTCAAGGGATCCCGGAAGAGTGACTTCATCCAGAGCTATGTTCAGTGTTTTTTCCATGTTAATTGGCTTGGTTTCAACCCCTTGGTTAGCCTATTATCCGTGGATGTCTTGGATGCCCTATGAGGGCTATGACCATGTTATAGGGTGTTCGAAAGTGTCATGATATCGAGCAGTATTTTGTGTTATTTCGTGGGTCATTATGGTTTCTAGTCAACCCGGTTATGACCCAGTGGTTGACACGTGACCTCGTGAGTGTCTCGACTATCCTGTGAGGATCGAGACTCTGATTTCGCACGCTTGGAGGTATTATCATACCTCAATTTACGTGACTATGTGGTCTGAGGGTTTTGATGTTCCCTCATGTTCCATGATTTGTGTTATGCGGGATTGTGAGTCCTATGTGTAGCCTTGGGGCTGAGGACTTGTATTTTATCGTGATTTAAGCTTAGGGACTAGGCTAATTAACGGTATGTTACCATGATGTGTGACGATCTTGACCCGAGTTGTGTGACTCAAGGATCATTGTGTGCAGGTGTAGTTATTTATCCTGAGTCTGGCGGCAGTTCTATATACTGCTTTGTGTTTCATAGTACGTGCGACAGGTGAGAGCTTACCCTATTCATACTTCACTGTTTTGAGTCTCTGTGTCTAGTGAGCCTCTACTAGTCGTACCCTAATGACACTTTAGAATGTCGGCCGACCTGGGAGTGGTGGCGGGGTGATTTTTCGAGAGATGATTTTTAGGCTAATTTCTGTGGGACCCCTTGCTTTGTAGTAGCGTCCTACTAATGGGAAAACTAGCTAGAGGCCTGGCTCAAAGCATTAGGCTTGTGTGTGCATGCGTGGTCAGGGGTATTTAAATGAGCACCGACGGGTGTGACCCTAACTAGTCACTCATTACTGTTGCTCCTTGTACTTGGTATAATCTCTCAGTCACCCTGTTCAAGATGAGTGTGAGACGCTTGAGGTGCAGTGTAAGACGTCAGTAGACACATCTGACTTTGCTTCTAGTGAGGAGGTGCTTCTGTCACATAACACCTGACTTGTGGGTTTGTGACTGGTTCTCCATCATTGTTGACGTAGTGCTTCGGGTAGTCTGTCTCTGGCTTCTCCATGGCTTGTGTTGCGTACACGACGGTGAAGTTGTGTGTGCGCCGGTGTTATGGGTAGTGTTTCTCACATTCGAGAGGTCGTGATGTGAAGCCTACATGTCTATTGTAGCAGGATGTGTTCTGGCAATGTAATCAGAGTTTCCTTGTGTCGGTCTGGTGATTCCTGACTGTGTGTCTGGGAATCTATGTTCTTACCGATTAGGAGTGGTTTAGAGGGCCGAGGTCTTATCGACTGTCGTGGTTTGTTCTGTACGGCTTTCCTCTTTACTTCCGCTGTTGTTACTCCTGCTCCTGCTGTTACTCTTGTTGTTGTTACTGCTGTTACCGCTTTGGTTTCTTGGTGGGGATCTGTGGGACCCCTACTGAGCCAGTGTTCAGTTTTGAGAATGGACAATGGTCAAAACTGGAGGTTCTTCTCATAATCCTCATGTGGGTTGTCTTTGTTTAACAACCCATAAAGTACTTGAATGAAATCAGAAATGTGTTCTTGTAGTGACTTATGTCTAGTTTTCTACTTGTGCTAAAGGCATATTGCATTCTTGTTCCTTTGCAGAGAGGCATTTTGATTGGGCGTCCTAAACTGTTCTTGTCCCTAACTTGCTGTAAATGTTATATCATGGTTTACGAACTCAGTTGTCAGTACCTTTAATTTTTACAAAGCTACTGATTGTATCTTCCCTTTTCAGATTGAAATACAACTGAAAGATGGACTTTGCCCTACTCCCGGTGATATGGCAGGACGGGTAGTTTCTTACTTAGAGGACAATGGCTTTCTTCATGAGTAATCATCATTTGAAGGAAGCTGCTTTCCATCAACATTTTTGGCGGTCGGGCGAATTCCTGCTAACCAATTTAAGTGTTCCTTTTTGATGTCCTGGAGTCTAGTGAAGGAAGGACATGCTGTGCTGTTTGGCACCGTTCAGAAAGCATAGATAGCCATTACGTTTATAATGTGTTCAGTAATTGCCTTAACCCCGTAATTAGCCTTGCAATCTGAAAGGTGCCACTATCTTGACGAAGGCGTGCTCCTCTGTTCTTTGGTTTGACACTAGCCATCGATGTGCAAACTCAATATATTCTTTGGATGGGACTCTGGAAATTATACGGTGTGCATCCCTAGCACAAAGCGATAAATTTTGTATGAATCATCACCAAAAGATAATGGGGTAACAAATATTCATTGAGTATCTGCACAGATAAGCATTATTTAGTGTTCCTTTCCGTCTTAAAAATACAATCATATTAAGGTGCTACAAGGTCCGAAAAGACCAATAGGAAAGGACTAGGTAACAATTAGATCAGCTAAGCCGGTTATTTCTTAGAGTTCACTTTTTGTTGAGATCACTATATATTAGATCTACAATAGTTAAACACAGCCGTTTAATCATGCACATTACATTAGTCATGTTTTAAACTTCAGACGTGTCTCGGTGGTTTACCCACCTCTCTCCCCCTCTAATGGTGATTCTCCCGCCCCAGCATGCGGAGTTGAATTGTTTTTAAGCACCCTTCGTATCATCTTGTGCGTCATCTGCCAAAAAAATGTGCATGTAGCGGCAGCTCTCAATATGCGTTTGGTATCGATTTCTCGTCTTTGATTCCCCCCTTCCTGCTTCCCCAAGTAGCTAACCATTGGGCTATTCAAAGAAAGTGCGATATAAACACTGGCCATTTACATTTGACCGCGTTGATCGGGATCGTCTTCCGCCAATTCTGCAGGACAACAGCGGTTGCGTAAGAGCGGAAGGTGATTACTTGTTTGATTGAACTTTGCTACGTGGATGCGGATAAGCCAGGGCTTCTCACGTTAGCATCCGTAGCTAAAACTTTGTATCGTAAGTAAAAGTTACAACACCCATCGCCGAACCAACCACGAAAGTTTTGGCAGCCCAGCATTTCTGTTTTGGTTTAGTCTCCTAAATTACGTACTCTATTCATCTTTCCTTCGTCTCATTCCCTACACTGACCCTTAATTCCTCCGCCCAATTCTTCATTCTTCCCTCCGTTGCCTCTCATATGGTGCGTCCGCGGCATGCTCAGTCTCGTCTTCCGACTACTTGTACTAAGATATTAATTAGGACTCAGGGACAACTTGGCCTGAAATGATTTTTATTTTTGAGTTAGAAATGAAAAGGAAAGTGCTACCATATTTTTTTTCCATTTTCGTTTTTGACATTCTATGTAGGAAACGGAAACAGATGTGAAAATGCATGTTTCCTCCTATGTGAATGCTTGAGAATGAAACTCTATAAAATTTGTTCTCCAACAAACGATGACTAAGATGACATAGAGATTAATGGTACGATCATGATTATGATTAATTTTGGAAGTTTGTATGAAAACAATATCCCTATTTTTTTTTTAAAAAGGAACAAAAACCCCGACATATTCTAACATTTATATATACCCCACTCCACCCTCATCCCTTCTTCTCTGCCAACCACAATTCCCACTTGCCCTGTCCTACGCTGTGCCATTCTCCACCCAAGAAAACCTCTTGCCGACGCATTCAAGCTCCAAGTGTTTCGTTGCCAATTTGTTACATCAGTGAACACTTGTGTGAAGAGGTAGCTATATATATGCCTACGAAATAATGCTCCTCTCAATCTCCGTTTGAAAGCATTAGTCTTCCTCTACTTGACGAACAATTTGGTTAAATGTCAACTATATATAGATGAGGGTTAGACTGTTGTCATGTCAAGTCTCTCCTTCGTACCAAACCACATGAAAACATCACCGAAAGCTCCACAACTAGGTCTTCCTCTAATAATTTAATTTCCCCTCGAATAGCTGTTCACATGGTATGTCTTTATCCTATCTTGTGAGCTTTTCTTTGGCGGATAATGCGGAAGTGAAGTGGCACGTACCCAACTTCTCATATTCTTGTCAATAGGAATTAATTAACATGGGCATTGTCTTTAGAGAAACAGCTCTGGGATGCAGATCTGCCAATTTCATGGTGCACCGCCACGTTCGATTTGCCATTACCACCCTTCTTGAACCCGCTTGTCGTTGTGCTCTTAAATAATTAACACCCTTCGACCCCCCCGCGTGTACGGACGTCTTCTTCTTACGTGGTAGTGGCGGCCAGAGCAGTGTGCGCTGTCTCTCGGAATGCACTAAACCGACGAAACAGTAAATAGATCATCTATGCATAATTAAAGTCTTGGATCGACACTACTTAATTGACGTCTTACAACATTAAACCACAACTTATCCATATGAAAAGTTATTTCAAATAAACATTGACGTTAAACTCGTGGGGAAAGATTTTTCTTATATGTTTTTCATATCTTCTTACACTAATTAACCGAGGGTCTTAGTTGGATATTACATGAACGGATCCACGTAGCACGCAAGCTAGACGATTTATCTTTTGACAAAAGTACAGGAGCGTATTTTATATTCTATGAACCCTTTTGTGTCGGGGGACTGCCCGGCCCGATCGATCGATCGACCTACATATTCCTGGATTGACTAGCCATGGTGGGTGGGTAAGATATGGGCGGCTCTCCGTCGAAATGACTGGATTTGTTCTTCCTGTATAATATAATAGGCCACGGACAGTCTGGCCGAAGAAATTAAACGAGGACGAAGAAACGTTCTTGCAGTAAATACTGTCAGACTCCAAGCGATTAAGGTGTATCAATCTTGAGCAAAATATGAACGCAGGAAGAGATCCGGTAGACAAGCACACAATTTGCTCGGTCAAATAATATTTCCACGGCCGGTTCGCTCTTGCCATTCAAGTCACATTAACGTTATGGAGGCCGAAAAGTCCGTACCCTAGTTTATCATAATTTTTCAAGTAGGGGATAGATCTATTCACCCCCCCTCTAGATCTACTCAGCCCATACACAACAGATACCACTTAATCGCACATACAGCCTGTGATTCTACTATGCACACGAACAAACACTTCGTAGCTGAATTGTTTACGGATGGATAACACACAGATGAACTTCAAATATAAACCACACGAGCAACCTACGAAGGGGGATAGAGGATATGGAATAGAATGCAAGACAAACCACGTCACAGAGATTTTTAGATGGTTCAGTCTGCTACCCACAGACCTGCATCCATCCCCCACTCAAATCCAAGTGAGGCTTTCTGCTGATGCACAGCTTAACAACTGATCCACAGCTTTGGGGACGAGTCCCTACAAACCGCTGAGTCTCACAGCTTGCTTGATCGAGGAACAAATCCTCTCCACTGAGCAGCATAGCTTACTGTCCGAGGAACCAATCCTCATCGTTGAGCAACATAGCTTACTATCCGAGGAACAGATCCTCTCTGCTGAGCAACACAGCTTGCTGGAGTGTAGCAAAGAAAAATTAGAAACAAAAACAAAAACAACAAGAAGATAGGACAAGATGTAGCTCCGTAGAGCAAAGGACTCTGGATTTGATCCACGTGTCATTGCATAGACTGATCTTCAATTTGAATCATTGTTGCATAGTAATATCTCTTTTGCTCTCTTTGGCTCTCCTCGCACCTTTCTCTATTCATTCTCGGATACTCCCGCTCTGATCATACACTCTTCTTCATTCTTCTCTCTTTCTTTTTCTTTGAATTGCTCTTACTTTTCTTCTCTATTGAAGTTTCTCCCTACTCACTTCTTCCACTCTCTTTCTCAGATGGCTACCATTCTTTCCTTGGCAGCACTGATTCAATTTTTCTCGCCACTTCCACTCACTTTTCGGAAGAAGATATTCCATATTTATAGAATAGGGGCGTCGAAAATCCTTTTGGATAGACCAATTTGATCCAACTTTTTCCATTGGTCCATGTGATAAGAGGCGGGAAAGCTCTTTTGATATAGTGCCTCAGATCATGTGCCAATCATTGCTTACTGGGTTCACGTGCCACTCACTTTCCCTTCCTGAGATCACGTGCCAATGATTTACTAGCAGCAGGTTCAAGCTCCCTTGATCTGGATTTACGTTAAGGGATTTGGAGTTGGATTGTCTAAAGCATCAACCTCACTAGCAACAGTTAATACAACTATGTCGACATTTGCCTTAGTGCATCTAGGCACTATTCTGATGCTTGACCTTCTGGCTTAAGGCAGAGCTTTAGTGTGCTCTTCTACTGCTCCGTCCTTCTTTTGCTGCTGCTACTTTAATAGGAAGTTCAATTGAATTCTATTGACTTCAGAGAACTTCAGCTGGCTTGGAGTCTGCTGACTTGGAGAATTAGGCTGATCTGTTGAAAAATTGTTGATTGTATGAGCATGTTGTTGCTACTAATCTGACCACAAGACTTGGCTGATGGAGCCCTTGAGTTTCTCTTAATGATAGCCTAAAGGACATGATCTTCTAACGTTGAGGTTGATGTAGTGAGCTGTAGCGTTCACACATTAAGGCTTTGCTCTCAGAAGCATTTCATCAAACAATTCCTCTTCTTTGTTGAATTGGGCTCATTTATGCATGGGCCACTGAACATGGGCTAATCCAACTTGTAAGATAAAATCTAGCTTCAGCAGACTTTGTCCAATGATATCAAAAGCCCACATAGGGAAAGGTCATGGGGAGGACATAGGATGGAGTGAAGAAGCAGGAGAATGAATTTTATCGGCGTGCAGTTGGCACTTAACATACCTTCGAACATAGATGGAACAATCCTCTTCTAGAGTGAGCCAATAGAATCTTAGCCTAAAAATTTTCTTAGCTGACATCTGGCTATTGACGTTACCCCCACAAACTCCAGAATGTGCCTCTTCCACAACCTTCAAAGATTCATTGTCATCAAGGCACCTAAGAAGAACACCAGTAAGACCTCTTCTATAGAGCACACCTCCAACCAGAGTGTATCTTTGAGCCACTCTCCTAATGGCCTTCTTTTCTTCAACCGTGGCCACTTCAGGATAAGACTGATCATGGTAATATTTAGCAATCTCATAGTACCATGACTTCTCCTTATCATCCAATTCTTCATCCAGATCGAGCAACATGATCTCCTTATTTTCAATGATCTCTCATTCCTTAACCTTCTTAAGTAACTCCTCCTTAACCCTAAGGAAAGATGGATCTTTAATGGCAGGAGTGAGACGCTTCTGAATGATAACAGAATGAAAGTCTCACTTAGGGAGAAAGACCAGGGAGGAGGCAAGTGAAGTAAGGGCATCAGCTAAGATGTTCTGTCTGCGAGGAACTTGGACAAAGATCAGCTTGGCAAAGAACTTGGCATAAGCAGAAGTAAGTTCTTGGTAGGGTTTGAGCCTGGGATAGAGTGTATGATATTTGATGAGCACTTGGCGAAGAATAAGCTGACTATCACTGATGATCCGCAACTGGGTGACACCAAATTGATGAGCGACCTCAAGTTCGGCCAGAAGAGCCTCATATTCAGCTATATTATTTGTGACAGAGAAGACGAGCAGAGAGGCAAGTGGAATGGTGATACCCTCAGGTGTTAAAAGAACCATGTCGATTCCCCTACCATGAGAATTCAGAGCTCTATCAAAATGTAATGTCCATATTGGATCTGGAGGTTGATTAATGGACATCAGTTCCTCATCTGAAAACTCTGAGTGAACGGGATCGAATCTTCGAAGGGGATGATGAGCGAGATGTTCTGCGATGTCATAGCCTTTAATCACCTTTTGCTGAATGTAGATGATGTCGAACTGAGAAAGGAAGCTTTGTCATCATGCCAATCGATCAGTAAGGATAGATTTTTCAATAAGAAATTTGATAGGATTCATGCGAGCAATAAGATGGACATCATGAGCTAGGAAGTAATGCTTTAACTTTTAGACTACCCATACTAAAGCCGCACATGTTTTCTCTATAGCCGTGTACCTCTGCTCACATGGGTTGAGGAGTTTAGAGAAGTAGTAGGTTGCCCTCTCCTTACCATCTTCATCAACCTGCGCAAGGACAGCACCTACTAAATCATCTAGGTAGAAAATATAAAGAACGAGCGGTTTCCCTGGGATTGGCGGCCTTAGGACAGGAGGATTGGATAGATAGTCCTTCAGTTTGTCAAAAATCGCCTGACACTTGTCATCCCAATGAATTTTTACTCCCAGTTCAGTAAGCTCGTACAATGGCCTACACCTTTGTGAGTGCTGGGAGATAAATCGGCATATAAACTACAACCTCCCGATCAATCCTCAAACTTCCTTTAAATTCTTGGGAGGAGACATATCTCTTATTGCTTGCGCCTTGTTGGGATCAATCTCGATACCCCTCTCCTTGCAAAAGAAATATATCTATGCTTTCAACACTTACCCTGAATAGTTAAATTAATTCTATTTGCAAATAGGAAAATGTCCTCTATTTGAAGTCCGCAAAATGGATTCGAGAGCTAATGATTCTGCGAGCCTTATTCAAATCCCAGAGAGGCTCATCCAAGGAGATTCATGGGTGACCTGCTCCGAGAGTGGGGAAAGCGAAACGGAGACCACTGATGATGATTTGGAAGATACTACTGTACAGATCAAGAAAAGAAATAACAACAAAACTAAATCATCGACGACTTCAAAGAGTTCACCAGTACGTGTTTATGTTTATAAGGTAAAATTCTAGCCTCTATTAGAATCTCAACAATGCTTCATGAATATCGGAGATAATGTCATGGTGTGCACAATTCTCTCGTTTTGTCATTGTAAACATCGTTTCGGGGTTTATCTTCCTCAAGTGAAATGATCAAATAGGCAATGTGGGTGTATAAACCTAATTCCTGTGGTGGATGTCCTTTTCCATTCATGAGGAAATTCACCACTTAATATGTATCCACTACATTGTGACTATGTGTTGAACACAGGCAATAGCTTAGGTTAAATTCCTGTCAATAATTTGTCTACCGATGCTATGGTGCCATGTCGGGCTCATAGCATTCCTCTCATTGTGTCCATCATTAACATCTTCAGTTCTGCTGTAATATTAGATTTTGGAGGCTGATCTGTTGCAAGTAGCAAAAGTAATGGGTCTGGAGAACGAGGTAGATATCACTGATGACATTGGAAATGCAAATGCAATTTTGGCACTAAATTCTGAGATGAAACAGAATCCTTGGATTCGCAGTGTTGCCAAATTCCACAAGCTACCGGTATTTGTTATCAAGGTGACTATCTAATTCTTTGGATGTACATTTTCCTTGTTACAAACTGAATTTATGCACAGGATTCAAGAACAAAAACTAATTGTGATTTTAAGTTCCATGCACTACTTTTTTATGATCAGGCTGGAGCTATAAACAACTGCATGGAACTCTGAAAATAGTTATTTAGCACCAGAACTGGCTATTATAGATGTTTTCAGAAAAATAATACTTAATTTCTTAAATTGCAGTCAAATACTATGGCACAAATGGTAAAGGCAGTTCGCATGATTCTTGGAATGGATGCCTTTGGACCTGCATGTACGAAGACAGAAGATTGTGTGGCAAAAGACATTGAAATTGAGGATGATGCTCCAGAAAGAAAACCATCATTGGAGGAGCTTGATGCCTTGGAGGTATATTTATTTCTCTTTCTTCTATGTCTTTATTCTTTCCAAAATTGATTACTTGTTTCTTGTGCAAAGTTCTCTTGCATCTGACAGAAAAAATTTCTCTTGCTTCTATGCATTAGAAAGATAAACAAACCCTCCACTGAAATCACTTCTCAATATCCAAATCCACGAGGCCCATTTTTCATTTTTCTTACATTTGCATCCTAGTTAATTTTGCTGTTTACTATCTTCAGATCTTTTTGTCCAATTATAATATTCCTCTTTGCCAATGCCATATTGCTAACCTATCTGAAACAATTCTACAAATAGCCAGCGTAGGTTTTATTCACAAAATAACTGTACTATGGGGAATACATACCAATCATCAAGCATCGATTATACAACTTACTAAACTATGAAGTAAATTGTTGGATTGTGAATTTATTTTTCAAAACATTGCTAGCCA
>JANBPO010002804.1:0-27124 GCA_024336825.1 Amorphophallus titanum
ACGGACTTAGTGTTAGACATGCATGGACTTTATGATTTTATGCATGCATGGACTTATATGGAGACACTGTACATGCATGGACTTAGGACATGTTATTCGGTGGGCTGTGCACAGACCATGCACGGACTTTATGAACGGAAGCTCTGACTCTACAAAGCTAAGGCAAAAGAGCTCTGAACAAGACATAATTGTTGGCCATCATCAAACCAAGATTATTGACCATCATCAAAACATCAAAACAAGGTTTGCAACATTGGAGAGATGGGTTGCCGACCTCCAGTGAAATCATGACTTTCGTGTCATACACTAGCTAAAAGGGCATTTCACCCATGGCCGTTCTTGGAGTAGTTCAGTGTGACCAAAGTACGCTGGGTAATTCCTCCAGCCAGCTACCCTTGGCCTTGCTGAGTCTTTTATCTCTTTTAGTATATCCCTATTGGCATTTTCAACTAGCTTGTTGGCCTGAGGGTGGGCCACCGAAGTGAAGTGGTTGCGAATATTTTGGTCGACGCATCTGCCTCTGAAGTAATGAGAATCAAATTGCCGACCGTTATCGCTCACAGTCACTCGGGGGATGCCGAAGTGACGAATGATCAATTTCCACACGAAGCTCCAGACGACCGACTCAGTGATTCTGGCAGTAGAGTGAGCTTCGATCCATTTTGTGAAGTAGTCGTTGGCGATGATGATGAACTTCTTCTGTGCCTGTGCGGTAGGGAATGGCCCCAGGATGTCGATTCCCCACTGAGCAAAGGGATATGGCTTGGTAAGAGTAATGAGCTCCGAGGTAGGATGATGGACCAAGTGGTCGAAGCGTTGGCATCTGTCACATTTCTATACGTAGGCCGAACAGTCATGCTGAAGAGTGGGCCACTAGTAACCTTGCCGAAGCAAGATCCTGGCGAGCGATATTCCTTCCTGGTGCCTGCCGCAGATGCCTTCGTGCACTTCTTGAATTGCTCGACTGGCTTCATCGACACTAAGGCACTTATGGAGTGGTTTGGAAAAAGACCTTCGGTACAAAGCACATCCAAGACGACAAAGCGTCGGGCTTGATACTTCAGTTTCTGAGCTTCCCGAGGGTCAGAGGGCCCCCAAGAGTCTTGGAGCCAAGATAGGTATGGGGTCCGCCAATCGCTCGGTGTAGACAGGTCAATGATCATGAGCTCGGACTCGATGCTCGATTGTTCTAGGTTTTCGAGGAAGACCGATCGAGTGCCTTCCAATCCGCGGGAGGAGGCCAGGCAAGAGAGGGCGTCCGCGTGGGAGTTTTCTTCCCGAGCTATCTGGACTACCTCAAAGCTCTCGAATAGTTGGGCTAAGCCTCAAACCATTTGAAGGTACTTAATTATTAGGGCTTCCCGAGCTTCGTAATCACTGTTGACCTGGCTAGCGACTAGCTGGGAGTCAGTATGGATTCTGACTCACTCGACCCCTAGTCATCGCACCATCCGGTCCCCAAAAAGAGGGCTTCATACTCGGAAGCATTATTGGACACTTGGAAGTTAAACTTCAAGGCATACTATAGCTCAGCTCCTTCGGGCGACTTGAGGAGCACGCCAGCACCACTGCCAGCTGAGTTGGATGATCCGTCCAGGAACAAATCCTAGATGGGTCCTCCGGCAGACGAAGGTTCTTCCTCGAGTGGGACTGTGCTCTCTGCGATGAAGTCAGCTAGGGCCTATCCCTTGATGGCCGCGCGGGGGCGATAAGAGATGTCGTAAGCCCCGAGCATGATGGCCCATCTGACAAGGCACCCCGAGGCCTCAGGGTGAGAGATGATCTTCTTCAGTGGTTCGTCGGTCTGCAAGATGATGGGATGACCCTGGAAGTATGGTCAGAGGTGCTTGGCCGAGGTAACCAGTGCTAGCATGAGTTTCTCAGTTGTAAGATACCTTCTTTCAGCCTCGTTGAGCACCATGCTGGTGTAGTAGACCTATCTCTCGACTCCCACGTCGTTTCAGACTAGGACCAAACTTACAGTGGAGGGAGTTGTTGAGAGATACAATTGCAGTGCTTTGCCCGAAATCGACTTTGATAACACCGGGGGCGAGGTCAGGAACTCCTTGAGCTCCTCAAAAGCCTTATGACATTCCTCATCCCAAGCAAACGTAGCAAATGCCATTTTGGGTCCCCTTAACAATTTGAAGAATGGTAGGCATCATTCGGCTGCCCGAGAGATGAAGCAGTTGAGTGTAGTGATGCACCCAATAAGACGCTATATGTCTTTGATACAAGTGGGTGGCCGCATGTCCAAGATGGCCTGGACCTTGTTGGAGTTTACCTCAATCCCGCGCTGAGTCACTAGGAAGCCGAGGAATTTCCAAGATCTGACTCCGAAGTCACACTTGGCGGGGTTGAGCTTCATTTTGTACTTGAGGAGGGTGCCGAAGGTCTCGGCTAGGTCGGTAAGATGATCCTCAGCCTTTGGCGTCTTGACGAGCATGTCGTCGATGTAGGCTTCGATATTTTGATCGAGTTGTCGCTCGAAGATGGTTGACCAGCCTCTGGTATGTCACCCTGGCGTTCTTTAACTCGAAAGGCATCCGGGTGTAGCAGTGCACACCGGAGTCGGTGATGAAGGCGGTCTTCTCAATATCCTCTGAGTCCATCCAGATCTGATGGTAGCCAGAGTAGGTATCCAGGAAGCTGAGCAGCTCATTGACAAAGGTTGAATCGATGAGCTGGTCGATGCTCGGTAGTGGGTAACAGTCCTTCGGTGTGGCCTTGTTGAGATTAGTGAAGTCCATGCACATTCGCCATTTCCCCAAAGCTTTGGGTACCAGAATGACATTGGCGAGCCACGTCGGGTAGAGGACCATGCGTAAGAGACCAGTCTCCTTCCCCTTGGCGAGTTGCTCCTTGATGATCGTCTGTTTCTCCGGGGCATGCTTTCTTCTGTGCTATTGGATGGGTTTCTCCGTGGGGTCGAGGGTGAGCTTGTTCATCACAATATCTTTGAGAATTCCAGGATGTTGCTCATCAGACCATGCGAAGACATGAATGTACTCAGAAAGGAAGTTTTTATATTGCTCCTGAACATCAGATGGGAGATCGGCTCTGATATTGACTCCTAGGGTGGGGTTATCTTTCAGGAAGATCGTTAGCAACTTGCCACCAGGCTCGGACGTTGCTGGTCCTTCCTCAGTTCCCTTCATCCCCTTGTCCTTCCCTTCTGGCCTTATGGCTTTGACCGAGATATTATAGCACTTTCTAGCCAGTGCCTAGTTACCTCAGACTTCCCCTACGCCACTTTTGGTAGGAAACTTTATTTTTTGGTGATAGGTGGAGGGCACCGCCTTCATCCGGCTGAGGATGCCTCTACCGAAGATAGTGGTGTATGTCGTCATTCCCTTGATCACGATGAAGTATACCATAACCGTAATGGTTTTGGGTGGGGTGCCGATGGTAACTGGTAGGCTCAAGGCTCCCTCGAGATAGGTTGCCAGTCCATTGAACCCGCAGAGCGGAGTTCGGATCGGGCGGAGTTTAGATGGATTCTCACCCATGTTGAGGAAACAATCGTTAGAAAGTACATCAGGGGCACTACCATTGTCGACTAAAATTCTATCTACATTAAAATGGTTTATTGTGGCCGATACAACTAAGGCGTCATCGTGCGGAATTGTTAACCCTTCCAGGTCCTGGTCAGAGAATACCAGGGCCTGTGGCTCGCTTGCCGGCGGGGCCTTAGAGGGCTCAGAGTCTCGGCTCGCGCGCTCGGCATTACGCTTTCTTCCTCGGCTGCTATCTCCTCCTGATGCAGCTCCTCCAGTGATGACATTAATGTGGACCCCACGGGGGACGTTGTCAATCTCCTTGGGGGTGCCGCAGTCCTCCATCTACCCAAACACGTATCGGGACAAGTGCCCTTGATGGACGAGAGGCTCATTCTCATCCAGGAGCTAGTGGCAGTTGCCGGTGTGGTGCCCATGGTTGTTGTGGAAGAGGCAGTTGGTGTGGACACCAGAGCGAGCGAGAAGCACTAACCGGTGAGCCGTCGGTACCGTACGTGGAGCACCACTCGAGCTACATCGGCTTCCATCTGGCTCGGAGACAGCTTGGAGTCTCCCTCTTGAGTCTTAGTATTTATAGTATTTATTGGAACTTTATTTATGGGTAATGTGTGCTTATTTGATTTTATTTGGATTGTAATATGGGTAGTAGATTTGGTTTATATACCCCAAAAAGTCAAGAAATGATAGATACGTTCAGGAGAGTTAGGAAGTTGCTAAAACATCTCGGGGAGTCAATAAATGATAGAGAAGCCTAGGAATGTTAGGAAATTGCAGCTACATCTTGGAATGTTAGGAAATGATAAGCACTTATGATAGTCAAGAAAAGACAAAGAAGTCCGATAAAGCTAGGAAATTACAAACATATCTTAGAAAGTCAAGAAATGGTAGATAAGCCCAGGAAAATCATGAAATTACAAATTAACCTTGGAAATGTCAACAAATGACAGGAGTATTCAAGAAAGTCAAGAAATGATAGAGAAGCCCAGGAAGGATAAGAAACTATAGAAATACTCATGTAGGGTCCAAAATTGCAGAAATACATAGGATGGGTCAGAGATTGTAGAAATACCCAAAAAAAGGTCTGATCTCGATGAAATTCAAATCCAATGATCAAATATTGACCTGAAGCAAATTCAATGGTCCGATCGTGGCTGGGAGTAAATCCAGCTGTCCGATTGTGGGCAAGAGCAAACTCAACGGTCTGGTCGTGACCAAAAGTAGAATCCGTGGTCTAATTACTAATGGAAGCAATCGAAAAGTTTAACCGCAAGCAGAAGCAAATCCAAAGGTCGGGCTATGACCGGATGTAAACTCGAAGACCTGATTACACAATCGGGGTAAGATGTAAAGGTCTCAAGAGATCGATTACAACCTAAATTCCATATTTTCAAGGAATGGAAGTCTTCAAGTTTTCTTGCAAGAGTATGCCCCTACTGAATGGCCATCAATGTCCATTAGACAAAGCCCACAATATGATAATGGATATTGTAGAGGTCGAAAAGGTAACTTTGACAGTTATCAAGGATATTCGGATTTTATACCGATGTAAATAAACACCGACTACGATCGGTGGGGAAATGTCCAGTACCCGAACCTTGAATTATTTGATAAATCTAAACTCGCGGAATCAATAATATGATGTTAAACTATGTGGATATTTTTGCAACAAATGGATACGAAAGATGAATTCTTATGCGGAGAAACTTGCTAGTACGTCCGGTGGGACATTTCTTACCTTTCATCTCTCTATCAAAGAATACTCTTTCCTCTATGGTGCTTGTGATATCTCCTTCAAACTCATGCAATTAAATTCAAAGGTTCTGATGACCATGGTTGCTACCATTTACGGGCTTCTCGTCGTTGCAAATCACGCCAGGTGGGCACTACTTGGCTACACCGAACGTGTTCGGCATTATTTGCAGTCATCGAATCACCCTTCTTTCTGGGGGTGGACCTTGCTATTAAAGCTGCCCCGACTGTTCCTGTTGCCATCGGGGGCATCAAAGTGAAAGCTTCCCTCCGAAACCTAAATGTCAAAACAAGACATGTCCAAAGCAGCTCCTGTTGAATGAGGGGGCAAAGATGTTGTGACCATGGTAACAAACTTGCCGCGACCATGACTGCTGAAGCTGTCCCAGCCTAGGCTGCTGTTGGGGGCATCAAAGTGAAGGCTACTTTTTGAAGTGCGAGTGTCAACATCATCCATGTGTTGTTACAACTAACTAGGGGCAATGTCACTGCCAAGGCAGAGAACCTGTTGCAGCTATATCCAAGCTTGGCAAGATGGGTCATTGTCAAAAAGAAAAAGAAAAAATAAAAAGAAAAGAAAAAGAAAAAGAAAAAGAAATGGGACTTAAAATAGAGGTGGGGCCATCAACGATCCTCACCCATGCGCCGGATGCCCCGGAAGCGTCACTGGTCGGCGGGACGTAGATCGCCCGCGTCGTGTCCACCACCACGAGCGCCGAAAGGTCCGAGCCGTCCCATGCAAACGTGCCGGAGCGCCCGCCTTCCGCCAGCGTGACGCTCTTGACGACACTGCCGTCAACATCAGCCATATCGTCACGCGAGGCCACCGCGCGAGGCAGGTTTTCGGACGAGATGATCTCGATGTCCGGGGTGCTTATGCTTGCCGTGCCATAGGTGATGGTGCGGGTGTAATTCCCGTCCGCGACGTAGAACTCGTAATAGCCGAGGTTGTCGGTCGTCACCGGGTTGCTGGTCGGCGTCACCCCGTCATCGGAGTAGAGAGACGCGAGCGCGCCCGTGCTGGTGTAGATGGCGACGGATGCGCCGGACACAGGAGCGCCCTTGTCAGCGCCGGTTCCTGCGATGACCGTAGCAAAAAATTTCTTCAACGATGCCCCCCTTAGACGCCGATTGCGAGCCAGAAGCCGGTGCAGGCGAGACGACTGCCGGCGGAGAATGAGGACGTGCCCGCGCTGATCACGAACGGGCCGTTGATCTGTTCGACGGACATCGAGCCGCCCGAGATGACGGGGACGCTCCAGCTATTGAAAGCGACCGGGTAGGTTACGGTCGTCGTTCCATCGACGAAGCTCTGCGATCCCCACTGGAGCTTGAAGTCCAGCGGGAAGTCGTTGAAGCGGAAGCTGATGTAGCCGCCGGCCGCCGTGAGGCTGTAGGATGTGATGCCAACCGCACGGAGAGCGTTGCGCGCGCCGTCAACCGTCGTGGAGCCAGTGCCGCCCCGTGCTACCGCCAGCGCCGTCGTGAGGCCGTTCAGGGCGGTAATGTCGCTGTTAGCCCCAGCAGCCGCAGCACCGATGCCCGCGCGCGCTGCTGATGCCGACGTGCCGCCAGTCCCGCCATTGGCGACAGGCAGGGCAGATGAGCCGCCGAGGAACGATACGGGCAGGCCGATTGCCGAGCGGATGTCCGCCATGGCTTTACGGATTGCGTTGTTCACGCTCGCAAGGGCGGTATTGCCCTCGGAGATATTCACCCCGAGGGTTGTCCCGTTGCTGTCGGGGTTGGTGCTCCAATCTTGGAAAGCGATGGCTGCCTCCTGTTATAAAAAAAGCCCCGCCGGAGCGAGGCTGTTACGGGAAAGAAAAGTGCGCTATGGTCGGGTTATGACCTGGACCCAGATCCTATCGATCCTGTTTGTGGTCGCGCTGTCGCGCTTCGTCGTCGACCCGTTAATTGCGCGGCGCAATGAGCGCTGGCGTCAGAGCCCCAGCCGGGATGCGTTTCAGCAGCTCTGCTACAGGATCGGCCGCAGGGTGGCGCGGCGCGGTAAGTAGCGACTGCAGGCCACTCTGGAAGCGCGGGCTGTAGAGCGGTGCAATAGCCGTTCCCGCAGTCCAAGCCTTCCAGTCCGTCAGGTTTTCACGATCGGCCGTGCCGCTGTTGCCGATCCGGGCAGGCAGTACGTCGGAACCAGCCTTGGCCCAGCCCTGCATGAGAGCATCGCCGGTCGCGGTTGCCCCCTTACCAACTGAGCGATCCCCACTGCGCACCGCCGAACGAAGCTCGCCTGGAGTGTAGATCCCGTCGTCCACCGATTTGCTCGCCGCATCCCGGATGCGGGCAAACTTGGCATACCCCTTGTACGGGCCCATAACTAAGGTACTAAGGCCCAATTAAGCATAATAAGGGAAATAGACTAACAACATGACTCAATTACACATGACATGACTCAATAAAATGAAAATACATATGATATGACTCAATGAAAGGGAAAATAACATGAGATAACACGGGCGGGCATCTCAAAGTGGTGCCGACGGGCCGAGCCAAAGAGACGGTCGTGGGATGCCCTCATCATGACCACTTGATGGAAGCCTTGGGCGAACCTTTCTCGCAGCCCCCATTGGTAGCCTAGCTTGTAATACGAGAAGGTGACTTCTGGAGGGCTATGTGGCAGCCCTCCGAGCTCCTATATCCATCGCTGGCCTCTACCCCAGCTTTCTATGCTATCTCTTTGAGCTCGACCACCCTCTACTTGGCCCCAAGCAACTTCATCTTTACCTCGGACAGCTTTGCCCCAGCCTTGGCCCGCGCAACCTCGGCTCTGCTCCACCTACGCTCGACCTCTCAATCCTGGCTATCGAGCACCTCCCGCTCGGCCCTCAACCACTCTAGACACTCGACCTGAGCCTGGCGCTCCTCTTCTAGGAGCCCGCTCTTCTGGTCAACCATATAACGAGCTTGGGCCAGCTGCTCAACCAGTACCCGAGCCTCCTCCTGGCTTGACCGAGCCTACGGCCGCAATAAGGCAGCCTCCCATCGAGAGACTTTGAGCTCAGAGGTCAGTTGGTCAATCCTTCGATCAGCCTCAACGCGGGCCCGAGACAGGGACCTCTCCTCACTTTCCAGTCGTCCGAAGTAAGCAAATATCTTGACCCCCAGCTGAGCCGTGATCAAGCCACCCTCCATCACCCTCTTGAAGAGTAAGGAGGGGGGACCACGCCTGAACTCGTCCCGAACCAGTGAAGGTGTCAAAGATCGACACCTCTGATATAGAGAAGTTTGGCCGGTCAGGACACCAGTCGAAGGAGGGAGAGTCCCTTTGGGCGAGCCGTGATCGGAGTGCCCCCTCCGAGTGCCCCGATTCTTGGGACGGCTTCACTCGGCTCGGGTAGGGTCGATGCCTTGCCCCGAGCCCCCTCGGCCTCGACCAGGACATCAAAACCGACCACCTCTGCCTGCTGTCTGGCAGGCTCGGCGGCAACCTCCACACCGGCGATAGCCGCCTCTGGCCCGGTGAGTGGGAGATCGGATTGGCGGACTTCCTCGGTCAAGGGCCCCTCAACCAACTAGGCCTGCTCTTCGACCGGAGGGGCAGCATCCGCCTTCTTCGATCACTTCTTCTCCGCGAGCAAGGCCTTCATGGAAGACAACATCAACGGCTCGGCAGGTTCCTTGCGCTTGGACCCACGGCGCTCGAGGATGTCATCCCAAGCCTTTTGTTTGCCCTTATCCCAGGCACGGGAGGGACCCTCAGAAGTTCGGTGCTCACTCAGAGTAGGCGACTCCCCCAAATCGGTAGTGCCTTGCTCCAGCGACTGCTCCCCCTTATCAGTCGTCCACCACAAATCTGAGTAACCGAAGCCAAATCTTCAAAAGGAGGCTCACTTGTCCGACACAGAAGCATAATGCAAGGCACTAAAGATCTTACCATCAGATGACAACGTCCAGGAAGGATATTCCTTGATGTTGGCCACCGTCATCAGTTCAATGGTCGATTGGCGATGCTCCTGGAGAATCCTTATATAGTAACTCAAAAATTTTTATATGCATTCATATATAAAAATGAAGAAGTGACTCGGCCGATTCTGCCAGCTTCAGGAACGGGCTGACCACCGGTCGCTGTTGACGGCTCCACGGTCTGAGGCGAACTCGGATGATGGTGAAACCAGCGCCAATACGTCGCTAACTGGATCAGGAAGTCCTCAGAATTTTTGGGGAACAGCCTGGAGACGCCTCTGGTCGCAGCTGACTCTGTGGCAGGGCGGCTCTACCCTTACTGGTTCTATCCTCAGGGTGCAACAGTAGGAAGATGGCACCGGTACGAGTACTCCCGGAGTCGGAATGGTGCGGGACCAAAACCGACACGTCCGTCTACGAGTCTCCTTCAATCTTCGACTAGGAAGACCTCTAGGAGAGGTCGGAGCAGAGAGATAGGGGGTCCGTAGTAGTAGGGTATCAGGGCTAGATTTCTATAAACTGACCTGCGCACCCTGGCGATAAAATTCAGAACGAGCAGTCCCGACCTCCGAATGCAGTTCCGTCAATTGGGTTGGAAGGAAGACTGGTAGAAGAACGCCCCGGCCAAGCAGCGCACCAAGGCGAGCAAGGATGTGGCCGTAGCAGCTTTTGTGGTAGGGCGGCTCTACTCTGGCTAGTACAGAGTTCTGGACGCAGCAGCGGGAAGACGACGCCGCCACGAGCACTCCCGGAGTCAGAACAGGGCGAGACCAAAGCTGTCGCGTCCGTCTACCAGTATTCTTCAATCTTCAACTAGGATGGTCTCCAGGAGAGGTCAGAGCAGAGAGATAGGGGATGAACAGTAGCTGGGTGTCTGAGTTGGTTATGGTTGGACTGACCTGCGCACCCGAGAGAGAAAATTCGACACGGACACCCCCGGACTCCGAATGACGCTCCGTCAACTAGGTTGGATGGAGGACTGGTAGGAGAATGCTCCGGCCAAGCAGCGCGCCAAGGGGAGCAGGGATGCAGCCGTGGTAGCTTCTGCACCAGTGCTTAGGTCTCCCCACGGATGCCAGTTGCGTACTCCAGCGAGAACGGACCTCCCGGACAGCCACGAACTTGGATGAAGATGGGATTACCTCGGCGTCGAAGCTGACTTGGAGATCTTTCCGTTGGTGTATGGTACACCTCCAGTGGATGTCGGATGACCTCGGGGCAGCCTCTGCAAAATGGGACTTTCTGCTGCTCAGATTTCCAGACTGGTAGTATGGGAATCTAGGGGAAGAGTGGAAGGTTTTAGGAAGGGCAACTGGAGGGGAGGGGTCCAGGGATCTTTCCTGGTGTGAGGGGGATGGGGATGGAGATTGATGGCCAGGGGAAAGGGGAGGGAGAAGGGCTGGGGATGCAGCTTGGGGAGGGGATGAGAGAGGGGGGGCGGATTTGGTTGGAGTGGGGAGTGGGGGCGCAAATGGAGAGGGGGGGTGTAGGAGGTTTTCCCCCCTTGGGTTTGGAGAGGGATTAATGTAGAATTGAATGGGGATCTAGGGGATAGGAAGGGTTGTATGGGGAAGGGGGAGGGGTGCTTGGGGAGTAGGGATTCCACCTAGGGGTAGGGAAAGTATTGATGGGGGAGGGGAAGGGTCACTTGGGAAGTGGAGGGAAGTTATGAGGGGAGTAATGGCTTCTAGGGGAGGTGAAAGGGTGGGGTGAGGTGGAAGATGATGTGGCAAGGGAGGGGAGGAGAGAGAGGGCTGCACCCTAGAGAGAGAAAGAGGAGAGAGAGTGGGGGCCGCCCCCTTTAGAGAGAGAGGCATGCTCCAACTGCAAGAATGGCGGACTCATTTGGCCCTTTGGTCGTTGAAAGCCACATCAGGGACTGGTACATGGCTGTCCCCCTTTGCTTTGGGAGCTTCCCTCCCGTTGTGGGCTTCCCCAACTTCCTGGGGGTAGCCTTCGTCAGCGTACTGGACGTGGAAACGTCCAACCAATTCAAGACCAACGCTCCTGCCTCAGGGAGCACCGGAGCCGCTACGGGCCGAGCTGTGGCCCGAGGCAGCGGCACCCTCCCGATGAGCATGCTCGGCTGTCACGTGCACCACGTGCACCAGGCCGCTGGCCCGTCGCACCAGGGGTCGACCTCCCGTCGAAGGAGGCCCCGAAAGAACGTTGCTGGTATCACAACGCCAGGACACCGAGTCTCAAATTCCGGCAAATCCACCATTGTTGGAACCATCCGGGTCCATTTGAATGGGCGAAGGTCCGAAGCCATCCCGGACCAAATTATACCAACCATCCCAGTCCGTAACTCCTTCCACGGGCTGGAGAAGATAAAAGAGAAGAAGTCACCCACCAATCCGGTCGCCGCACCCAGAGACGCGCCGACTCGCAAGCCGGCGAGACCAAAGCAAGTTTGGGTCCCCAGGGCGGCCCGAATCACGGCACCTGTCCAGACAGGGCCCAACTGCTCCCGCCATGCAAGGGAGCGAAGAGACAAAGGGGTCGAGACGCCAGTCACGACCCACCAACCGGCAACCGTTGTGCATGGGCCGACCGGGAATAGCCGCCGCCGACGTCACAGGCATAACCGCCACGCTGACCACCCGGTGTACGCAGATCATGCCTGCCCGGATGTCGTCACCGACACCCAACTCCACACCACTCTCCCCGGTCAAGAGTGGGAAGGGATTGAGCAGGCTATGCGGAACTACCTCCGAGGCCCAGGCAGCACTCCCTCGGGTCGCCAGAGACTGCTGGGGGCAATGGCCTCTGCCTTCCAAGAAGAAGAACAAGCCCGACCCCTACCCAGTATAGAATCGGGGAATCAGCTGGAGGGGCGAAGCCAGTCTCTCGTACGGGAAGAGACACCACCACGATGATCGGTCTTCGACAGGCTGGTCTTCCCGAGCAAGCGATTGGGGAGAGCGGCAAGAAGAAACAGGGGTTGGAGGGTCTTCACCTGCCATATGGCAGGATTCTCCAGTCAATATGGGGCCTTACCTACTGACCCTGATGAAGTGGCTAGGCTAGCTGCCCGGCCCGGTCCCCTCACCAGGAGAGGAAGGGTGGTAGGCGAAGTGGCGCGAGCAAGTGTCGGAGCGACTTCCCCGGGCGACTCCCCTGCAACTCTTACAGCCAACGTCGTCACCGTTGGGGGCCCGAGCGGCGGACCCTCTACGTCATCCGAGGACGCCTCAACCGAAGAAGCGGGTGGTATGCCCAACCTCCCGGTGACCGACCCCGCCATGCTGAGTATGATCCAGTAATATCAGCGGGATATCGAATTATTGAAGAGGCAGCTCGGTGAGAGGAATGCTCTACCCTCGACGTCGGGGCAAACCGAGGTTCTGCCAGAAGCACTCGGGGGCAATGGGCAGTCTTCCGAGGCAACCCTACAAGCCACGGTGTTCCCACCAACTCCCGGCTTCTCCACGGGTCCCCTGCATCAAATGCAATACCTGGCCCCGTTGCAGGGACCTTCCTCCCAACAGCCTCCTATGGCTCCCCAGGCAACTGTGCCAATTCATCATTGATGTAATGGTGATGGAAATGCTTGGTGTGATGTGTAGAGATTGATCACATTCTAATGGAGTTCATCTTGGAGGATGATGAAATATTCAACACCAATGAGGAGGCAATTTTTGAACAAGTGGAGAATGAGGAAATGCCACCAACTATTCATCGATGCATGCATTCATCAGTCTATACATGTCAAATGTGGGTGGCGGATATTATAAATAAACATGAGCAGAGATGTTACAAAGTGTTCAGGATGCACCCAATTATATTTACAAGGTTGAGTGACATGTTGGTAGCTCATGGTTTATTAAAGGATTCAAAATATGTGACTGTTGCAGAACAGTTCGGTATGTTTTTATATGCCGCTGGTCATGAGGTGTCTAGTGGTGCTTTGTGTGAGCATTTTCAACATCCTTCTCAAACAATCAATAAGTATGTAAATCAAACCATCCTTGCCCTGGCTTCTTTGAAGGAAGAATACATTCAACTACCCACACCAGCACAAGTTCATGACTGTCACCCCTACATTTGTGGCAAAGAACTTTTCTACCCTTATTTTAAGGTGAGTTCTACTGACTAACTCATTCCTGGTCACTTCAATGGTACCTAAAGTCATCTCTTCATTTTTCACAGGATGTGATCGGAGCCATAGATGGCACACACATTCCTGTAAACGTACCAATTTCAGATCACAACCGATTCTGCAATTGTAAGTAGTGCATTACACAAAATGTAATGGCTGCTGTATCATTTGACATGCTCTTCCAGTATGTCTGTGTTGGATGGGAAGGATCGGCTACTGATTTGCGGGTGCTAAAGTGGGCCTTATATGGAGGGTTCTTTGTACCACAGGGAAAGTATGATTTGGTTGATTATGGATGAGATCTTCATTTAAACTTTTTGTAAATAAGGTTTGATCAACCTTATCTCTGTGGTAGCCATTGCTCATCAGAAATTCTGTTAATCTCTCATACCAGGCTTGAGGTACCTGCTTTAGACCATATAGGGCTTTATTCAACCTGAAAACTTGGTTAGGTTGAGAAGAAAATTGAAATCTAGGAGGTTGTTCAACAAATACTTCTTCTTTAATGACTCCATTTAAAAATACACTTTTGACATCCATCTGTTGGAGTTTTATGTTCTTGGAGCATGCAAAAGCTAGTAGTATTCTTATTGCTTCCATCCTAGCAACAGGTGCATAGGATTCATCGAAATCAACCCCAAATTCCTGACAATAGCCTTTAGCTACTAGTCTGGCTTTATTTCTTGAGATTATTCCATCCTCATTCATTTTATTCTTGAAGACCCATTTGGTTCCTATGACATTTGTGTTTTCTGGTCTCGGAACTAGTTCCCAGACATTATTTCTATCAAACTGTCCTAGCTCCTCACACATAGCATTAACCCATGATTCATCATTTAGAGCTTCATCAACTGATTTGGGCTCAATTTGTGAAACCAAAGCAACTAGGTCTTGATTTTGAACATTTTTGAAATGAGACCTTGTCCTAGGAGGATCCCCTAAATTTCCTATGATGTTATTCACAGGGTGATCTTTTAGGAATCTAACATTGGTTGAGGACTCACCTGGTTCGGTTGATCTCTCCTGATTTGGAGCATCTTGTTCTTCAACTGGTTCAGTTTCTTCCTCCAGTTTCTCTTCTAGAAATTCTCCATCATGTTTTGAAGACCTGTCATCATTATCCTGGCCATTCTCGATGTGGGCCTTCGATATTGTTGGACCACTAGGTGACCCAAATGCTCAGGTTAAACAGAAATCCTTCATCCTCACAGCAACCGAGTACTTCACCAAGTGGGCAGAAGCAGAAGCCTACGCCGAGATCAAAGCCACCACCGTTTGCCGCTTTATCATGAAGAACATTATTTCACGGTTCGGGGTGCCAAGCGACATCATCACAGACAACGGGCCGCAATTCATCTCGCAAGAACTCCAGGACCTCTATAAGAAATTTGGTATTGCATTGCATCATTCATCGCCATATTACCCTCAGGGTAACGGCCAAGCTGAGGCCACTAACAAAACCCTTCTCAAAATCATCAAGAAAACATGCAAGTCACACCGCTATGCTGATTGGGTCGAACGGTTAACAGAAGCTCTATGGGATTACCGCACCTCTGTCTGTACTCCCACGGGGTAAACCCCATTTGCTCTTACTTATGGGATGGAGGTGGTACTTCCATACGAAATTCTGATCCCTTCCCTAAGGGTACAACTCGATAAGGAACTTAATCTCGACGAGCATCGAGAGGCGTTACTCGTCCAGCTGGAACTCTTAGACGAGAAGAGGTTGAATATGGCCAATCACGTCTCTGTCTATCAAAAACGTGTCTCGCGTCATTTTCAAAAGAAGATAATTGAACGTAAATTTGAAGTGGATAATATGATCTTGAAACGAAAATTCATTCAAACAGGTGGTCCTAGGTCCAAGCTACAACCAAACTGGGAGGGACCGTTTGTAGTAAAATAAGTCTATCCTGGGAACGCGTATCTTCTTGTAAATGCCGAAGGGGAAGAATTATCTCACGCATGGAATGGTCTGTATCTAAAATACTTCTATCCGTAATAGAGTCTAGATAAAGCAAGCGTTGGGCAACAAGGTAACCTTTTCTCTTACCGTCGGGCATGATTCCGTGGCACGACCCATGCACACAGCACATGGCCTTCCCCCTTTGGCTCGGGAATTCTATCTCACATGAGCTCTGTTTCTCCTTCAGCCATGCCTAGGAAAGGTGACGGTCCTTTGCTCTCCTCCTTTCGACCCAACGCAAGGACAAGGGGCTGATGGACTAGATGACTGACCTGGGTATTCCCCAATACGGGAGCGGTCTCAAATGTGGGTAAGGGCTCAAAAGAAAGAAAAGGAAAAGTGAGAGACACCACGAAAAATGCCCCTGATCCTAGTAACCGGGCCTACTTCTCCTAACCAGAGTTGAGGTTCGCGCAAAATGGTGAAGGGTAGTGCAACATCGTGGGAGAAAATCACGTTTTAAAGCACGACAAGAGGGCAAAGTCCCCGCGGGCTATCTAACCCGGGCGTAAGCGTGCCAGCCGAAAAACCCCAAGTACAATACACCGACTCTTTGAGGGGTAGCGCCCTGGAAAGAAATTAGGTCCCCATGCTCTGCGCCACTGCGTCAGGTTTAGCCACCAACTGTCTTCCGCTTCCCCCCTCAAGGACCAGAGACCTGCCTCGGGCATGGCCCTTCGAGAAACATCATTTTGTGAATTGAAACCTCAGTCGAAGGGGGGGAGACCATCCCTGAAGTCACACATCGTGCCTCGGAAAAGTCTCCAACGGTTAGGCTAAGGCCCTCGTTAACCAGGTTAATTTAGCCTCCAAAATTTAAAATTTTTTTGAATGTTTCAGAAAAGATAAAAAAGAAAAAAGACTTTCAGAAAGAGGAACCATCGTCCCAAACTTTAATGACCCAACGGCCTATCCGTGTGATCAAGACTCCCCTGGAATCATCATCGTTTTTGATGAAGGGGAACTCAAATTCCAGGTCATCAGAACCACAAGGTCCTTGATATGCTCTAATAATGTAAATAACTATAGTAAAATGCTTACAGGAGGATGGTGATAATGATAATTATGTGAGGAACTGAAACATGAAGTGTAAAACGCCGGGAGTGAGAACATGAGCATCATATGACTGGTGCTCTCTCAGCCCTAAGGCAGGTCTGCAAGTTCCCTCGGCGGTCTCACAGGCCTTTGGCAAGACCGCGAGTTCCTTCGGCGGCGAAGAGGGGCCAGTGGCGGCCCAAGGAGGTCCCCCATCTCCGTTGGCGCCATCAGCTCCGCCAGACGAAGTCACGGGCGCAGCCCTAGGTGATGACTAGTCGCATCCTCACCGACGTAGCCTAATGAACACGTGGGCAGCTCCGCCCACATAGCCACCGCCTGCGCCCCGCTGGCGGCCACCACTGACGGGGATTGGGATGCCACCTTCGCCGTCGACACCAAGGGCGCCTTCCCGTGCTCCGTCACCCCCAATATCCAGAGGCTCGAGCTCTCTCAAACCCCCAATATCCTCAAGGTGATTGATACTTATCATTAATTAACTACGCACAACACATTTGACTAGGTAAGAGGATAGAAATTCTGCATATGAATGTCAGAGAAAGGAGGCAAGCAGGGCGGGCTTCTGACTTGCATAGAATAAAACATGGTTCTTGTAGAACATCTTGGCAACATGCCCTCGCACATTCCTGCCGAGCATTGTACCCATCGACAGCCAGTTCACAGATTAGAACTTCAACTCCGGCACCTCCATGTTCTACCCCCACGTCTCCAAGGTGGCGGCGCTGCTCAAGTCTGCCCGCCCTGATTGGTCTCCTGCTGCCATCAAATCTGCACTGATGACAATAGGTAGCTAGAAACCAAGGAGGTTCCACTCTGTATACGTAATTCATCGTCATCGGATCCTCTGATCAGTACCCCTCAAGATAGAACTCCTTGTTTTCTTTATTAGTTTAACCCTTCTTATCTTGTTAAAAGGTCTCCGATCATTACTCAAACGAACAGGAGATTGAGCTGCTGAAATCGATGTTGATCAAGTAGGATCATACATGTGTATACAATAGGGTGTGCTGATCTTAATTCATGGCTGCAGCTTACCCCAGTGACAGAAGCCAAGACAGCGTCCTCGCTGATGGCACGACAAAGCCAGCGGAACCCTTTGACATGGGCTCCGGCCACACGAACCCCTCAAAGCCATGTATATATCCCAGCCTTGTCTACGACAGGGCACCCGGGACCATGTCCTCTTCCTCTGCAGCTTCGGCTACACCTGAGACGAGATAGAAAAGATGGTCCTCATCCCCTCCCATGTCGTCGCCACCCGCTGCCCCCGGAAGCTAGTAGCTCCTCGCCGGATGTCGACATCAACTACCTAACCATCGTCGTTTCGAGCCTTCGGTCCACCGTGACCGTGAAGATGAGCTTCGGAGGGTCTGGGGCATGGTTTGACATCCCAGTGCGACCCGTCTCGACTCGCACGACCCGACCCGATCCAGACGGGCGATGAAATGCCCGAGTCGTAGGTCTTGACCGAGACGTTTCATTAATTTAATATTTTATTATATATATAAATTATTTCACCCCAGTCACATTTTTGGTGGCTAACGATTTTAGCCAAGAGCTTGTAGAGAGTTTTATTGAAGGCTTCAGCCAGGCCATTGGCCTGTGGGTTGTAGACTGAAGAGGTTCTCAAGTCGATGTGGAACATGGCCGCTAATTGGTATATGGCCTTGTTATTAAATGGCATCTCGTTGTCAGAGACTATGCAGCTGGGTGTACCGAAACGGTAAATGATGTTGTATCGGACGAACCTGGCGATGACCTCGCTGGTGACTTCCCGTAGGTGAAGGGCTTCTGCCCAATGAGAGAAGTAGTCAGTGGCGGCCAGAATGAACTTGTGGCCTTTGGAAGATGATAGGAAAGGCCCCGTGATGTCCATACCCTATTCAGCGAATGGCTAGGTAGGGACAGTGGGACATGGTGGATTGGGAGTCCTTCTAGGCACTGGGCTGAAGGCTTGGCACTGATGGCATGTACAAGCGTATTGGACGCAGTCCGCATACGTGGTAGGCCAATAAAAGCCTTTCAGTTTGATGTTGTCCTTCATCCTATCTCTGGCTTGATGGGCGTTGGATAGCCCAGAATAAACCTCGCGCATGATAGCTCGAGCCTCGACTGGGGAGACGCATCTCAAGAGAACGGACTTGTCCTTCTCATGGACGAGTCGATGCAGGGAGTTGCCAATCAACTCATATGATGTTGCCTAGCGAAGTAGTCGGACCCTTTGGGCCCGATCAGGGGGGAGCCATCCCTTCTTGAATTTGGTGATGGGCTCGCGCTAATCTTCTTCTTCTGGAGGATTGTCCTGGTCGACGCCTTGGACCTCATAAACTGTGAGACCGGAGTCACTTTCGAGTGAGCTGGGCATTAGCCTTCGGTGCTTGACTATAATGTCCACTTCACCCTCAGGGGGTAGCTTGATGGCTATAGCCAGTTTTGCCAGGGCATTAGCCTGGGCGTTGCCACTTCTAGGAACATGGTCTATTTCGAAGAAATAGAACTTCTGGGTTAGGCAGGTGACGGCGGCATAGTATGGGACCAGCTCTGATTTCCGCACGTCATAAATGCCAAGCACCTGTTGGACTATCAGTTGGGAATCACCATAGGCTTTGAGGCATTTGACACCCATGTCGAGAGCCATCTGGAGTCCGATGATCAGGGCTTCGTATTCGGATTCGTTGTTGGTCAGAGCCTTTATTAGGGCACATGAGTTGTACAGAACTCTGCCCTGAGGGGTCAGGAAGATGATTCCAACGCCTGCTGTAATGCCTGAACTGAGGTTGCTCCGAGTAGTGCCTCGAGAAGCACTATCGAAGTACAACTCCCAATAGGGTAGGCTGGCTGTGAGGGCATCTTGCTGTCAGTAATGCAAGACATCTCCACTCTGTTTAGCTAGTTGCTGGTGTCGACGGTGAGAGACTCCTCATCTAGAAGCTCCGTGTTGAAGGGAGAATCATCTGGTATTGGATGGGCTGCTAAGAATTTAGCCATGCCCTGTCCCTTGATTACTTTTCTTGGGACGTAGGTGATGTCGTACTCCATGAGCAGGAGTGCCCATTTCCCCAGTCGACCTAAGAGAACGGGTTGCCTAAGAAGGAACTTCAGGGGGTCATGCTTGGATATAAGCTCAACCCGATGGGACAGGAGGTAATGCAGCAACTTTTTAACGGCAAACACCAATGTCAAGCATACTTTTTCCACAGGGGAGTAGCGGTACTCAGCACCGATCAGTTTCCGGCTAAGGTAGTAGAGTGGCTGCTCTTTACCTTCTTCGTTGACTTGCGCCAATAGAGCCCCTAACGAAGCATCCATGGTGGCGATGTAGAGTATGAGGGGTTCGCCCTTGACGGTCGCTCCCAAGACCGGAGGAGTGAGAAGGTACTCCTTGATCTGCTTGAAAGCTATCTGACATTCTGGGTCCCAAATGAAGGGGGCGTCTTTCTTCATCAATTTTCTGAAAGGCACGTATCGACCAGAGAGGTTGGAAATAAATCTCCAAATGTAGGTCAATCTACCCTAGAGTTACCTAAGTTCAGTGAGGTTGTTGGGTGGCGGAAGCTCCCGGGTCGCTTTGATCTTGCTGGGATCCACCTCGATTCCTCAGTATCGAACAATGAAACCAAGGAATTTACCGTTGGATACATCGATGGCATATTTCGTGGGGCTCATCTTGAGCCCATATTGTCGGAGACGGTCGAAGACTTGACGTAGATCACGTAGGTGGTCTTCTTGCCTTCTGATTTTGACGACGAGGTCATCGACATGACATTCGACGATGTTGTGTAGCATCTTGTCGAAAATTTTGGTCATGGCTCTCTGGTAAGTAGCGCCGGCATTCTTCAAACCGAAGGGCATGCACTTGTAGTTGAAGATCCCTTTGGGGGATTTGAAGGCGGTGTAGCCCTTGTCTCAGAGGGACATCCAGATCTGGTTGTAGCACGTTGACCCATCCATGAAAGATAGGGCTTCATGTCTGATGGTCATGTCGACCATTGTCTCTGTGATCAGAACTGGGAAGTCATCCTTTGGACAGGCTTTGTTGAGGTCCCGAAAGTTGACGTAGATGCAGACTTGACCATTTTTCTTTTTGACCGAGACAATGTTAGAGAGCCAGACCGGATAGATGCACGGCTCGATGAAGTCGACCTCCACCATCTTATCCACTTCGGTCACAACCTGGAGCTCCAGCTCATGGCACATGCGCCGCTGGGGCTGTTTGACTCGAGTGGCTGTGGAAGATATGGACAGATCATGCTCTGTCGCAGAGGGATCTAACCCAGGCATCTCCTAGTATGTCCAGGCAAAGCAGTCTTTGTATTCGAGCAGGAATTGCTTGTAGTCCTGTCTCTCTACTTCGATGAGGAGAGCACTGAGGAATGTGGGCTGAAGGGCCTCGTCTCTGCCCAGATTGATCTCGAAGAGCTCGTCGACGGTTGCTTGGCTGCCGTCCTCCAACTTAGGAGGAGTAGGCTGAAAGTCGATGAAGTCTTCATCATCAGTGGCGGCTTCGTACACCCATGGGTCTTCGAAGCTAGTGGTTGAGGCTACTAGAACTGGAAGGTCATCACTGCTGAGTCCGGACAAGGGTTGTCCTGGGCCATCCGTGTTGGACTGGCGGCTATCAATCGGAGTTCCGGAGGCTTGGTCGGAGTTACCTGCCAATGCTGGCGATGCCTCATGATCTTCGTTCTGGAGGCCTTCCTCAGGGGGAAGGTGTGGCGAGGTAGGCTCTGGAACTAGTTGGGAGGCCGCGAAGGTCTCCTCAGTCTCCACGTCCTCGTGGACGGGTGAGAAGTCTCATCGGGTGCTAGAACTAGAGTGCTGGTCCTGGCTGGGAGTGGGATTAGAATCTCCTCTCCCTCATCTCCCGAGCTGTCGAACTTGGTGTTGACGATAACCTGGTCAGTGGCTGGTTGGGTTGGTCCCACGACATGGACTGCATGGTAGACGCAGAAGTCTGGGTCTTGGTTGTAGTCGAGACCTCTAGTGTCTTTTTGGGAAAACGGCGGTTACCCCCGGACTTGCAAGGGTGTCCAGAGATGCTGGAAATACCTCTGTTGTGCAGAGCTCTGCCACTGAGGAATGTGCTGCTTGAGGCACATCTCTTGGATACGAGGCGAGAGGTCACCCAGAATTTAGATGGCTTCGGGGGTACTGTTGGCTCGCCTGGACCAGCCAAAGTCATCCTTTGGTGGGGCCGGCGGGACCATGTCTCCTTTGTGAAAGATGATGGACTTGTCCTCTTGGCCTTTTTCTTAGACCGGTGTCATTGTTTGTAAGTGACGATGAATGTAGTGAGTTGCTCGACCTTGTGCTCCTCTGGGGTATACACTAGCTGAATGCAATTCGGTGGCAAGCCTATGCTCTTGTCGATCGCTCGACTAATAAGGTTAGCCTCGAAATCAACTTTATGCCTCTCAGGGCGGTCTGTGGTTGACTCGGTTCTAAGACGCAGCCGGTGAAGCTTAGCCTTCTCCTCGTCAATGGAGTAGAGGTTGTCCTCCTCCTCTTTTGAGAGCCAACCGTTGCTTTTGCTCTTGATCACTGGGAAGGGATTGATTCCCTTGAAGTAGAGAGCTGCATCGGCCAGGTTGCATTCTGCCGGAGTGAACGGGGATATGATGGAGGCATCACCACCACCTCCCTCTGGCTCGGGTCGTCCACACACCCGAGATTGGATTGAGCTCGAGCTTCGAAAGTCAAATTATTTCTTAATGATGTTTTTAATTTTCCACGCTTATGATTATTTTCATATTTATAAATTAACTTCACCTAGTTAGATATTAATTTATAAATTTTATACATTAGTATCTGTTATCTAATTAATTTCAAATAAATTCCTACCATCTTCAATATGTACAGAGAGAAGATGATAGATATTATCTGTAAATTAGAAGATTTAGACCGGACACATCCAAATGACCAAATTGGCCTGTGCCCGGCTTCTTTCCATCCGAAGAGCCAGTGGAGCTGTGCACTGACAAATCCTATAATACTGTTCTGTGGCTAATAAGGTATATATAATGGCGAAGGAAAGGGAAAGCTCCACCCCTTCCCTTACCCTGTACACAGATTCTTCTCCAAAACACCTATCTTGAAAGCTTGCTCGTTTCTGATAGCCAATGCGGAGTGATCCTCCCCAGGCTGTCTTCAGCTAGTCGCCATGTCCGTCCCTCCACCGAACTCGCAGAAGACCTTGAGCCCGAGGGCAGACCCCATGTCATCCCCCCTCCAGCTGCCGAGGGCTCCTTCGCAACTGCTCTTGTCCAGGGTTCATCTCTGCTCCAAAAGGCAGCTCCTTTTCTGCGTTGCAAGGTAAGGACCTCCTGGGACACCACTGGCAGGGGCCGAACAAGAGCTCGCAGAAGGTCGTGCTGCCTGGTGCAGCACCGCCGCTGCCCGGTGCAGCACCGCCGCTGCCCGGGGATTGCGGGAGGAGCGGCGCAGAGAGCGGGAGGTTCCGGTTGGGAACCATAATACCGGTGGGTCTCCCATGTGGGTTTCGCTCAAGAGGGTGCCCAAGAGGATTCTGGCCCCCGTCTCCAACCTCCCGTTGGATATCGGAGAGATGTTCCACCATGGCAGCTCTCATGGGGGTTTGGTGCTGTTCATCACCCTTTGCTCTTATCCCCCTAATTTTTGGAGTTTCCGATTTCTGCAACATTTGGTCACTTAATTTTTTGTGAGTTCTTTGTTGTTAGCCCACAAGTCATCATCTTTATGTTTGACTTTTAATCATCAGGTACTTGCATACACCAAGGGGAAGCCCCAGACTATTATTTTCAGAAATTCCCAGAGGAAAATCCTGTCCTGGGTTTTGTTAGTTGGAGATGGATTCTCTTCCTAGGCTTCGACCATATGTTCTCATCTCCAGTGTTTCTAGAAATGTTGGCCTTTCTTGCAGCATCACTCATGGCTTGTACATTCACCACGCAGATATTTCACGTATCCAGAAGTTCTGCTTTATAATTTACGACATTAACTCCATGTGTGCAAATGGTCTTTTCTGCACTCAACTGAGTCTATTCGCAAACAAGAATTCTCTGATGCACTGCCACGGGCATCGATTCAGGACTTAGGTGTCAGTTTGATGGGTGTGCAGGGTATGAGGTAGGGGGCGGTTCTTGACAATCAAGAGAGAAAGAGAAATGACTTGGGTGCAATGCCTCTGTCCCTGCGTGGGATCCCAGAACTCTAATATATAGATGTCTTTGGCATCAAAAAATACGTATACAAAGTTACAGAAAGAAGGGCAATAGATTATGCTGTACAGCCCCAAGAATAGAAAATATATCAGAGACAATCATGTCCCTAAACAAGGAAATACAGTATACAGAAAGTATAGTACAGATCTGTTGAGATTCCTTCAACAACATTCTTAGTTTAGAATTTTCGGTAATGAATTCAAACACTACCCATTTCTTACAATTTTGTTCACCCACTCTCACAGAAACTATATGTGCGGCATTTATATATTCTTTTAAATGCCTTTATTTCAACTCAATTACAAAACCCCAAAAGCAAATGGGAAACATATGCGAGCAATCGACTTTGATACACTTGCAGAAGACGCGGGTCTAGGACTCCATTTTAGTTATCCGCAACCTGGAGGATCGTACTAGCCTCTATGCCTGCCGGAGTGAACACACACGCATTGCACCGTGGAGAAAGCAGGGAAGACGTCCAGTACTTGTCCTCTCCGCCAAGCACCGGCATTGCCACCCCTTGTTTCGCCGGGTTCACGTAATCCGGCTGGTAAGTCCGGCCGAGGACCCCTTCCACCTCCGGCGACAACCCGTGGAATCGGAACTGCACCTCCAAGTGGGCGAAGCTGTCGTCGGAGGGAATCTGGTATTTGTGGATCCTGTCGTCTTCCTTTGTCACGGGAACCACATTGATCGACGCCTCCGCCATCCTTTCCAGCTTGACCGTCACGCTGTTGGTTCTCCCCGCTCGCTCCACCGTCAACTGGCCATCAGGAGAGGACCAAGATGACATGTGGCCTTCGGGGATGTCGAAGGGCTCCCCGTCGTAAGAAAACTGGAGGTGGTCCACTTCATCGTCCCACCGCTCCGTTCTGGCTGCATCGACGGTGAACCTGTGGGAGCCGAACATGAAGCCGAGAGCTTGGATCCAGGTGAAGTCGCGGGATCTTCCCGCGGGGCGGAGGCCGATGAAGCGGGCGTTTATCTGGAACCGGGGATCGGAGGCGAGGCTGAAGTGCTCACCCTTCCTTCCGTGGAAGTAGAACACGACGCCGTCACCTCCAATGAAGCGAGGGTCGTAGCAACCGGACCCCTTGTTGTTGCAGTCGGGTATGATGTCTGCATGCATCCCAACAAGCGAGATCGATCCACATGATAAGAATTAATGGGCAATACCGTCCATTGCTGGAGTAATTAAGTTGTACTAGCAATACTAGTATAATCGGAAAGCTCCCTAGCTAGCCTGGTAGAATCTGGGTTTCTGTCGTTCTAAATTAACGCAAAGAGATGTATGCTCTTGCTGCATGTGCCGGTATGTGAGTTAATTACAGTGTCTAAGAAGGCATGCATGCAAGAAAAAGCTTCACGTGCAGGAGGAGGACATGGTACATGCAGGTTGGTTACACATGTACGTGCGAACTTACATTTGCAGACGGCCTCACACTTGGGGGAGTAGCAGTCGAGGTAGCAGAACTTGGCGCGGGGGTTCCACGGGTGGGTGGATGGACACTCCGCCGGGCATCGGATGTGTCTGTAGAAGCACGGGCTCCATCGGGGGCAGCTCATACGGTTTCCTGCGTATCCCCCGGCCGCAGAGACTGTTCCCATCTCTAGTGCAATGCCCACGAAGGCGAGCGCGAGAAGAGCTGCATACCCCATGATGCTGCCGGTCCTCATCTTGTAATCTCCGATAGCTTGGACAGATGAAGAGATGGGGAGAAGCACTGGGTTCGTCGATGGGGATGTTTGTTGTATGCGTGGTGCTTGCAAATTTATAGACAGAGGAGTTAGGTGACATATATTTATATATACTAATTAATTAAGCTGTGGCGCTTTTGCAGTCATGTCGTGTACCCATCACTTTAACTTGAGTTCTTTCTAGTGGCAAGAGTCCTTTCGTCTACGACTAGTGGCTCCATCACAAGGTGAGAGAAAGCTACTCTATCGGGGTCTAAAATAATGCCATAGTTTTTATAAAGTAATTTAAACATGGTGAGTACGCACTAAGAAATGCATTAAGAACTAAACATGCTCTTTTAGAATGCCAGAAAGCATAACGGACCAATATAAGGCCGTTACCTCACATAACGAATCAAGGTAGGGGCGTCATACATTACATAACGCATCCCCCTCCATCCGTTATGCTCACCCGAACGCTCAGGTGAATACAAGGCACCGATATGCAGGCCATAACGCACCAATAATGGGGCGTTATGTACAGTATAACGCATCTACTACACTGCGTTATACTTAACTGAACTGTGTTATGAAATCAGGAATGCAGAGTATAACGCACCAGGCATGGGGCGTTATACCGAGTATGATGCGCCTCTCATGGCCGTTATACTCGCATGATCTGAAGCTAGAAACCACAGAGTATAACACACCTAGGAGGGTGCGTTATGAGACTATAACGCATAGGTCCGAGTCGTTAAAGTCACCCGAACGCCAAGAATCCACAGAAAACCATGGTTTAATGCATAACATAACGCACACGATTAGGGGCATTATATTACCATAATGGGTCTACCCTATACCGCCATGCTAATCGCCTTACTAGTCAATGGTCAACGGTCAAACCATCAGTCAAAGGTTAAATGGCGGTCGGCCAGGGGTCTGTTAAAGCCACCCGAAATGTGGAAAATCCACAGAAAACCCATGACCATAACGGTCAGGGAGGGGTGCGCTATACTAATCGCCTATCTAAGCTGTTCAGGAGCATAACGGACCTAGAGTGGTCCGCTATGTCGGCATAACGCGACGGGTAAGGTGTGTTAAACACATAATTGTCACGGGGTGACTGCCGTGCGATCTAGGCGATGAGCGTGAGCGGTTTGAAACCGAACCATGCCCCGGTCAATAGAAATCGACGGGTTCGATTACAAAAACCTGTAAAAACTCAATACCAACCATACCATACATCCATGCAAGCCCATCAAAGCTAGAAAAGATAATTAACATGCCCATAGATAATTAAAAACATAATTTAACATTAATTATCCCATTTTAGGGAAAAACTAAACATGGACATTAATTGGGCCAAACGGTCATGGATGGACGTGCAAGTGGTGTTGAAATGATCCTAGCGAGGAGGTGAATCCATCCCCCTACCTCTGACACGATGAGGAAGCCGATCCGATGCCGAATGGATGACAAGGGCAATAGCGACCTCCCGACTCCATGTGCCTCCACGCTCTGCTGATCGAGGGAAGAAGGACGTCCACACGATCCTCGCGACACGACCTTCCCAACGACACCTCCCGTGCCTCGATCAGCGGCCGTTTCGATCAAAATCGAGAGAGGAGAAGAAAAATTCCAAATTAGGCCTAAAATTTACCAAAAAGAGATTTGTATGAAAAACGAGACAAACGTCCGCCATCGGCGACGCATGAGGCGTCAAAATGCTCCTGGCAAGACGAGGAACACATTCCCCTACCTCGATCGCGACGAAGCCTGCAAAACGGTGCGGATCGGACGACGGGACGTCGCGGCTCTACTCGACCCGTCTCGTCTCCACGCTCCCCGAACCGCGGAATAGAGGGTACCACCTCGACCTACTCGTCGAGCCCGTTCCAACGGCGCCTCCCACGCTCCGGTCCGACGTCGT
>JANBPO010002812.1:0-20715 GCA_024336825.1 Amorphophallus titanum
ACTTGGCCTTTGATACCATTTATCCTAGTGGCATAGCTCTCTTGGGGGTTAGGCCCAATGGAGAGGGCCGACGATGACGGATCGGATCGGTATGAGGTAGCCATACAAAGGGGAAGTGATGATGCACAGGGTGACCCGATGATGACTCTAATGCAAGCGCTCCCTAGGACTTGACTTGTGAGAACAAGTCAATGACTTGCTCTGATACTACTTGATGTGACACAGTCAAGGGGTCAGCGGATATGCCATGAGAAACCTTGGACCTAGATGCGCAAGCACACTAGCCAAGGTTTGTACCCGATTTTGGCGGACAAGCTCACCCGATGCACGTCCCTTTCCCGGGGTGACTCGGGGATGGTAGGTCGAGTCCGGGGACTAGACCCTTGCTGGTTGGGGTAAGTACGAGGCCGAGAGGGGATCTCACCCCGAGATATGGAGGTTCCCAAGACAACGGGCAAACTACGCACCTTGGCGGGCGCGGGTATCACTCGCTCTCAATCCCGCGATGGCCACTAGAGGTGGCGAGTCAGCCGGGGCAGGGCGCTCTCGTCCTCACTGGCAGAGATCAAAAATGATAATGGATGACAGGAATAACCAGGAGGGATAGGGGCTTACCTAGCTGGCTTGAAGAAGCCGACTCCGACCGGAGATGAAGGCGAGCGGGGGACGTGCGATGCCCGCACATGCGTCGGTGTCGCTTGACCTCAAAGTTTAAAGTATACACCACTACTCCTCTCGTAGGAGGGTTGAACAAGGAATAGGAGTTAAAATATTACATGCAAACACTACCTCCACATAAGGAGGGGCTGTAAGCCGGCCAGGCGAGGGGTGGGGATGAGAAGAACAACAAAGGAAACCCGACGTGGTCAAGGGTAATTCTGTAGGGACAGCAAGACTGGGTGCTGGAGTTGAGATGACCACGAGCTCGTCCGGATGCTGATGGAAGTGGGACCAGCGCTGAAATGACCAGGACAGGTCCAGGAAGACGCCATAGGATTTTGGGGTTGAACAGAGGGCGACAACGGTCGCTGCAGTTCAGAGAATAGGATTGGTTCAAACTGTCTCTATCTGGTGCAGTACTGCTGAGGGCTGTTACAGAAGTTGTCATGAACTCTACCGAACTCCGATGGAGACGAGATTGACGCTGACGTGACCATTGGCAAGTTGGCAATGCACAGGAACTGACAGGACCTCTTTCTATGGTCAGAGTGGAGCGCGGTGGTCTGGGAGGCAGAGAGGGGTCTGATCTGGCCCAGGCAGGGATAGCCTACGCACGCCGAGGAATATGGCCGGAACGGGATGCTCCGGGATCCGAATGGCCTCCTTCTTGTTGGAGCTGAAAGAGGACTAGAGGAGGATCATCTCGACCAAGTATCTCACCAGTAAACTTAGAGGAGTGACTGTGGGAGCTTCTGCAACTCGTCTCTGCCTCCTGCCAGAGTTGATCTGGCGCAGCCTGACAAGAACGAGCCTCCTGCCCAGCTCCGACCTTGGATGGGGGTGCAAGATCACTCATTGGAAAGCCGCTTCAGAGTAGAATCTCTAGGTGCTGGGTTACGTGCCAAAATCTCCTTGGGATAGTTGGGGGCGTCACTGCAACTAGAAGCCAGATCTGTTGCTATGCTTGCTTGGGTGGTAGCAAGAGAAAGAGGTGGAAAATGAGGGAGGATGAATGGGGAAATGGGGTGGAAAGGCAAACTTACAATGCTCGCCCACGTTCGTGAACTGGAAGAACGGCAGATCGATCGCGACGCCGTACTCGCCTTGCGTCAGCGGGAGCGCCAGCGTCTTCGGATAGAAGCGATGGCCCGCGTCGTCTTGGAACATCGGCGCCGGCGCGGGGATGCGCAGCGCGAACCATTCGATTTTGGTCCATTCGAACTTTCCATCTCTTGTAGTCGAGTACTTGCCCTACCACGATTAGATTGTGGTCGTTACTAGGATGCCTATAAGCGTCAAATTTATTGAACGGAGCAAAGTCATCCGTAGAATTTGCTTTATACTTCTCAGCACTTTCCGAACTATAGGTATAGCCTAACGCCTCTAGCTGAGTACGAAGGGTTTTCATATTATCAGTATAAATAACATAATCTTCATCTGTACCTACTGGTACAGGATCACATATTACACGACTACCAGTAGCAAACCACCCAATAACATTTACAGCCTGTTCAAATAGTAAGCTCATATATTATACCTTCTTGTACTTAGTTACAGTGATAGTTTCTGTATAAGGTTCCACCTTAATTACGTTAGGTTCATCCCATTCATAGTCAGTAAAATAACTACCGGATCTGCTCCAAGTAATTGCATAATATGCAGGATCAAATGAATGTTCGCTAGGTGCCCAATCGTCACCTTCGGGATACCAAGATGTCATATCATAGACATCTTCTTTGTGTTCCCATTTACCTTCACTAATCCAGTCGCCTTCTACAACCTGTTTGCCCATCTCTTCTATGGAATAGTCATCAGCCTTTAGTTGATCTTGAATCCACTTAACGCTCATAGCTCAAACTCCTTAATAATTTTAGGAACAAATTTTGCTTTTTCTATATTGCGACGTAAGTAATATTCGGCCTCGTCAGGATTAGTGTAGCTATCTGTTATAGTAACCCAATACATGCCATCGTTATCAGATAGATCACCACTCCATGTGTATCTCTGCCCTACATATTTACCATCTTCGTATTCGTAGACTCTATACTTTGTCATAGATCCTCCTCTTTCACGAACTTACCATTGATCATCTTACCATTGCGGTGGCGGATAACTTCATATGCTTGTTCTAGTGCATCCTTCAAATCAATGTCCAGCATCTTAGCTGAAATGATTAGTGTGACAAGGATATCACCATAAGCATCCACTACTTCGGTCATTACTTCTTCCGCGTGAATGCCATAACCTAAGTCACAATAGTATTCCTGCTTATAAGGAATTTTTGCAACTGCACGCTGGAGTTCATTAAACTCTTCACTAGTCTTGTCAAGCTGCTTAACAACGGTGCTGCCTTTTAAGATGTTACGATCTTCAGCCCACTGAATTACTTTTCCGATAAGTTCTTCCAACGTCCCTTCCTCCAATAAACTACGCATGTATGTACTGTCTCTTTGCCGCTTTCATCTAGGCGGCTGTAAATAATAGTTTGCACTTTCATTCTAGTGAGTTGTTAAACTCCTGTATCAGCTTATAGAAAAAGGCATGTGGATCATTCTTTTCGTCCAATGTGTGCATTCCCGATAGACTAACATTATCTCTCAGATAAGCTGCTAGGAAATCTGCATATTCATTGTAGTCATCGTAGTCTAGCTTAGTCGCTACTTTCATCTTTAATCCCATAGACAAATGCCCCCACAGCTACTATAAGTGCTACAACAAGGGTAGCCATGTAGACTACCCCCGTTAACCCTACTCCCCTCACTCCCAAGGCTCTGACTCGCCGCCGTCCTCATCAGAGGGATCGGCCTGCTCATCAGCATACTTCTGAGTTGGAGAGATATCCTTCCACTCATTACCAGTGTTGTTCTCGTAGAACTCCTTCTCGTACTCACGACGTAGGAGGTCTAGGCGTGCCTGCTGCTCCCCCTTGTTCTTGGCTGTGGTTGACAGCGCACCAGCATCATGTAGGAAATTAACCCACGCAATGGCAGTGTTACTTGCAGCCTGCCGGCTGATGGCGTCCTGCCGTGCATCGAAACTATTCACAGCATTCTTGACCACAGCCTTGGTAGCTTGTGGAGTTTCTTCGTAGTTGGCTGGCTTGTAGTCCGAGGACTTGAGAGTGCCACGCTCAATGTTGAAGAAGCTACCATTAGCTACGGCAGTGAAGGTAGCGTACTGACCTACCGTAGCCTTCGGCTTGAATAGGCCGGCACCATACGCCTGACCATTGACTACAATATCGTAGGCAGTCTTGGTTCCGTTACTCACCTTACGTGCATTGATTTCTTGAATTACACCTGATACTTGTGACATTAATTAATCTCCTGATATACACTTACTCTACCATGGGTGAGAGTCGTGGTCACACCCTGTTTACTTTCTTGCCAAGTACTATCCCACGGACCTCTAAATGATAGGGCCCAAGTAACATCATATGCAACAATTCTATGGAAGCAGTTCTTAGGAGTCAGCTTAGGTTTCCAGCTAGGGGACCAAGGTCTGCCCTTACCGTCTAAGTATTCCTCTTGAACATTGCCTTTTAGCCACCACGTAATAGCATTAAACGCATGACTATGGAAAGCTTCTCTACTTCCTTTATTAAATCTCAGCAGTACAATAGAGAAAGCTTCCTTCCACTCTATGAGCCAGTACCCTGTGACACCAGAGTCAGGTCCACCATCATAGCTCTTCTTAAATAGCTTAATCATCGTGACACTCTTTCTCCGTTAGGGAACACATCCCACTTAACTTCTTTACCCTCTCCCCAATGCTTGCCGTGCTTCATGCCTAGGCCTAGGGGTGTACGCATCTTGTAGCTGTACACGCGCTCTAGGTAGGAGTACACGTCTGTGGTTAGGGCTTCAATTGCAATCTCATCTACTGCTGCAATGTCATCCTTATGGACACGTGCATCAATGCTGTCGTGAATAGTCACGAACACTTGACACCTCAGTGCCCTAGTCTTGTGCCAGAAATGGACAAGAGCAATAGGGATAATCTCACCTGTAGCAAATCCCTGAATGGGATAGTTGTAGATGTTGGTACTATGAGAGATGGATCCATTACGTCTCACCTCCGCAGGGAAGTAGAAGGTCATACCATACGGCGTTGTGTATTGCTTGCTATCTGCGCAAGTCAATGCCCACTGACGCTGCATATCTGATATGCCTTTGTACTTATTCTTGAAGTACTCACAATACTCTTGTAGTGCTGAACTACCAGATCCTCCACCGAACAAGGGGCGGAAGGTCTTGGCCTTTGCCTCCTGTCGAGACGTAGGTTCTCCTGCTTCTGTAAGCACCTTAGCTGTGAACGAATGAATGTCTGTGCCTGTACTCACTTCTTGGTACCCGACACTATCCTTACCCATGTCCACGGCTACGCGGAACTCTACCTGCGATGAGTCATAAGAACAAATCTCATAATCATCTTCCTTGGCCCAGAACAACTCCTTGTATTCACGTGGAATATTCTGCACCTGTACTTTCTTACCGACAAGTTTTATCTCACCTGTCTTCTTAATCTTCTTACCAATAGGGAACTTAAGCTCACGTCCTGTGCTGGCTAGTCTGTGCGTACCTACAGAGTTCTGGTTAATCCTACCATAGAACTCACTATTATTGTACTCACACACAAGCTTGAAGAACTCTAGGTTCTTCTCCCATAGGGAGAGCTGCTTGTTGTATTCCTTGTACAGCTTTAGGAATGAAGCCTGCTCTTCTGTCGTAGCCTTAAGCAAGGCTAGGGTGGTAGAGGCTGTAGACTTCTCGCCCTTCTCTGTACGAATCTTCTTACCGTTATATCCTTTAGCTTCCTCAAACGCGAGGGTTGTGTAGAGGTAGGTACCCAGCTGCGCTGGACTGCCTAGATTGATACCGCCTGTCATCGTGTCTAGCTTCTCTTGAAGCTGAGCAATGATGGCCGACTGTCGTTTGTACTCAGCATCCACTGCGGACTTATCAAGTTGCAGCCCTGCAAACTCAATGTCTGCAAGGGCAGCACAAGTTAGATGACGTGTGTGGACTAGATGCCACACTTCTCTACGACTAACTTCTTCTCGTTGCTTCAAGAAGATTTCAATCAGAGTATCTACGTCACGTCGGCAGTACTCAAGGAGCCAGTCAGAATTAATCTCACGTGTAGCTACGCCCAGATCCAGCAGCATACCTACAATGTCTAGCTTTGGACTGGTGCCATAACGAAAGGCAAGAGACCGCAAACTTCTAGCGAATCCCTTGCCCTTCTGATTACCGTCTAGCACCCACTGTGCTAATAGTGGATCGTACACTAGAATATCCCGCAGCTCCATGCCGCTACGCTTGAGCCATTGAAGTTCAAACTTGGCATTCATTGCCAGCAGGAAATCCGTGCTACTAATATCTTCCACTAGTTCGGACATATCATAGATACCTCCGAACACACTACACTTCTTAACTAACTCACCATTCCTGAATACTTTCCAACAGGCTAGAACAATATCATTACTATCAACAAGAGCAGAACCTTTCTCTTCACTGTCCGTCTCGAAGTCTAGAGCTACGAAGTTTCCTGCGTAGTAAACTTCAGAAGGATCGTCGAGCTTGAGGAACCAAGGAAGATTGTTGTCTTCTGTCATAGCTCTAATTATATCACACTATTCTGCGTCTGTCAAGCCCAATCATCCTGAGCTGCTACTCTAGCCCCTCTTAGTGTATACGCAGGACTAGCGACATTAGCAGCAGATATACGTGAAGGTACTCTTTGAGGAGCAACTGTAGTAACAGGATCATTGTAAATTTCTTCTAGCGTCATGGCTAAGGGTGAAGGCGTACCATTGTCGTAGTCACCCTTAAGTTGTAGCTGACTCACAGGCCAACGAGTATCCTCATCCCTATGATTGTTTACATTTTGTATACGCCCATAATCTTCACTGCCTGCAAAGGGATCATCTCTGTATCCCATAAAATAGTATGACTCTTCAGGATTAAGTACTTGCCCCCTATAATTAAGCAGCTTAACTATATCAAACATACGGAACATATTATCCTCCTTGGAAGAACTTACGTGCCTTGTTAAGTCGAGACCCGACTGTGCCCAAAGGTAGGTTAAGTTCTTCGCTAATTCTATTGTAGGAATACCCGGCTACATAATATAGTCGCGCAACTATTCTCAGATCTTCTGGTAGGTCGTCGAGCGTACGCTCAAACTCCTCACCCTCCTGCTCGAATAGCATCACCTCATACGGAGTGCAGGAATCAATCCCATCCCCAATAGATGCTTCGTTATCTAGCTCTGCTACACGCTGGTTCTTGCGAACAATGTCACGGAATAGATTGTGAGCCATGGTAACTATATAAGCTTCTTCATTATTAGCATTCACTGACATATCATATAGCTTGATGTGTGCTTCTTGCAGCGCGTCCTCTAGGTCCGATGGGTTATCGAAATAGATGCGTGCAGCCTTTGCGACCTTTGCTTGGTGCTTTGTGTACAGATCCGTCATTCAAAACAACTCCTGAAACTTCTCTAATGTAAACTTACGTGGGATACGTCTGCCTAGGACTGGCACGAACGTGACGAAGCTATCGTCTCCATGCACGTATGCTTGCCACTCAAAGCCATCGTTCCCTTTCTTGAACCAACTCTCCCCAGACATGCCAGGGTCCCAGTCCCGGAATAGATGTAGATCACTCGGTGTTACGTACTCAGCCATCGCTGCGCGCCTTGTCGGCGGCTTCGATGGCCTGCCGGGCCAGTTCCTGCGCACGCCGAAACATGTGGGCTTCGCCCCATTCGTTGAACCCGTCGGGAGCGTCATGCGCGTCCATCTCCGCAATCGCCCGCAGCGCCTCCATCACCTTCGCGCTCATCGCCCTTGCTCCCCCTGCTGACTTGTTGTTCGGGTGTCTGCTGCAAGACGGGTCATGCCCGCCACGCAAGTCACGTTCGCACTCTGCGCATTCGATGCTCATCGCCCGGCCTCCTGCATGGCGGAAAGGGCTGACCTCAGTTCTTCCGCTTGGCTATGAGAGCCAAAGCCGGCGTCCGCCATGTCACATAGAAGAGCCTCAGCGCGTCGAGCCGCCGCCACAAGCCGGGCCACACGCTCCGCATCCCGCCGACACTCAGCCACGGCGGCGCTGGCGTAGGCACATGCGTAGACGTGGAGTTGGTCGCTGGTGAAAAGCGGATAGCCATCCTCGGGGAATTGAAGCTTTTGGCCCATCGGCCAGTGCCACAGCTTGAAATCAGCCGTGTCCTCGTCGATTCGCTCTCGCGTCTCATAGGCATACGGCTCGGGCAGCGCAAGCGCCTCCGGCAACTCTCCCGCCGCAGCGGGTTGGGGCGGCTTCACCCATGCCTTTCCGTCCCACGTCCAGCCATCGGCCAGCAGCAGGCGAACGGCGCCCTCCCTACGGCCAGTTGCCGGGTGCGTCTGGTCATCGCGGATATAGTCCGCACCACCCCGGCTGGCGTCGATCTCGCGGGCGCGGTGAATGACATCCTCGATAAGTTCGACTTCAAGCCTGTGGCCGCTATTATTCGCGACGTCTTCGGACAACTCGCGAAACGCCTGCGCAATCGCGCTGTCGCTGGGGATGGTCATGCTTTACTCCTCTTCTTTAATGTTGCCACTTGTAGTTCTTCTGCGAACTTGGTCCAGAACTCTGCCACCTTCTTAGCCTTACGTACACCCGCAGCATTGGGGGTGAATAGCCAGTGGATCTGGCGGGAACAGTCCCGCATTGTTACTTCGTAATCACTCTCCCACCTATCGTTCGGAACTTCCAAAGCGATGGTGCTTAGTGTATCTTTACACAGGAAGAATCTTTTATTTTTCAATCCATCACCTTTAGGTTTAAGTTCTTTGCTAGATAATCTAGTCTGTCTTCCCAAGAATTGGGAGGAGTTCTGTCATGTATAGACTGGGCACAGGAGAGCAGTCGGTGCATAGGTTCCTCTGTCTCGTAGCCAGGAGCAGGGTACTCATGCTCTCCCAACGGAACACCGCTAGCTTTGAGAGCATCCCACACTTCTACTGTATCCCATACCCTATTCTCTAGAGCTGAAGTGTAGTGCTTATCGTCAATTAGACAACCAACAGCACACATAGTTCCACCATCTCCGCGATAGGCACATCCGTCACGCTTTAACTGTGGCATGAACTTCATTGCTGCGGCATTCTGCGTAAGCAGATGCTTACGGATCTTATTGTATACTTCTTGGACAGTTAAGTTAATCATCAGTACCAATCCTTATCATGGAAGTAGACATCACCCATATCTCTGTCATACTCATAGTCCGACTCATCGTAGTCGTCGAATGGTTTGCGGGGCTTTACTTGCAGATCTGTGAATAGAGCAGTGCCGTAGGAGTTCTTACTAGAAGCCTTCTCTCCACGGCGGACTTGATATCCTTTGTCCTGCCATTCATCATAAGTTCGCAACATAGAATCTCCTCAGAATGTAGTAGTGTCTAGCTGTCCCTGTCCTACTGTACTAGAACAGGAACATCTATCCACCTGATCCCTACCTCGTTACATAGCTGCGACTCGGTAAGAAGCAAATGTATTATATACATAAAGCTAAAGCTTGTCAACATCTGCATGACTACATAGTTATGTGTCATTCATCTGATACAAGTAGGAACTTACGTCATTGATTACCTGAATAGGAAGAGAACGGCGCAATGGCTACATTGTCTTCGTCATCAATCATAACCTTGATGGTAGTTGTGTCAATGGCTCCATTCTCGTAGGAGTCCTCGCCACTCAGAAGAGACTCCCAACGATCTTCATCCCACCCATAGGCATAGACTAACTCCTTACGTAACTCTTCTTTGGAATTGTAGTAGCTGATAGTAGAGCTGCCATCACCATTATCTGTCCAATAGGTAATCATCTTTACTTGATAGGTCTTCATACGCTTGTATACCTCGATAGACTTTTCATAATCTTAACAGGGAAGTGTTCTTCTACGGCACCGATCTTATTCTTGATTAGATTCAAGACTCTCAGACCTTCGGCCTCATGCTTCTCGTCGCAACCAATACCAATTAGCAAGTCAGCTTGCGCTGGGATGCCGGTGTTACTGAAGTCAATGTCACCATCATCTAGGATGAGCTTGTCTCTAGCACTGTCGCCGGCCTGCGTGACACTCACCATAAGAACGTTCTTGCTCTTGGCTAGGTTACGCATGGCTGTGGCAGCAGCTTCGAGTTGATTGACTCGGCTGTCTGCCTTGACAGTGAGGTTACGTAGCTGATCTACGATGACAACATCTGGCTGATACTTGTCAATGTAAGCTGCAATCTGTTCCGGCGTGCCGGGCTTGATGTTGATTACAATTACATTCTCAAGACCATTCTTCTTAGCTTCTTCGTTAGCGCCATGGGGATTATCCCTAATGGCATGCTTGTCCCAGCCTGATAGGTTGGAGACGTAACGAATGTATACGTCTTGTGCTCTGTCCTCATTGATGAGGTGCATCACTCGCTTGCCCTGACGTGCTACGCCTGAGCCTAGGTTTACAGTGAATGCAGTCTTACCAATGTTGGGTCGAGCAAAGATGGTGATGTGGTGCCCCTTCTTAGCACCACCATCTAGCCTGTCATTGAGAGACTTGGGATAAAGCTGAATGACGTTTGAAGGATCATACTCCTGATGCATCAACGCCACTAAGTCTACGTTCATCAACACATCATTCTCATCCACACAATCTAGTGTGTCCTTCTCTCGAAGCTCCACTAGCTGGGCAATCATGTCGTCGATGCCCTTTGTGTTGAGGTCTGTCACAAGCGCAGCAGAGAGCTTGTCAGCCACTTCCTGCTGTTGGGCTAGGAGCACTACCCGCATGACATTGGTGTGACTTGTAGCGTCGCCTAGCGCGTCTGAGACGTACTCGCGTAGGCGAGTGACTAGTTTCTCGCTACGAACCACAGCTTCCATCTGTCCTACGAGGATAGCTGAATCCACACTTGCTGCATCTGTGTCACGCTCATAGTATTCCTGAACGTAACCCATCACAACTTGGAACTCTTTGCTGTACGAGTTAGACTTAAGCTTGATGTGATTAATGATTAGTTCATAGTCTTGCCGTGAGTGCAGGGCACAGGACAGCAGAGCTGATTCCATTACATCTCCTTAAAAAAGGTAGTTAACTCTTCTGGAGTCATGTTCTTTAGATCCTTCTCAAGTTTGATAGGGATCATCTTGATTCTATTGCGGAAGTTCTTTACAAACTTAATGGTCTTATCGTACGCATCAGCATCCAATGCTAGATAGTACGTATCAAACTCACCCTCAAGGATGGCATCCACTCTCTCTTCATTGAGATGAGTGCCTAAGATACAGGCAGCATTCATGTACTCACTAGCACGTAACGCAGAGTAGATATCTTCTACAATGATACAGCTGTCGGATGAATAGTTTCTGAAGCAAGCAACTGCATCTTCCTCAGCATGTAGCTTAGCTTTAGGGAAAGCCCCTGTCTCAGAGCGGAGATTACTTCCTAGTAAGTCTCTGTTCCAATCCATCACTGGCTGCACTACTCTCTGACTATCCTCATCCCATCCTAGGGAGTTTACTTGTCTGTCATTTAGGTAGTACTTGTCTTGAATAAGCTGATGAATTTCTGTAGGAAGCTCAGCTTGAGTGCGGACGTAGGTTCTACCGACCACCCCTCGACATTGCACCTTCTCGGCTGCCCCCATGTCGCCAGAAAACTTGCTTGAGGATCTGCCTGCCCAACTACAGCTAGCTCGGTGGCAGCGCCACAACAGCTCCCCACTTCTTCTGGAAACAGAGAGACTTGCTTCTCCTGAAGCACCGCCTCTACACACCGGACACAGCTGTCCGGCTGCTGTGTTTCCTTCTCCGAGCCATGCATATTCGAGCAGCAATTGTTCTCGCACATTCAATTAATCCTCCTCATTTAAAGTAGTAAGGGCACTGACAGTGCGACGTGGAGCACCAAGAACTAGGATGATGTTACCCTCCTCTTCCCGAGCACCGATCACTGCGCACTCCCAAGTGTGTACCCAGCTAAAGTTCTCACAGTCCGCACGGATGATGCACTCAAACTCAGCACCTTGCACAGTACCTAACCCTTCGATGTAGCCTTCTGCGTGATAGCCTAGAGGATCGAATAACACGGTGTAGCCTAGAAGGTTTAGCTTCTCAGCATTGGTCCCTTCTTCACGTGACCTAGCTACTAGAGGACTGACATTATCAGTTGATGCGGTAGTAGTTACACCACTTGCACGTTGAATCACAGCAGCCACCGCTTCCACGTTGTTGGTGCGATAGGTTGTGTTATAATTATCCCTGTAACTGCTAGTGTAGCTAGTCTGAGTATACGAACCAACCTTTGGAAGATTACTCTTGATGAAGTCCTGAGGCGCACGCATTGGGAACTGATACAGCTTATCCGGCTCCAGTTCATGTACCTTACTAGTCATCTTGATCTTGTTACGTTCCAGTAGCCAGTAGAGCATACCAGCTTCACTGGCCCATGCCATGCCACCACCTTCAGTGAACACGAAAGCTAGATTACGCTCTGAGTTACGGGCCATGTTCAGGATGTTAGCCTTGCGATCATCCCACCATGTCATTGCGTATGCACCCTTGAATTCATCAAAAGCGTCTGCTCCCTCTACAGCTATGCGCCATAGAGCCCACTCACTATCGACACTGAATGACGACGCTCCCTTACCGTTCTTCCAGTTCTGGAGCGTGCCGTTGTGAGCACCGATCAGATAACGATCATCATGTGTAACAACGAAGGGGTGAGCATTGCTGTACGACACCTTACCTACAGTTGCTGCACGCACGTGAGCAATGGTCAGAGTGTTAGCCTCGTTAGCGGAGCGAATGACGCGCTCAGCCGTGCTGTCCTTCGCAAAGAAATTGCCAGCAATTGGTAGCTTGTGCAGATCGAACAGTGAGTTCTTGTAGTCGATAGTAACAATACCACTACTATCCTCACCACGTAGCATACTAGTGGTGAAAGCCTGACTCAGGAAGTCGTCATTGTAAAAAGCACGGCCACTGCCGGTGATAGTCCCCATTAGTGCACACATTATCAGTAATCCTCCTCGTCGTCTAGGTCTAGATCTTCTTCGTCATCGCCGCCGTCGATGAAGCTATTAATACGCTCTATCCAAGTACGAGTGCTGTAAGTGTGACGGCCATTCTCAACTGCGAAAATTTCCACAGCAGAAACGTGGGGTGCTAATTCTTCAGCAATGTTCATTGAGATAAATTCCCACGACTGCCAGTCAGCGTAACGAGTGCCATGTCTAGTGAGAGGAGATGACACATAGACGGCACCATCTGTATGTACTAGGAAAAGAATAGCCTCAGATCCTACCTGTTCTAGTAGCAGTCCCGCAGACGGTACTCCTGCATGATCGCCAATACCAGTGCCGACAATGACAATATTACCCGTAGTGGTCTTAGGCTTCACCGCCTTGAAGACGAACGCCTCTTGTAACTTAGCTAGGTCGTATTTCATTTTATCCTTGTTGACATTGATAAGAATCATAGCCTTGTGCATCAATGCCTTCACCTTACGATGACCACCAATAGATGCTGCCTCTTCGGTGTAGTCTGCGAAGTAAGTATCCAGAATGTTTTGCATACCTTCTTGCGTGTTGAGCTGGTCGATCAGGTTCTCGACAGTGCCAATTTCCATGGCCGCTTTCTTGAATAGCTGACACAGCTTAACCCAACGAATGAGTTCCTTAGCGCTGGTAGCAGTAGGGAAATAACGAAACTCCACACTACCGTATTTGTTGAGTGCCTGTAGATTCAGGCCGTAGTAGCGCCCAGCGCGATCCGTCTGGATACATACGTCATCGAAGGATCCTTTCAGAATGCTAGCCAGAACTTCGGCAGGAGCGCTAGTAAATTGATTGGCGTATCCACACCAACGGCGAGTGCTATCGCCGGCAGCGTACAGCATGTTCTCCATAGTGTAACACAGGAGAGCCAGAGTGCGTAGCGCATCTGCTGAGATATCATCCATCATATCTAGATGAATGTGAGTAGAACCAGTGTAGGTGCGCTGCACTTTGGTTGGTTCGTCGAACAGTTTGTGTGCAGCCAATACCCAGTCGTGTCCCTTGAGGGGAGCAGCTAGTACATATTCAGATCCATTTACCAAAGACCCGTCGTATTTCTCCACCCATTCAGGCTCAAACATCTGAGGCTTTACGAGAGGAGTGTTGGTGTCTTGGTCCATCTCTACTTCAATACCTACTAGGCAATTAGGTAGAGGAATACTTTCTTCTGTGGCGGCAGCAAACGAGGCACGATGACCTCGCCCTGCCTTACCCATAAAGGTTGCTACGGTGTTCATGCAGACAGCTCCTCAATATACTTAAGGCCATAGTTAAGATTGAACGACATACTGCCGTCAGGTGCCACAGTTCCAACAACACGCTGACCTACTAAGATGGATAGCCCCTCTCCGCTTGGATCGGGAACTACAGCCACCGTAGGACTTACGGCAAAACTGATTAGCTTACCTCTTAGGGCAAGAGGTACACCCTTGCTCATCGGGATGAAGCTAGGAGACAGAATCTCTCGGCAGCTATACTCTGTGGACAAAATTAGACGTGGTACCAGACGCTTCTCTTCTAGGAAGAGAGTGATATCGGATTTGTCAGATCGGATATTGTCCTGAGCAAGGCCGCGACGATATGACATATTGTTGCGAGAAAAGTATAGCAGATGCTGCCCGCCATTAAAATGGCGATAACCTAGATCCGGCACTGCGAACATACGGCTATCGACGAAGTAGTCGTGAGGAATGTACTTATCTACAGGTTCTCTGCCGTGAGGCATTACACGAGAGATAACACTATTAGAACCGACACTCTTTATGTATGCAGGCATACCCTCATACTTGAAGAAGCTTCCGCGAAATTTGTTAGAGAACCAAGCGGTTCCGTACTTATCAATTAGGTTTGACATAGACTCCTCATGCCACGTCCCTATAGGACACATAAACTTCTTCTGTGAAAACCTTCTCTTCGATGTGTTCAGCATCTAGGAGAATTGATTTACTCTGACCTTTGCTGGCTACGGGAATGTAGCCAACATTCGGCTCGTCCAATACGCGGAACAATTCGTACTGCTCCACTTGGTCTGGAGATTCCACATAGCATTGAAACATCAGCTTGTCAATGCATTTTTAACTTCAACTCATCAATTTCATTTCTAAGGCTTTCATTTTCATCTTCTAACTCCCTCATTTCTTTTCTTCCCTCTTCTAAGTTTTCTTTCATTTTTCTTAGATCTTCATTTTCAATTTCTAGGGAAGTAATTTTTTTCATTTTGACTTTGATCATGTGCCAATGTGTTAATTTTCTTCTTTAAGGCTTTATTTTCCTTTATATACAATTCATATTTGTCCATCAATTCAAAATAAGCCTCTTCCCAATCATTAATAGAAAAATGTTCAAAAGGAGAGCTTACCTCACTGTCCTTGTCTCCATTAGCCATTAAACATAAGTCTTCCTTCTCCTCTTCAATGGAGCTGTTCTCATCTTCGTCCTCTTCTTCTTCACTCCATGTACAGATCATGACCTGTTTCTTCTTCCCCTTCCACTTGGGCACAGTCTCCTTGGCTGCTTCAGGACACTCAGACTTGATGTGCCCAGGTTTCCTGCAAGAATAGCAAACGAGTTTGTCAAACTTCTTAGCATTTTTAGGTTAGGGCTTGAAACCTTTCTTTATCTGAGGCTTCCTCCTTGTGAAGCCTTTGCCTTCCTTTCTCAAAAACTTCCTGAATTTTCTTCTTAACATAGCCACCTCGTCCTCTTCAGAGTTGCTACTTGAAGGTTCTTCTTCATCAGAGATATCCTTGGTACTTGGCCTAGCCTTGAGAGCCGGGGGCTTCTTTTTACTCACCTTAGTCTCTTTGTTCTTCAAATTCATCTCATAGGTCATTAGGGACCGTATGAGTTCTTCTACCTTGGTGGTTGCCAAGTCCTTTGATTCTTTAACCACGATTGCCTTTGTTTGCCATGCAGGAGGTAGGGATCTCAATATCTTTCTCACAATCTCGTGCTCTGAATAGGTCTTACCTAGCTCAGTTAAGCCATTAGTGAGCATGGTTAGCCTAGTATGCATATCTGAAATAGACTCGTCAGGTTTCATTCTGAATTTTGCATATTCAGAAACTAGCATATTTGCTTTAGTCTCACGTACCTATGATGTCCCTTCATATATTACCTCAAGATGGTCCCACATCCCTTTTGTAGTAGCACAAGTAGACACTATTGAGAACATTGTTAGGTGAAGGAAGCATTGTATTATGTGCTTGACACCCCAATTTAGCATTGATCTTCTTATCTACTCCTTGGTCCACGTATCCCCATCTTCAAGCATCTCAAATGGACCTTTGCTAATCACTCACCAAATTTCATGATCCTGGGCTCTAATAAAAACCTGCATACGATTTTTCCAGTAAGGATAGTTTGTCCCAATGAAAAAGGAAGGCCTATTTATAGAGTACCCTTCGCGCATATGGCCCTTAGCTGCCATATCACCACTTCTCTCAAGGTCGTTAGACCACATTCAGATAGACTACTCTGATACCACATGATGTGTGGGAATGACGGATCTAGAGAAGAGGGGTGAATAGATCAGCCCCCTTTTTCGCAAATAAACACAGTGGAATGTAAAAGATGCTAATACACAAGAAGATCAACAAGGATGAAATTAATGAAAGATATGTAGACGACCTATGCAAGCATCTACCGCAGGACAATAACACAAGCAAGCCACACAAGACAATATTTTTAAGGTGGTTCGGACTCAACGTAGAGTCCTTCGTCCACCCCTCACTCAACCGAGTGAGGCTTCCCTAGTGTAACTACACTAAACACCACTGACACATAGCTTACGGGCTCACACAGCAAAACCACAGAACAAAACCACCTTCTATCTATCTTCCTACAACTCCCTGTAGGGACCGAATAAAGTATCAAGTGAAGTGTTTAAAGAAAAGAAAAGATGATGCAAAAGAAAACCTAGACAAAATGTATGACACTTGGGGATAGTAACAAAGGGCCCTGTCTAGAATCTGGATGGTGATCCTCACTTCTTCCAGATGGAGTGCTTCCTAGAAGGGTAGGTTCTCCTTCATAAGAAGTTGAAGCTCCTTCCTCTTCATCTCGCAGGATCAAGAGAGAAGATGAAGACGTCTATCTTCGGATGCTTCAAGGTTGTAGCAGGTTCTCCTCAGCTAGCTTCACGTCATGAGGCTTCTTCTTCCTACTGCTGGATTCCCACGAGCTCTCTCGCTCTTGCTTTCTTATCTTTGGCAGACTTCCCTGCAATATCTTCTAGTTCGCCATTTCTCCTGCTCCTTTTATGCTCCCCCTTATCCTCATTCCTTCGTGCGCTCGATACCCCTACACTCTTGTAGTGTCTCTTTCCATCTTGAGCAAATCCACCTTTTTTCTTGAACTCTCTGTGTGATATGCTTTTGCAGATTATGTCTCCCAGCTGATATTGTTTTGGGTCAGACTTTCTTTTCTTCTCCCTTTAGTGTACAAGATTGGTAGCTCCTGATTTGGTAAGAGCTAATTTGGACCATCCATCTCCATCAGAGAAGCCTGAATGCCACAATGTGGTGACCTCTGATTGGCCCGGAAGTGATAAGGTGCAGTGAGTTCTTATTGGCTGGCCAGTCTACTTCATGCGATACACTACAGTTTTCATTTGCTGGTCCAACATATCTTCGTCAGGTACAAGATTTCTTCCTCAAGGTATGACCCCTTTTTTGGATGAAGACCCTTGCCAATGGTCTAGCTGGAAAGTGGGAATCTTTTCTATCAGCTGGTCTTCCAGAACATTGTAATGATGTCCCTTCCAATGATTTGGAGTAGGACTATTGGACCCAAATCTATTTTCCATTTAATTACGAAAGGGATGATTTCACTACATAGACATCTCCATCAAGAGTTCTGAGGTGCACCATCCTGATGATCATGAATGCACTGACCTTATATTGCTATCATTGACTCTGCTTACTGAGGCATTTCATCAAACACTCTTTCGCTACAGTGATCTTGTGTTGGTGTGGATGCAAGATGCTTCGACCAGTTGGCTTGGGCTTGTACATGTGCATCGACTTGTTTTGAGCAGAAAAGCATATGTGCACAAATCTTCAGTAGTGAAATCAAACATGCACCAACCTTCACTTGAGTGGACAAGCATATGTGCATAGACCTTGAACTAGCTTAGACCTAAATGTGCATGGACTTCTATATGTGTGTAGACCTAAATTCCAAATGTGCATGGACTCTAGACAAGCTTAGACCTATATGTGCACAGACCTTGAACTAGCTTAGACCTGAATGTGCATGGACTTCTATATGTGCGTAGACCTGAATTCCAAATGTGCATGGACTCTAGACAAGCTTAGACCTATATCTGCATAGACCTCTTGAACATTAAAGCACATGTGCATAGACCTTTACATGATGAAGGCAAGCATGCACAGACCTAGATGCATTTAAGGCAAACATGCACAGACCTAGTAATACACATACTTAAAACATGCATAGACCTATATGCACAGACTTAAAACATGCATCGACCTCATAGAAGACCAATGTAAATGTGCATCGACCTTATATATTTATAAGGCAAATGTGCATCGACCTTCTAAATGAACAAGAAAGATGCGCACTGATCTCTAACAGTAACACAAGTAGACCTTGATATGCACCAGTGAGCATGTGCATCGACCCTTGCTAGCAATTTGGAAAAGTTGCACGGACCTTATATACTAGAGAGCAAAAGAAGCATCGACCTTACTTTTGTGAAGACTGAGGTAGCATCGACCTTGAACAGTAGGTGCATCATCCTGAATAGTAGCTGTCTCATCCTTTCTTGCTGGATGGCAAAAGGTGCATCGACTTGTATAGTAACTGCATCGACCTTTCTTTTGAAGTAGCTGATCTGCCAAGAGGTGCTCTGACCTTGACAACAAAGTAGCATCGACCTTGGCTGGTGCTTGCAAGAGGTGCTCCGACCTTGACAGCAAAGTCCGGTCTACCTTGGTTGGTGCTTGCAAGAGGTTCTCTGACCTTGGCTCATGCTAGCAAAAATGTGCTTTGACCTTGGCTGCATGCTAGAAAAAATGTGCTCTAACCTTGACTGCGTGCTAGCAAAAGGTGCTCCGAACTTGCTTCTTATCTAAAGGCGATTTGCATCAACCTTACTCTTTAAATCACTAACGTAACCCTCGTAGTTTTAGCAGATCCTTAGTGGTTTGGATCTAGGTTCCGTCCGGTGAGTTTTGACTATTTTAAAGATTTTTTAAGATATTTTTAGGCATTTAATCGAAATCCCCTGTCCTCTCAGCCCCAGGAGATGCCAGCCACATCCCTCCCTCTCCCACAGCTACCAACCCTTATCCCCTTGCAAACCCTCCCCACTTCTCCCTTCCATAATCTCCCCCACAAGTCTATTCTGGCTCTAGGTCACAGGTAGCAGAGTACCAATGACTTGTAGAGGCAGCCACGATGTCATTCGTGAAGCTTCAAGAGCCGTGCCATATACCAGTGGAATCGTCATCCTGTCAACTTCGCAACGAGGGCAGCCCTACCAACTTCTGATCTCGGAGTTGTCTGGAGGAGCTATTCTCGACGACCTGCTCAGTTCCTCCCAGACCGACCCCCAGAGCCTCAGTGTAGAAGCTTCCCCAGCTACCCCCGTATGTTTCCTTGAGCGAAACTTGACCGACATGAATGCCAGCGAGTCCCCCACCACCTCCTGGGAGAAGGAGGTCATTCACCCTCCGGAGCACCCGGTTCCAGCCGACTTCGTCGAAGCGCGCAGACTCGCCCAGCCAGGCCAAGGTTAGATAGACCATCACTCTTCTGCTTAGAGCTTTCTCCTCGTACCTCTTTTTGGGGTCCTGTCAGTTTTTAGTCAAAGATTCTTTGTCCACGGTGGCAACGCCGCCAATCTTGTCACCATCGGAGTCCAGGAGCACCCAAGGCAACTTTTGCAAGTTCCCCTTGTGAATCTACACCAGATAGAGACCATTCTAAACCACCCCGCACTCTGAGCTACAGTGACCACCGTCAACCTCCAAGTGGGACCGGGCTTCTACAGTTTGTTCCCTGGTCCGTCCCAATCGTCTCAGCACTGGTCCTGCCTCCAGCAACCTCCGGTCGACTCCGTGGCTGTCCCGACTTCGACACCCTATCCTGCAGATCCTGATAGGGCAGAACCGGAGTAGCTCGGGAAGACAAAGGCACAGCACCTTGGCTCGGCTTTCGGATGGTCACTAGCTTCTGTGGTCGATTGCTACCTTACACTTGATCAACTCAACATCGACCCAGCACCCTGCAGCTCCGAAAGAAGCCCACCACGACTCTGGCTCTCAGCCTCTGCCCCTGCAGATCAAACTGGGACAAAACCAGCCTCTTCGGTTATTCCCTCCCCTCGCTTTGCCAGCTGAAGGCCCCTCCCTACGTGGAGGTAGTTTTGACTGTAACTACTTAACCCCCACCACGAGAACCCCCCTCCTACGCGAGGTGTAGTGCTGTAACTATTCTAATTTCAGGTCAAGCATCACCGACATAGCGTCCTGGTGCATGCCCACGCTTCTCGGCTCGCCCACGTCTCCGATCGGGATCGGTGTTTTCACACTGGTCATGTGAGCATCTGGTACCCCCCTCGTTGGTTGCATTATTTACTGATTTAGTATCATCTTTGCTTGCCCATCGATCGGTGAGACGAGAGCCTGGACGCACACACCACTCCTAGTGTGCCCGCCGTGGACTGTGAGCGAGTGCCACCCAAACTCACACCTCGGCGTGCCAGCCGCCCACAGAGTTGGAAATTCCAGGCCCTTAGGGGTCAACCTAAGCCCGCTAGGTCATTTAGAATGATCGGGTCCCACCTCAGACCCTTGCCATCATCCCCCGGTCACCATTGGGAGATCGTATGCGCCATGCGAGTGAGCAGCTAGCGTAAGTCCATGTTAGTCCTTGTATGCTTGCGGGTCTAAGTCCTAGGCTCATTGAATCATTCATCATCATCTC
>JANBPO010002817.1:0-28828 GCA_024336825.1 Amorphophallus titanum
CGGAGCGGTGTCTCCGTGTGTTGTCATTGTCCGGGGTGTGTTCCCCGACGTGTGTGTGTGTCTGCTGCGGTGGCAGCATGTTGGGGCATGTCCCCGTGTGTGGTTTGCTACCGTCGTGCAGCGTGTGTGGTTGGGGTTTATCCCCGTGTGCTATAGTTCGTAGCGTGTAGTGAAGCCTCACCCGGTTGGGTGAGGGGTGGACGTAGGGTGCACATCGTGGTCTCGAACCACCTAAAAATCCTTTTGTCTCGTGTGAATGTCTGTGTGTTTGCTCATTTCATCTACCTCCCTACACAGGTTAATCTGATTGTTTTTTGTTTCACTGCACCACTGCTTAGTGCTACCTCTGTTATCCGTGTTAGGCATACTTCTTATCTAACGGTTACATTGTTATTACGAGTGAGATCGAAAAGGTTGAGAGAATTCCTTTTATCTCACACTTGTTTTGGGCTAGTAACGTTGTTAGGTTTAATTCCATTATGCTCTATTAGAACCGTTTTTGAAATCCGCCATCTCGGCAAAGGGGACAATTCAACCCCCTTCTTGTCCGCCATCTCTCTCTGGGCCAACAAACTCGCACACTAGGAACCACAAAAGCAGCACGAACAACATCCCACCTGAAAAGTAGGGGTAAGTCTCGTGTCACTGGTTCAGTAGGGGTCACGCAGATCCCCACTGAAAAACACGCAGTAACACGCTAAAACAGCAGGTAAATAATAGGTAAGCAACAATGGTAGTAAAGTAGGAAAGTAAACTATAAAGCTATAAAGAAAAGGGATGAAGGAGTAGGGAGCAAGTTGAGAGCTGGGGGAGCTAAAAAGGAAAGGGAAAGAGCCTTAGCGAATAGGCACGAGTGCTAAACTAACTTCGGCTCCCAAAAATACTTCAAGCAATGACAGAAGGGCAGACTCTAATCCGACGAAGTCAGGAGTTGCCGATCCGCTGACACGACGCCAGGCCTAAAGCAAAGACCTGCAAGAATAACAAGAAAACCTAGGAAAACCTAGACAGACTCAGACCCAGATGACACAGCTAACACATCGTGCACACTATCCCTCGCATGACTGGAACGTCATGCAGGGGACAGACACTAGCCTCGGGAAAAGCCAAGAGAAGGCCAGCCGAGAAAGGTCAAGACGCACAAGAAACACAAAGGGAACCGTGAGGAGTCATGTGCCATGTGACTAGATTGCCTCACCACCAGAAGAATAGCCAACTACATCCACTGATGTCTTATGCTGCGCCGACTAGCGTCTTGTCCACATCACCTACCACAAGGACTTGGTCGAGACAAAGACACTGCTAGAAACAGAATAGTACCATAACACGAGTGGCTAGTTAGGGTCATGTCTAACGATGCAAGTCCAAAGCCCCTGACCACGTGTGCACACACTGACCTACTACCTAAGTCAGGCCTCTAGCTAGTATTCTCCCTCCGAAAGACGCTACGTTTGGATCGGAGGCCCATGGAACTAGCTTAAGAATCGTAAACCGGGAAAGTGTCCCGCTACAAGAGCCGTCACGCCAAAGCGTGCCATAAGGCTACGACTAGTGAAGGCTCACAAGACACAGAGACTCAAAACATTAGTACAGAAGTACAGATAAGCTAATCATCCACTGTCACCAATACTATAAAGCACCAATGGCAGCATAAGAAACTACCAATAGACTCGAGATAATGCAACTAGACCTACTAATGTAACGATATCTGAACGGTCATAATGCTAAAGTTTTGCCAGACCGCATTGTCTCGGTAGTATTTACACAAAATGCCTTCCAGGCATTAGCAAGCCAGAAGGCCAATTTAGACAAAGACATCTGGGGGAAGCTGGCCCCCAAGCTACCAAGTTTCAAGCAAATATGGGTTCCCAAGGGGACCCAAGGTGCTGCTCCAATCATGCATGATTCAACACCAACTGTTAAAGGCCCCAGGAGTGGGGGCAATAAAGCTGCACCAAAGGAAGAAGAGGGCATGCCAGTGACCTCTCCGCCTGTTCATGGGATCTGTGCCAGGCAGAGCAATGGCCTCCAACATTTGACAAAATCAAATGGAGCTACCAGATTGTCACGGCTCTTCTGCATGCTATCGACTCAAGACCAATTGCTACCCCTTGTCCTCTCCTCAGGACAAAATCAAGAAGAAATGACTGAAGTGATCAGGGGTTACTTCCGTAGCTGGGGAAGCTCTTCCCTAGGTCGACAACGACTACTTCGCACTATTGGTTCCAAAGAAAAAGAAGAAGATGGGAAAGAACTAAGAAGGGTGGTGTCACTCATGCACATCAATGAATGTGAAGATGGCTTGTGAGCCGAGTCCTCTGAAGCTCCTTCACAGCATGAAGAGGATAAAGGGGTATCAATGTTTAAAAAGACAACCTTCCCCGGTCAAGCCAAGAGGCTAGTATGGGGGCAAAGATAAAAAATGCAAGTCTTCACTTGCAACATGGCAGGGGTGGCTAGCAGATATGGAGCCCTACCCGAAGAGCCGGAAGAATTGGCCAAGCTAGCCGAAAGGCCCGGGCTAGTAACAAGAAGAGGCAAAGCTGCAAGAGAAATGCTCAAAGTAGCCAAAGAAAAGTAAGCTATCATTACTTCGACTGCCAACATGGTGATTTCTGAAGAAGAAGAGATTACTCTGCCAGCCTTGTTTGAAGGTGTTTCAGGCGAAGCATTCGAGGGTACTTCCGCTATGGCAGCGCAAGACCCAACTATCTTTATGATGCTGCAAAATTACCAGCAAAAGATCGAAGCCTTGAAAAGGCAACTAAATGAAAGAAATTAACAAGCCCCTCTTCCTTGGCAACAGGACATGCATGTTGAATCATCCTGGGAAGTTCCTAACCCAGTCAATGCTACATCACCAACTACTTCTCAAGCAACAGGCTATGGTAACACTGCTCTTTAGCCACACTGCTTGTAGCCACCACTGGCGCAGTCAACACTTCCCCAAATGTAGCAGTTATCACCAGTGGTACCGTTGGCACTTCAAGCCACGGCTCTTATTACTCCTTCTGCATAGTAGTCTGCACATTTCCATCTGGAACTGACGAACCCGACCACATTGAATAAATTAATAATAGAATAGCTGATTGAAATGAAGCTGGCCGAGAGGTCACATGGTGATTTCAGCACCTTTGATGTATACAAGGTGCCATTTTCGCCACAGTATGCTGCAAAGAGGCTCCCACCCGGCATCAACAAATCACGTAAATTTGAGAAGTTTGGCGGGCAGGGCTCTCCTAAAGAACATATTGCTTACTATATGACAGCAATGGGCGATCTGACAACAGATGAAGCCTACCTGTCAAAATTCTTCGGGTCCTCACTGATAGGCCTGGCTTTTGAATGGCATTCCAATCTGTCGGCTGGCTCTATAAGCCACTGGGCAGCTATGCAGCGGAAGTTTCGGGAGTGGTTCCATGTTGCTAAAAGAGAGGTCACAGTATCCAAGCGATACGCCTCCAAACAGAGACATGACGAAATAGCCCCGGACTACATTAAAAGGTGGCGGAACCTCAGTATGAGATGCAAGCAGCCGCCACATCCAGAGGATGCAGTGCAAATATGTAAGCAAAATCTGAGTCGGGAAATCCTCGACAGGATGATTGGAATTGAAATCCGGTCTTTCGACCAGCTAAATAATGTGGTCACAGAGATTGAAGCCTTCATCTCCAGCTCTCCCTCTACTCCAACTACTACAAGCCAAAAGGGCAAGTCTATTGACAAGTGGCTATCGCCCAAGGAAGTTCACACAATTGATTTCAAAGCATTCAACCAACAAGAAGAAAAGGAAAAAGTAGTGGCTAACCCTCCTCCCGCTAAGCTAGCTGAGCAGCAAGAAGTCCCATCCTTGCAAGCCAAAATGAAAAAGTTCTACTCTTTCCCCAAGGACAGGACTCGGATCCTCTTCGAATGGGCTGTCGCATACAACAAGGTTACTCTACCAGAGCCGAAGAGACCGGAAGATGTTAGAAAGAAAGACCATCCTCGCTTCTGCCCATATCACCAGATGGTTAGGCACCCTATTGAAGATTGTTACGTCTTTAAAGATGCTATTGAAAAGCTAATCAGGCGAGGGGAGCTACAAATGGACAACTATAAGGTCGACCCTCCTCGCCCGCATGAACTACCCACTATGGAAAGAGCAGTTAATATGGTATCTCTATACCAACAATCATCTAAAGAAGTGGCGGAAGCTCGCATAGCACATCAGGCATCAGCCGAAGAGGGAAAGGAGAAGAATAAGCTAAAGAACAAAAATAGGGGTGTTGTCCTCTCCTGTAATACCCTATCGACTTTGTCCAGTGCGACAAAGAGATATGCTACACACCAGTAAGGGCAGGTCAAGCTGCAACATTTATTTCTCGCCATTAACCCCAGGAAGGGTGGGGGCATCCTCCACCACCTGCTAAAGAAGCATGCTATTATAACCCTCCTCAGCATGAGGGCATGGGGGCAAGAACATCTACTCATATAGGACCGTACACGTCCCATGCTGACAATAAAATCCTGCTAGCCCCACCTAGAATCAGCACAGTAAATAGCACTCCCAGCTCCTACCAAGTTAACTCCGCTCTGATGATGGAGCTCTATCAGAAAATACAAGAAGTAGAGACACTAAGAAAAAGATTGACTAAGATGGGCTTACTCCCAGCCACACTCGGGCAGGCAGGACCCTCATCTGAAGCCCTACAAGGTGGCGCTAAACCATTTGAAGCCTCACTGCAACCGGCTATGCCCCAGTTAACACAAGGCCACGATAGGAACACCCACCCACGACAGCTATACCACGCGGCCCCTGCGTACCCCTCAGCTCTCTAGGCACGTCAGGGGGTAGCTTCTACGCCTCATGGAATGCCGCCTCTACAATCAGCTGGCTTGCACCAGAATCTAGCGACGACAGCCATAACAAACAAGCCAGCAATGGAACAAGCAACTAAGATAAAATCCACTGAGGAAGAAGTCACCAAAGCGAAGTTATATATGATCAAACAAAAAGATGATGAGTCTACTTTGGACTACATTCAATGTTGGAAGAATCTCAGTGTGAGATGCAAACATCCACCGAGTTACAAGGATGTCGTCCAGCTATGCAAGCGTAATCTCAAGAAAGCAATCCTACAAAGGGTAATTGGCCTCGAAGTCAAATCCTTCGACCAATGAGAAGATGTGGCAATTGAAATTGAAGCCTTTCTGGCCAAATGCTATCCGGCCTCTGCTACCCCAATTCAGAGGAATAGGCCAGTCAAGAAGCGATCAGCATAAGAAGAAATAAACATTGCTGACTTTGAAGCCTTTGAGTGTCAACTGAAGAAATCAAAAGAGGCAACTAGCCCCTCTTCTACCAAGACTGTTGAGCAAAAACCCCCTTCACTAAGGGCAAGAATGAAAAGACCGTACCCCTTTCCACAGGACAAGACGCAAATTCTATTCGAGTGGGCCCTCGAATACAATAAGGTTGTCCTCTCGGAGCTTAAGAGACCAAATGATATTGAAAGAAAAGATGACCCTCGATTTTACCCCTACCACCGAAAGAGGGGGCATCTCGTCGAGGATTGCTATGCATTTAAAGACATCATGGAGGATCTAATCCGAAGTGGTGAATTACAGATAGGTGAATATAGGGTGGACCCACCTCGCCCTCACCAATTGCCCACCTTTAAGCTGGCAGCTAACATGGCCTCGTTATATCATTCGGGATGGCACACCCTCTGAGGTGCAACTAGAGTTCCCTCCACTGTGGCGAGCAGCCGAACAAATGCAACTGGTGCACCATCCCCGGAGCAACTACTGAAGACCAAAAATAGAAATAAACCCAAGAATAAAACAAAAGATGTTGCTTTACCGCTCGATGTGCTGCCAGCTTTATTCAAGCAATCAGCTCTAAACATTAAATTTAAGTTTGATCAAGTTTCGAGAGTTAGATTTACTTCCGATCTAAAGTTGATCAAGATATGATCATCAGATTTACTCTCGATCTAAATTTGACCTTTGGATTTAAATTTGATCAAGATTCGACTATTTAGATTTGCCCCTGATATAAATCTCATCAAGATCCCACCATTACATTTTGTTCTGATTCGGGACCACTAAGGAGGCTACAGGGGCTGACCCGACACACTTAGGACTTACGACAACAAGCACACTAGTTTGAACGTGAAACCGAAGCTGGTGGACAGACTTTTGCTGTGCAACTCTACTCGGGGCGACTCGGGGATATTGAGTCGAGATCGTGGGAGAAGTCCCTTGCTGGTTGAGGGCCAGTAGTGCTCAGGTCACCCTCCCCTAGGAAAGGTTATCCTTTTCAATGGGGCAGACCTCGCATCGAGAGGGCACGAGTTTCATTCTCACTCTCTTGTCGTGGTGGCCTCTTGACGAAGGTTGAGCCTCGGGGCCAGGGGCTCTCTTCATCACCAGAGGAGTGATAAGAAAATATGGGATCAATAGAGATGAGGAGCAGGAGCTGAGTGCTTACTTGGCCGGTTTGAAGAAATTGATCTCGGTCGAAGACGGGGGTGAGCGGAGAAATGTGGGAACGCAACCCGCACGTTGCATCAGAGTAGCTTGACATGCGTCCTGCTGTAACAAAATTAACTCCTCGCGTAGGAGGGGTGGCTCAGGGGTGGAGATTGAGTTGTTACATTAAAAATTACCTATATGCAGGGAGGGGTTGTTAGTCTGCCAGGCGCAGGGAGGGGGGACCTAGACTAGCCCGATCTGGTCGACTCAGAAATCTGCCCGCAAGTCGACGTCGCTGAAGATCCCGTTGATCGTGGAGTTGCTGGTTGAGATGGTTGGCGAGGTGGGCAGCTCGGAGGAGAGTCAGGTGTCCGCTAGCCGATGGAGCGCAGAGTTGGGACCAAATGTGGGTGCTTCTAGTTGGGCAACGATGTTCTGCGCAGGTGGAATAGACGGACACGAGCGTGAGTAGCAGTTTGTCGGTGAAGAGACGAGGTGTGGGGATGGAGTGCCGGGGTCGTAGGAGTCTTAGATGGTTGAAGGGCCGCTGGAGAGGATGATCTGAGGAGGCCACTTGCGCTGCTCCGGTGATGGAGCGTCGACAGATTCACCGAGGGTCTCCCTTGGTGGCTGCTGGCCTACAGGTCCCAATTTGAATTGGTGCTGATCGTCGGAGCTGTAGGGATTGGGGTAGGTGGGGATGATCTCGCTGCCAGCCGAGGTTGCGGCAAAGAAGTCCAAACATCATCTAGGGAGGTTCTCCAAGCAGAGGGCTCGCCGTTCAGACCTCTAGGGAGCCAGCGACGGAGAACTATGCTTGCTATCCTCCTGGGTATAGCAGGGAGAGACTTGGTTGCCAGAGTGGAAGTTGGCAACTTCGGGGTGTCGAGGGTGACTGTCGACGACCACAGTAGGGGAGGAGGGGACGACCAGCAAGTTGACGATGCACCGGTGCTCGAGGCTGCGGTCTCGGAGGAGTCGGGAGGCCCGAAGCTCGCTGCGGGAGATGTCGAAATCGTCAGGGTTGCTTCTTGTTGCTACAGGGCTAGGGAGATCTAGTGATGGAGAAGGAGGAGTGAAAAGAGAGGAAAGGGGCAGTTCCTATAGGGAGGGCAAAGGGGGAGGGGAGGGATTGATACAACACGAATTGATAACTTGATGCTGATGAGGTTAGCAGCTCCAAACTGAGCCACTAACTCCACCTAGTGTGGAAACTGGCTCGAGTAGTAGGACAACTGACTTTGTCTGCTCGGGAAGTTTGGAAGAGATGCTATCAGTAGAAATAAATAGGAGGGTATGCCTGACCACCAACAGAAAGCAAGCACCCTCTAGGTGGTGCGGGCAAGGATAAGAAAAGAAAGAGAAAAAATAGAAAGTAAGCACCCTCCAAAGAGTGAGGGCAAGAAGAAACAAGAAAAAGAAACAGAAGAAGAACAGAAGAGGGAGAAACATTTGAACACTCCCATGGCACATAGGGAGTGGGAGGGGAGGAGGGGAGAAGAACAGAGGAAGAGAGGTGAGGCCATGGCGTTGAATGTCTTTCTCTCTCAACCATCCCCTCCTCTAGGTGTGGCGATGGTCCGGAAGTCAGGAGGGAGCCTACCGAAATGTGTCCCCCTTTATTCTACGCCGTCTGCCCGGTCGTCCCCCATTCTTCTACGTCGAAGCAACCCAGATGCCCCAACAACAGCTAAAGCCTTCGTCTTCAGAGTCGCCCTCCATTCTTCGCCAGAGGACGATCATAGAGAAGGAGACGGTCATTTTGCTAAAAAGGGAGGAAGAAGCAGAGATTGCAATGAAGGTCTTAAGCAGTGTGGAGAGGAGGAGGCGCCCTTCAGGAGCTTTTATAGGCCGAAGGGGAGAGTTCTGCCTTAATTGACCATCCCCTCGAAAAGAAGCATGAGGTAGACATCTTTCCCTAAGGAGCAGTTACACCACCTCCCTCACAGAACCCTCCCGTGGGAATACACGAAATGACAAGTCATTCAAAACATGGAAAGATGAAAAGGTGCTAGTTCAGCACTAGCGACTTTGTCGATCAACACGCAGCCTGATTTTTTGGTAGGAAATCATACAAGATCTCCAATTTTATGATGTTTGCGGATACGATAAATCATACTCGGTCAAAGGCTGTAAGGAGCAGACAACTGCGCTTTGAACACCATTACCATTATATAGAATGAAAATCATTGCATAGCCAAGTTCCAGATAGAGAAAAACAAAGAAAGTGGAAAAGGGGGGAAGGCCAATGAAATAAGTGCTAGTCTAGCCTAGTCTATGGAAATTTGGGAACATGGGGAAGTTCATGACCACTCTTGAGGCCCAGCAGGTGGAGGACCCTTGACGCTCGATAATTCTCCCCCAGCTCTATCAGCGACGGTCGGCCCAGGCACTGACCCCACTCATGTGGGAACTGCCTCGACTGCGTGCTCTCCCGAGGTAGCCAGAGTTGGTGATCTTTCCTCCACGGAAGTAGAGTCATCCTCGCTGCCCCCTCCACCGCTCGATGTTGAGGAAGGAGAATGTGAACCTTCCTCATCTGACTCGTAGTGCTGCCTGGGGTTAAAGACAAGCTTGTCGAGGACCTACTCCTGGGCCAGTCTAACTGCCTACCTGAAGCCTTGGGTGAAACCCTTCTAGAGCCCTGATCGGTACCCCAGCTCATAATAAGCCAAGGCGGTCTACTTTAGGGCTTCGTGGTACTCTTCCGAGCCCCGATAATACTCGACCGCCTCCACCCCAGCTCCAACTACCTTCTCCTCTAGCTTGGCCATATTCAAGCCGGCCTCGGTCAGCTTCACCTCAGCCTCAGCCCATGCTGCTTCGGCCTCCCTCTTTGGTATCAGAGCGGCGTTGAGGAATGTTTAAGGAATCGAAATGCACAGCTATTGTCCAGAATTAGTCCAATTACACTATCCATTGCTGGCTTAGGATGTTTTCCGTGTAATTGATGAATTTTTCTGTCTATTGTCTGTTTGTTAGTTATTCAATATGCCGCCTCGGCGTCAGAGAGTTTCGGTTCCTCAGGAAACGAGTAGCGTACCTGCTCCAGTTCCTACTGTTCCAGTCCAAGAGGATGCGCCTGGCAGTCGCGGGCGGGCATTGAAGGAATTCTTGTTATTTCACCTGCCGACATTTGAAGGCCAGACCGATCTGGATGCTGCTAGAACTTGGTTGGATGCCACCGAGCGCGTGTTTCATTCTATGGAATGCGCGGAGGATGAAAAGGTGATGCTCAGTACCTTTCAGTTGCAGGGTGCAGCTTTGACTTGGTGGAACACCGAGTGGGAAGTTTCTTTCCAATCTCACCCACTCCGTCAAATTTTCTGGACCGAGTTCATCACTACTTTCGAGACCACTTTCAGCCCGACTTATCTCCGCATGGATAAAATGCATCAGTTTTTACAGCTTGTCCAGGGAGGAATGTCGGTGCTCGAGTATCGGAACAGGTTCTTGGAATTGGGCCGTTATGCGCCCCACATTCTTGCAAATGAGGCTTTGAAGATAGAGCAATTTCTGCGTGGCCTCCGTGCTGAGTTGAGGCAGCCGCTGATTGTTGCCCGAGTTACCACTATGACTGAAGTGTATCAGGCAGCAGCAGCTTTAGAACTAGATCTGGCAAGGTCTCTTGTCCCTTCTCCGGCATTGTCGGGTCAGCCGACAACTCAACTTCCTTCAGGTTATCTGCCTCCTACTCTAGGATTTTCTCCTGCCACTCCTACAGTAAGTGGTGCAGCTTCTTCTAGCAAGTCCCAGTTCAAAGGATTCAAGAATAAGAAGAAATACAAGAAGCGATTTGATCGACAAGTTTCATCTGGTGCTACCCAGCAGTCAGTCCCTTCTTTCTCGCAGCGCCTGAGTTCTGTAAGAAGTCAATCGAAAGGTTGTGCGCGATGCGGTGGCAGTCACCCAGGCAGACCATGTTCATTGCCAGTGGTGTGTTTCCGGTGTGATCAGCTAGGGCATGTAGTGAGAGACTGTCTGATGCGAGCGATTCCAGTGTAGTTTGCTTCAGCAGCTCCATCCCAGCCATCTCTGTCTTAGTTCAGACCTCCACTCCCACCATTGCAGCCGTCTTAACCATTTCAGCAAATGCTTCCTCAGGCTTTGACAACATCTTCTTATCAGTCTTCTGCAGCCACCGGTAGAAAGATGAAAGGTAGGGTGACTCATATTTCTCGAGCAGAGGCTGTAGCTTCCAATCTCATCGAAGGTACGATGGCTATTTTTGGTTGTGCAGCCCGTGCTTTATTTGATTCAGGTGCTTCTCACTCTATCATTTCTGAGGCATTCATTGCATGTATCGAGGAGCCCATGATTGAAGTGGTATGTGATTTAATTGTTGAACTGGCATCCGGGGATTTCATGGTGACCCCGTTGTGTCTCGAGGACTCACCCGTTGTGGTTAGTGATCGGCAACTGCTAGCGAGACTTTATGCTTTGCAGTTGGCAGACTATGATGTTATTCTAGGTATGGATTGGCTAGAGTAATATGGAGCTTTGGTTGATTGCAAATCTAAGAAGGTCTATTTTCAGCCACCTAATTAGACATATTTTTAGTAGAAGAATCTATTCACCCCCCCTCTAGATCCGTGTTCATGTACTTTGGGACCCAACAATCCCATCTCTGGTGCCACAAGCACACGGCCAATTCTAGAGCTAGAGCTGATTGACTAGGCGCTATCAATAAGCCCAAGCATCTTGACTTTTCGCAAGGGTGGGACCTTATGGTTGGAGCCCTATTACCCATTCTGATTCAGTCAGAATTTTGGCTATGATGAGCACATTCCCCCTTCTTCGACATAGTTTGCCCTGCCAAACAGAGTCCGAGCTGGCCCGACAGTAACAGATGAAGCCCGCATTTGGTGTGATTACTTTCATCACCGAAAGACAACCTCATTCAGAGTCCCAACTCCTAGACGCTTTCCCAGTGTAACCTTGGAGTACATTAAATGGTGGAATGCCCGAACAGGCTTTTATAGGAGTTCCAGGAGGGAATGCTGGGATGTTGTCGAACGTAGGTTCTTGGACTCCTAGTCGTGGTTGGTTCTAGACATTGACCCAGCTTATCTGAAGAAGCTGAAATTTTAGACAAATGCTGAAGTGATAGCCTATTTGGAGGCTCGGAAGGCTGCCAAGCACCGCTCACCCAAGATCGAGCCAAAACTGTCAAAGATTAGCAAAGACACATTTCTAAAGACGCTTCAGGGATTGTGTCGTGTAACAGGCGAGCGATTAATTCTTCAGTAGATTCCCTTGCCAATCGTGGAGCCTCTACCTTCTATGACCGTCTGGCATCTGGTGGGTGACTGACTTTGTCCTTATAGAACTTTCATCAGAAGAGAGGACCGACGGGCCACACTTTATAGCGATACCCCATGGCTATTTGCACTACTTCGTTCCCATGGCCTTATGGTGGGTGGCCCTAGTGAGGCCATATTGGGCCAACCACTACAAATCTCCTTCAAATATGCCGACGGGTGGGGGTTGGACCACCTCGACCTTCTCTTCTCGCGGCCATTCGGACTTGGCGTCATTGGCTGAGCAATGTGAGGTGATAGGGGATATTTGCTGTCTCATTCGTGAGGCTACATCGAAAAATAAAGAGCCCTCGCTATTCTACTGGCCACTTTCTCCTCTGTACTCGGGACCGACAGGTATTCCTCATTCATTAACTTCAGCCTTTAACTCGTTCTTTTCCTTTCTGCGATATGCATTCTCTTCACCCCCGTGTCTGTGCGACATGCAGTTCGGCTCAGCTCGGAGGAAACCAAGCGCTACAGGGAGTTAATTATAAAGGCTCAGAAGCCATCATATTTTGAGACCCCGGAGGCAGCTCCAACCACTACGCCTTTGCCACCCAGTGGTTCGCGGAAGCGGACTAGGTCCCATGTGGGGGAGGCTATTACTCGAGCGAAGAGAGCCCGGGCATTGATGGCCCAAAAGAAAAAGGCCGCAGACACGGAGCCAGTAGTCACTCCCCCTGCTGTAGTCACCTTTAAAGAATTTGAGGCCTCTCAAGCACAAGCACGTCCAACTGAAGGTATATTCCTTCAACATCTCATTTGCATATTGGTCATATGAGCCAACTCCCATATTGTAGTTCCCGCAACTTCACCTGCGATAGTCACGCAAGAGGTTGTGGCTTCTGTGGGAGTTGTAGAGAGGGGAGATGGAGCACCAGCGGCTCCCCTTGTTGAGGAGAATTTGCCTTCTCCCACCCCTAGCCATGATATTGAAGGTAATTATTCCCAAGAGGGATAACATGCCAATCAACAAGGAACTCAAGCTCACAGGCGTCCCAAGGGAGGGAAGCGCGCCGATCCACACAGTTGAGAAATCGGCCGGGTCTAGGGTAGGCAACTCCACACTCGTGACTCAGACGAGTCACGTGACGGGGTCGCTCTCTCACCGTGGCAGTGATATAAGAGTATACGAGCTAGGAACCTAACGATCACATAATTAGCGGCATCCAGAGATTATACTAAATGAGCAAGCTAACCAAGAAAGGAACGATCGCATACCTCCACGCTCGGGATGTGGGGAAGACTCCCGGCCAAGTCACACTATCACCCGGTACAAAGTTAAACAAGTACACATCCAAACACGCCCACTCCTCGCAGGGAGGTAAAAGGCACACCGCGAATCTGGGGATGTGTGACGTGAGTTGACGGGCCACAGGTCGGTGAAGCTTGTCGCCCATGGGGTGCTATGAACCAAAGTGGACTGAACTGCGCCAACGAGTCGAACTGGAACAAATAGCGAGGACGACGTGTCGCTGAGGCTGAGGCTATTACTGAGGTGACTAACGATGAGCCACAAGGAATGACGAATGCTCCAGGCAAAGACGGCAGCCGGGGAAGCCAGCTTGGGCCCTCGTAACCTCCACGAATCGGCGGTCTGAAAACTGGCCGACCTGCACAGGTGCAGGCAACCAGCGCAAAGGTGGCTCTGGGAGGCGGGTCTCTGGGCAACCTCTGGTCACAAAAATTGGCATGGTCGCTGGTGGGGACGTCCCTGAGATGCCAATGGAATGTGGGCAGCAATTGTGAACCGTGGGAGCCGCGGTGACTCCAGTAGCAGGTCCCTGTGCGTTCTGTGCTGGCAGCGGGACAGAGGGTGGAAGATGAGGGTGATAGTGGGGCTTCTAGGTTGCTTTTGGGGCTGGGTTTTCTCTGGAGGTTAGGGAAGGGTCGTGGGGGAATGGATATGGGGTGGAGGGGCAGCACGTAATGGAAGTTTTGGGCGTGGGAGATGGTAACGGGCGGGGCTCTGTTCTGCAGACCAGGACAGACAGAACTGCTAGCGGGATTGGGGGATGGGCGTACGCAGGGCAAATGGGCTCATAAAATTATAGAAAATTATGGAAGATGGGTTAGGACGTGAGGAATATGTGCTCCAAATTTTAGGGCTATTGGATCTGGTTTGGGGGGTGGGATGTTCTCTGTAGTCGGCCTCTGTACCTACAGGTCTGCACAGATGCAGTCTGCATAGGGTGCGAGGGGTATGAAGGGATGGTCGACTACAGGTGGAGGCTGGGCGTGATTTTTGGACTGGAGGGAGGGGACACGTGGGAGAAGAGATGACCCGAAGATGGGGGGATCAGGAGAGGGAATAGGGGCGGACCAACCAGATCTATGCAACTCTGTCAAGCAGACAGCCAACCAGGGGCGCACCAGGGAAGTAGTGCTCCACGGGCCTCCACGCAATAGCACAATCACGAATGGGGCTTTCCGGACTTGGCTAGACGTCGAGGAAGATGATCAAAAGTGGCACGAACAGCAGAAACACCAGAGGGAGGGGCTTGGGCGTCGCACCCAAGAAGAAGAGGAAGAAGGGAGAGGGTGGGAGGCGCACCCACCAAGAGGGAGAGAGGGGGAGGCCGTGGCCTTCTCAAGGGATTCTTCCCAAAAGATTTCTTCATTGATTTTCTAAAATAGTTTACAAGATATTATAGTATGAATGCCATACAGGTTGATGCATCTTAGTCACTCATGTTATACAGGTCATTTATCTTCTAAGTGTCAGAAATTAAGGTCGATGCACATATAGTCATTTAGTCATATAAGGTCGATGCACATTCACGGTTTAAGCATATAAGGTCGATGCACATATAGGAATTTAGTCATATAAGGTCGATGCACATTCATGGTTGAAATATATAAGGTCGATGCACATTCTAGTTTGAAGCTTGTCAAGTTGATGCACATACACGTATTAAGTTTGTTAGGTCGATGGATGCATACTTCATCAGTCTATCAGGTCGATGCATCATAGGCCCTTGTCTTTAGCAAGGTCGATGCACATACATGCATTCACTCTATTTGACCAATGTGCTTGAAAGCGTTATGTCCATCAGGTTGATGTACATGCAACAACATGCTTTATCAGGTTGATGCACATATACAATCTAAGTCATCAGGTCGATGCTTAAGCACTAGCTATGCTAGCCATCGCTTTGACTAGTCAATGCATTCATGTATGCATAAGTCATCAGGTCGATGCTTAAGCACTAGCTGTGCTAGCCATCACTTTGATAGGTAAGTGCAGCTACACCTGTTCTAGCTCGATAGGTCATTCTGTGTTTTACACAGGTCGGTTCATCCCCATAAATTCTTGTCTTCATCCATTCTCTCTTGGCATATAAGGTCTACTTGTGGTTCACACAGGTCAGTGCAGTTGCAGTTAATCTACTGCATTCGTGCAGAGGTATACTCACACAGGCCGGTGCACTGAGTGTATGCATCAAGGCATATGCATCATCACATACCTTTTTGATCTGGTTGTCTAACTCTTATGAAATTGCCTAAATCTGCATTCTCTTAAGCACTTATGATGATAAGGTTGATAACTGACTTTCACATCTACTTTGGTAGGAATATCAAACTAAAGAATTTCCAGAAATGATTTAGAAATTTGTTCGAACACCTAGAATGCAGAATCTATTAAAGATTCAAGTGGCTCACGTGACAGGAACTTTAATCTGGATGTCATGTAATCCTAGGCGAATGGGTGAGCATATGAAGACAATGTGTGGACACGTGATTCTAAGGATCATATCTCTGGCACATGATCCAAGGTAGAATGTCCAGTAGAGTAATTCACCACGTGGATTCATTTCCCTCCCATCTGACACGTGGACATCATACAAGCTTCTTTTCTTGAAAAGCCATTGGCAGGAATGTTCCCTCCACGAGCCTGACTAGAATATTGTGGGGACCACAAGATTCAACTCGCAGATATAAAAAGGGAGATCTCTAGTTCGAAGCTAGGAAGTCATTGAGATAGAGAGTTAGAAGCAGTAACATTGAAAAGACAGTGAGTAAGAAGAGATTCTAGAGCAGAGAACACAGAGAGATAGAAGAGGAGATCGAGAGAGAGTACAAGAAGAGAAGAGAGGAGAAGCTGTGAGTGCAGAAGTCTTCACAGAAGAGTGAGTGAGAGCCACCGCAAAACAGAGTACCGGAGAGAGGTGAAGAAGTTAGAGAAGATATTATTGTTGAAGCACTACAAGAAAAAGAGGCAATAGCGACCGAATTAGAGACCGAATAAATCGGTCGTTATTCGGTCCCAAATAGCGACCATCTAGCGACCAATAAAATCGGTCGCACATCTGAGACCCATTTTACGACCGAATTTATTTCGGTCTGTAATCGGTCGCAACAAATCCAAGCCCTTAAGGCTGTTGTTGAGGGTACACCTCATTCTTCTAATCCTCTTTCTACTCCCATTCGGGTGACCCATCACCCACCTCCCTCTTCTATTCACACTCCTATTCGGGTGACCCATCACCTGCCTCCCTCCTCTCCTATTCGGGTGACCCATCACCCACCTCCATCTTCTATTCACACTCTCACTGAGGTGGCCCAATACCCACCTCCTTCTATTCCTCCTCCATCACGCCCCCAAGGCCCATCTATTCCTTGTAACCTGGCCCGATCAGGTCCTTATTCGGGTCAGCTCGCTACGCCCCCTCCACGGCCTTCTTATGCGGCCCCTCCTTCAAGGCCATGTCATCCCTCCACTTCACATGTTACACCCCTCCAACAAGCTCTCCTTGACAAAGTCGCTTCAATGGAGGAACAATTAAAGAGGGTCACGAACCCGTGACCGTCGCCTCCTTCTCCTCAAGTCAACCATCTTCACGCTCTTATGAACAACATCAGAATGGAAGGAGAGGAGAGATGATTATGGCATCAACAACCTATGTGAATAAGATGAGCTGATCAAGTGGACGCCGTCCACCCTCCACCACCTATATATTCCACTTATTCATATGGCCTTCCGCCTCCGCCTCCGCCTCCGCTTTCACATAATTCTCTACAAAATCCTCCACATTACATTCCTCTATCACCCGTCATTATGCCTTTACCACGGCATCCACTTGAGTTTAATAATGGTGAAGAATTGGGTGTTCTTTATGAAGAGTTGGAGCCGGCACAAGATGAAGTCCCTCAAGAGACACCCATTCTGAGTTTTCTCCGCTTTTCTCTCCCTCCATTACCCGACGAACCCCTTGCTCAGGACAAAGCCACCGTCCTTAACCCTAACCCTATCTATGAAACCTCTTGGTGTTACGATGATGGGTCGATACTCCAATCACCCACACCGGCACACCATGACCCTTCTCCTATTCCTAATACCTCTCGCCCCATCCGGCGCTTCCTACGCACCAAACCTTCTACACCTCCAGTTACCACACCATTAACCCTCACAGCACCGGCCTCCACCGAAGCTCCCACTAAACCTCTACCAGTTATACCATCAATCTCCACTCCACCGGCCTCCGCCAAACCTTCCACTAAACCTTCACTCATTATACCATTAGTCTCCACTCCATCGGCCTCCGTCGAGCCCACCACCAAACCTTCTCCAATTAACCTCCCTTTGTCGCCACCTCGGCCCTCCATTATCCCTATAACCCCGAAGCCGGTATTTACCAACCCTTCACCTAAACCTCCACCCGAACCCGTGGCTAATCCTGAGCAGGATTCGCATATTTTTGCACTCGAGCCAACCCCATTTACTTCCAAGCAAGGGGAGAAGCCCGACGTGTCTCAATCTCCGCCTCCACTTACACTTCCTTTAACGCTCTCCATTAAACCACCCTCATTGATCAAGCCTATTACCGCCTCTGTCTCACCTCCCTCTACCACTTGGAGTGGGTGTATTTCTGCAAGTACGTGTGCTGAGGTCAATCAAGAGCCGGGCAAGAAGGATTTGGCCGCAGTTATGTCGTTCAAGTTTCAAGAGTTTATTTGTCGAATGTCGATCCTCGTTCTTGTGTCGAGCATATTTGAGAAGTCTCCATCAAGGCTCACTATGATAAATTCTTCCAAATTAATGCCATATTGGTCGTTTACCATTGGGGTGGATGTAGGTCTGGAGGACCGAACCACCTAAAAATCTGTGCCTCCAGTGTGATTGTCTGTCTGCTTGATCTGATTTCCTGTTAGAAGTTTTAATTCCGCAATTGGATCCATTCACCCCCCTCTGGATCCACATTCTACCAGTAGATCATGTCCATCCAGTCTTCAACAATTGGTATCAGAGCAATTCTGATTCCAACACATTTGAGACCCAGTCGGGAAATTAAGTGGGCCTTAGTAGCCCTGAATGCAGCTTCTCATGCACTTGTTCTCGAATGATCGCCTATCGCTCAGGGTTACAGTGGCATTGTCGTTGTTGTATTGGGGGGTAGTGTGGATCCAATTTAAGCTAATGGGTAATTCCTTCAGGAGGGATGTCGGGAAGCTCGTCCTCAGACTAGGGAAACGCATCCCGATTTGCCTCTAGGAAGCACTAGTATGGTTTCTTTTCTTCCTTAGATAGGAACGAGCCAATTCGCAAGGAGCAACTGGGATCCTCGCCAACTTGGATGAGGAAGAGGTCTTCGGCCGGTGTACTTCCGCTGGCTCCGGGTTCATCTGTCTTGGGCTTCTTCTCAGGTGGTGCCCCTTCTATTGTCTTCTCCTTCGTGGAGATTAGATAGCACAGTCGGGATTCTCTCTGGTCACCTTCAACTTCTCTGACTCCGTGGAGAATGGGGAACTTCAACTTCTAGTGGTAAGATGAAGGTACTCCCCTCAACACCCCAAGGATTCCTCAGCCCATAATGGCATTGTATCTGGACATTCCCCTTACGACGGTGAAGTTGGCCATGAAGGTCACTTGTCACAGGGCAGTCCCTAGGGTGATTAGTAGGGAGATCCATCCCTTAGGGGGTACAATGGAGTCGGAGAAGCCAATGAGAGTGATGTGAAGTGGTGTAAGACGAGAAGAATCCACACCCATCGGCAAGAGGTAGTCATAAGAAACCACATCGGGGCCACTTCCATTATCCTCTAAGATTTGAAAATAATACATTGGTTTATTGTGGTAGAAACTACTAGAGCGTTGGAGTGGGGAGTGGTTATGCCTACTAAGTTCTTGGCTAAGAAGATGATGGGTTCTTTGAGATGATCTCAGATAGGGACCCTTACAAATGAAACACAACGATTGGGGTCATCATGTTTGAGTTGGTCCACACGGGATGCGTAGGCTTGGCGCATGTTGGAGCTATCCCCACCTGATGTCGGCCCATCAAAGATCATCATAATCTCTCGCCCGTTGGGTTGGTTGTCAATGGGAGAGGAGTGTCAGCCCTCGGGTGCTGTCGCTTAGCAACTTTGGCAATGAACTTGTCCAAGAGACCTCGGTAGACCAAGTCCTTGAGGGCATCCTTGAGTTGGACGTACATTGTGATGTCATGGCTATTGTCGTGGTGGAGGCAATAGTATTTAAAGAGGGGTGATCTCACACGCGGTCCTGAGCCATCTGATCTAGTTGACGTCACCACTAATGAGGGATCTGCAAGGTATGAAACGGATCAGAGGAGCCCAGGGTAGGAACCCTGGGGGAAACCCTCCGATGCTTAAGTCAGCGAACAGGTAGAGCGCCCGTGGAAATGAGAGCAGGAGAAGAAGAGAGGGGCACGAGGTCGCTCTCCACCAATGGGTGTAATGGGGGCATCCCTTGCCCCTCCACATTTTTTCAAAGGCTTGGATTGCTCGTCGGCAAGTGCCATTGTGTTCACAACTTAATATATATATAAATTAATTTGCAGCTTTCTCTCTAACCTTTTCTAGAGAGAAAGGCTCTGGGTATGGAGTGGCCCTCCGGGGTTGCGGACCAGGGATGAAGGGGGGATCTCAGGGAAAGTTGGAAGTAGGGCAGGAACGAGGGGAAGGGACTTTGCCTGGTGAGCTTTCGGTGTCAGCAGAGTGGCCACCTGCAGAGATTTTGCAGGAGGCAGGAGGGTGGACAGCGGCTACAGGTGGGTGGTGCTGGGAGGACTGGCTCGTACGCGGATGCGGTGAAGAGTACATTGCCGGTGAAGCCTACACTGCAGGGAAGAAGGGAGGCTCTGGACCTCAGAGGTCTCTCGCCGGAGAGTATGTTGGGCCGCCTAGAATGGCTTGATCGATGTTTGTGGAGCTCCCCGCTCCAAGGTGGGATCGATGTGAAGGTAGCTAGGGACCTCCCGAACGAGAGATTGGGAGCAGACAGCCCTTGGAAGTGTTTAAGGAGGGGGTCCTAACTATCGTCACCTGCACAGAAGGGGCGAAGGCGGCGGCAGATCCAACGGTCCTGGTGGGAAGTGGAACGATTGTCCAACTTCATAATAGAATCTGGAGAGAGGCATGTACTCCACACCGGGGAGGACCTCGCTCTGGGCTAGGTTCACGGGTCTCCCGCTTGGCAAGGTGAAGGCTGGCACCACCCATCTCACTCCGGAGGATAGGGTAATCATTGTGCAAGCCCTAATCTCCGTTCCCTCTCCGCTAGCTATCCCCCCGGTCATCACACTTGTGGTTGGAGAGAAGGACTTCGCTGTCAGGGTGACCTCCCGTCCATCGCTGCAAGGGAGGCAGTAGGAGGGGCTAGCAACGGCTAGGGCAACCCTCCCTGGAGCCGGAGGTGGAAGAAGCACAATGTGCACCTGGTTTGCATTCAAGCGAGGCGCACACTACTTTTGGCTCGGAGGTGGGCCAACACTCACACAACCGCATCCATCGGCTATAGCTACGGGACCAACCGGGAGCAGGGGCACGGGTGCAGCCTAGGTCCATAGGGTGCCCATTCGAGCCCCGGATGCATGCCCGCGTACCCAGAACTTACCCATATCCCAATGGTGGCCCTTAACGGGTCCCACAGGGAAGCATTCATGTTCGCCCCTTCCACCCGAACCATGTTATGGCTCAAGGTAACCCTAACCCTGTGGCAGCAAACCTCGATGGCAGGAGTCTCACAATGGAGGATGTACCAAGTGGCAAAAAACCCTCGATCCCCGTTTGACGGCCCTGATAGTAGGACGGAAGACAAGCACAGGGTGCTCCGACAGAGACCCCAACAGAGAGGACGTCTGACAGTCGCAGATGCCTATTGCCAGGCAACAAGCACGTCAAGTCAGCTCCACCTGGCAACATCTATTCAAGCTGACACTACCCCCCCCCAGCCCCGCTAGTCGTCTCCGAGCAAGAGGTCTATAGCAAGAGATGATGACAGTGGAATGCCTGCTCCAAGCATCCGGCAGCAACCAAAGAATAGCCCCCATCTATAGTACCTTGGGCTATAGAGGGGAGAGCTCGGAGGCAGCTGCCTCCTGGCTGCACGTGCTACCTGATGCAATCTTCAGCAAATGTACGCAGGTGACTGCATACAGAGCCCCATTACATGCTACAGGAGGGGAGGGGAGGGGGGAGAGTATAAGGCTGAGGAGTAGGAAAGGAGATGAACTTAGAAAAACGTGAAATACTCCATGTATAATCAATGAAAATAGGAGGAAACAGAGGACTTTTACTCCTAACATGTTATTTTAGTCATCCACGAGATAACCTACCTCTCAGTTGGGCTTGGAACTCTGAATTTCTAACTAGGAGAAGACCCTAGTTTCTGCACGTCCTATGCCAAACCAGTAACTTTTTGTCCCTCTATCCCCTGATCCTCTTGACCTAGATTTGTGAAAATTGGAGTGTAGGTAGAAGATAGAAAGAAAAGTAAAAAGTTCTAAAGACACTACTTGAACTAACCTCGTTTAGGGCTTCTAATGTCTTCCTCTTCCTCGGATGGATGCCCTGCCTTTTGTGCAGACTGCAGCGAGACATCGACTTTGGGGGTTTCTATCTCCTTAAAGACTTGCTCTCCTAGCACGAAAATTAGAGGAGAGTTAGATAAAACTAAGGAGAACATAATACTCCAAAGGACCAACCTAAGATAACGCCTCATTACCATCAAACTTTGCGAGCCAAAATAAGGGTTCGCGTAGGTCGTACCTGAACCCTATTTATAGAGTTTACATAGGGTTTAGGGGATTAGATCGGATTTAGAGTCCTAATTTGGGGTAGAAATGATCACTAGAGTGTTCTAGAGAGTCTCCCATGCCAGATAGCTTCGATCCAAGGTGATTAGGTTGCCAAAGATCCAAGCTTTTCACGTTTCTACAGAGCCCATTCATGGAACGTAGTAGCGGTCTTCTGAGGACCGCAATCATCAAGTAGGGGTTGTGCGATAGACCGCGACATGGTGGTCTTTCTAAATTTTTTAGATATTAATATTTATTAGCTCTTTATCCCCATAATAAGCCTATTTATCCCCTTTTAAATCTGAAGTTAGTCCCAATTACATTTCTATAATTGGGCTTGGGCCTAAGAGGTTAGGTTTTGGGTCCTTTGGGCCTACTTGAGTGGGCTTAAGCCTAATAAAATATTTGGGCCTTTAAATAATTATCAATTATGCCTTAATCATTAAATAGCCCGTTAAGACTATTTAGGACTGAAATAATTATAGTTAAATCCAAAAAAATTCTAGAAAAATCATTATAATTTTACAAAAATTCCAAGGGTGCTACACCACCGATGGACCGACTCATAACATGCGAAGGTGGCCTAGTTCAGGGCTTCATGGTACTCCTCTGAGCTCCGATATCGCTCGATCGCCTCCGCCCTGGCTCCTGTTGCCTTCTCCTCGAGCTCGGCCACCCTCATGTCAACCTCTGCCAGCCTCGCTTCAACCTCTTCTGACCTTTCCTAGGCCTCGGTCAGCTTTGCTCGACTTCGGCCCATGCCACCTCAGCCTCCCCCTTGGCCCGCTCGGCCTATCAGACTCGGCCCTCGAGCTCCCCTCGCTCGGCCGTCCACTGTCCCGAGCTCTCCACATGAGCCCGACGCTCTTCATCGAAGAGCTTGCCCTTGAGCTCAGTCGTGTACCTAGCTTGCGACAATTTCTCAGCCTGTGACTGAGCATCCTCCTCGCTCGCCCGATCACGTGCCCGGAGTGATGCTACCACCTATCGAAGCACTCGGAGCTCGGACGCTAACCAACCGATCCTACGGTCAGACTCAGCACAAGCCTGGGTCTGAGCCCTTCCCTTATTCACTGGTCGCGTCACGAAGTTAGTGATCTCAGCCCCCAATTGAGCCATGAAAATACCTCCCTCCATGTCCCTTTCGAGGATCATGGGAGGGGAGTAGTGCCAGAACCCCTCCTAAATAGATGTAGGTGCTAGATCTCAGCACCGATTGTGCAATGAGGCCTGGATGGAAAACCACCCCTATTGAAGAGGAGGAGTGCCCTCTAGAAGGGCCAGGGTCGGAGCGTCCTCTCCAGCCATCCCCAAGCTAGGGAGGATGGCACTCGGCTCGGCCCGGGTCCATACATCGATGCCCTCCTCCTCGCCATGCACCCTGTCTGCCTTGACTGGGATCTTACATCTGGCCTCCTACCCCTGCGCTCCTACCGGCTGAGAGGAAATCCCTTCAATCACTGTGGGCACCTCTGGCTCGGTCAGCGAGAGGCTCGGGTGATGAATATCCTCAATTGGGAGCTCCTCGGCCGGGCGGGAGGTCTTCGCCTTCTTCGACCGCCTCTTTTCTGTAGTCAAAGCTTTCAACGAGGATAGCAATATCTGCTCCCCGGCATCCTTCAGCTTGGACCCTTGGCGCTCGGGGACATCGTCTTGAACAATCTGCTTGCCCTTATCTTGGGTGGAAGAAGGACCCATGGAAGCTTAAGGCACGCCCAAAGTAATCATCTCCTCCAACTCTATGACCTCCGACTCTAATGGTTGCCCCTCGCCATCACCGCGCCTTGCTTCTACTCAACAAAAAATAAGTCATCAGCGAAGGGCTTAACAAACCAAAATGAGAAAGTGCAAAAGCAGAAGCCTAAGGTCCTTACCACCAGGGGCAGTGCGTGGCGAGGGTGATCCTCAATGTTGGCTGAAGTCATCAACTCAACAATCATTCGGCGATTCACTTGAAGAACCCTAATCTCCTCCTCCAACTCTGAGGAAATCACCGACTGCTTCGGAGGGAATACCAGATGAAAGTTTAGCTAGACAAGGAAGCCCCAGTCGGGAGTTCCCTTGCTAGTCCCAACCCAGAAAAATTGGGTCTTCCACCACTTCTACGAGGAATCCCAAGGAGAGAGAGTCACGTATCTCCTCCCCCTCATTGCCTAAAGATAGAAGAAGCCCTTCCCAGTGTGGGTTTGCTCCTTCAGCTCAAAGAAGGCATGAAAGAGGTCTAAAGACATGGCGAGGCCACACGAATGATAGAGGAAGATGAAGGAGAAGATGAAAGAATATGAATTGGAAACCAATTGGACAGGAGCCAGCTAGTAGAATTGCAGCAGCTGCACAACAAAGTGGTGGAGAGGAAGACGAAAGCCACACTTCCAAGCTAGGAGAAAAATGCAGAAGAGGCCCGAACAAGTATCCAGGCTGGACTCATGGGGTTTGGTCAGAGAAAAGAAATACCGCCATGGCAGCTTGTAGCGGACCTCAGTCTCCTTCACCTCAACCTCACCTAACTCGCTGCACAGAGGATGGCGGGGCACTGAACCCCCTTCACTTTGCTCGAGCTCCCAGACCACAACCTCAGGATCATGCTCCGCCATGGAGGAACGAGAAGAGTGAGAGGGAGAAGAGGGAATAGTGGAATCAGATCATTCAGGGGGAGGAGGAAGCTGATAGATCACCACCGTTGTGATCTCTACCAACTCGGCAAAAGTCTCTACGATTGTCCAATCCCTCAAGTCGCTCTCGCGGCGCATGGACTCCCATAGAATGCCAGTGCAATGAAGGAGAAAAGTCCTAAATGGAGAAAACGTGAGACGCAAGCATGCGAGATATTTATATATATCCCAGCGACCCTGGCGAGAAGTGTCGCAACATTTCAAACTCCAAGAAGGCCCTCCCCGCGCCTATTTGAGGGAGTCATCATCATCATACACATGCCCCCAAGATAGCCGCATTAAATGGCCTCTGTCGGCAAAAGATATCCCCCACTCAAGCCACTAACGCTACCCCATGATACACTACTCTCCGAGCCTAAATATTGGCTCGGGAGTAGGGGGCAAGTGGAGAGGGGTAAATCTACAGCCCAAAAAGATGTGCAGATTGGGACAGCCAAATTAGGTCCAAACTGGCTCAAACAGGCCCAATCCGATCCAACTATGCCGATTTCCCAAAGTGACAGCCCCACGAATGGGCCCACTTATCTTGAAGCCCAAAAATACTTAGACCAGACCTTCCTAGGCTGCCACTTGGCCCGGAAGACCGAGTAATGGTCGCTCGAAAATGCCCTAGGGGTAGCTGAGCATAACTGTCCAACACTGCCCACTACGCGCCCCATCAGGTGGTATCCCACTCTCAGACCACCCATGGGCGCTGTTTCCTTTGGCAGGGCATACATCCTGGCGAGAGTCTCGCTGCCACTCGGAGACAGGAAACTCAAAGGGATAGGGGAGAACAAGAGTCCATTAACTGAGGAGAGCTTTCCTCCAGGACGTAATGCCCTCTGGTCCCTCCAGCCAAAAGAGTGAGTAGCTATATAAACTCCAAGAAAGCCCTTCAACAAGACAGGGTAATCCTGAGTACTCACACCACACTCACTGGTGGAGAGCGATCTCGTGCCCTTATTAGTTAAAACCCGGTGAAAATTCGACAGCATCTCCCCATCCCCAGAGGGTTGCGGGGGGAAAGCGGGGATATACTCACATAGCGGAGTAAACCCCTTAGAGTCGGGTGGCACAACGGCTGCCGACAGACCCAAACGGATAGGAAACCCCGAGGACTAGCCTACTTGGGGCACCATGGTTCCATGGGTTGAAATCAATCAGATAAAGTGACTAATGAGGGAGGTGACAACCTTGAGGGCTAGCCTACAAGGGGCACACGACCCGTGGTCAACACAATATCCAGAAGAGGGACGATTAATAGGGAAGGAAATCGTGAGGGCTAGCCTACGAGGGGCACACATCCCATAGTCACCACGATGTCCCTAGAGACAGTGGATTTGCTGTTGGGTGAAAACCCTGTCAATGTTCACCTTATGGCCCATAGGGAACTCGTATCACGAATAGACATGACCCTTTGGCCGAATGGCGATTTGAAGGAATCAGTGGGGTATGTCTCCCTCCCCGGATCATTAAAGCAAAGTTATCAGGAATAGCAAAGCTCATAGACTCTAAATCACAAGCGGAATAAGAAGAACACAACATCATATCACAATGGCCAATGAGTTGGAGAGACAGTGCTCATAGAGGTTAGCATGTTAATGCTCACGGGGCTAAGGGGTTAGTACTCACAGAGATGGATAGTTAGTGTGCAGGTTAGTGAGTTAGTAGATCAACATTTGCAAATGGTTCATAGGTTAGTCCGTAGATTAAAACAATCTAGACACAGAGAGTAGCCACTCGAGCAACTAACATCCCATTAGCATAGGATGAGCACACAAGCTCTGGAGGTGACCCCAATTCCCTCTGGGCTATGGAATAGTGCAGAGAGGTATCGGGGAATCGACCTCAAATTAGAATTGACAGAGGTGCACACACGAGTGTGCCTTTGGCCACCAAACCCACAGCACAAATAGAGCAAGGCATGACCATTGCATTAGAAGAGATGCCCCGGGAAGGGGGAAACCATTACTATAGCCCGTGTCGCTCCAGGGCATGTTCGACATCGCGAAATCAAACCCATCGACTAAACGCATGGGGGAACGATTACATACCAAATTGAGAAGAGTAGGGGAGAGATAAGTGCATGGCATCACGGAGCATTCATTCCATTAATGTACATATATGATTCATTTCGTCAACAGGGAGGGCAAAGACATGAAATACAAAACATTCAGCATCGGCGTTGTCGCTCGGACACCATTTCGATGATTACATATATATAGATGCTATAGACGATGCAGAGATGGGGAGGTGGTGAGGGGGAGATGGGCTCATATCATCGCCCCTTCCCCTCACTTACATTATACCAGAAGAGGAAAACGAGAAGGGGGGATCGCCGGGAGAATCAACGAAAAACCCACCTAAATCACCACCAAAAATAGAGTATCGGTTCTGGCACTTCTTCTCCGGCTCCGGGGCTACTCAGGCGAGCAGACAGAGGAGGATGATGACGGGATCGCTAAGTGGGAACCCTGTCTCTTCCCTAAGGCTCTCCTCTCTTCTCGAACGAACGGGCTCTCTTTCGATTGGCTCTCGGCCTCTGCCTCTCTCTCTTCTATTCAGATTGCTCTCCCCAATCTTTTCTAATTCGTTCTCTTCTTTCCCCCCCTTTACTTGGTCGAACCAAGTGAGTATATATAGAGGTGGCTTAATGCGGCATGAAGACATCTGTGCACATCTCAATCACATATCTATAATCACAGTGGATCACCAATAGATATCACTTGGTATCAGAGCCCCTATCACTTGGTACCATAGCCCATATCATGAGGCGGTTCCCCTAGCCCGACATTGGCTCCCGTACATGACGGGGGCCCCTTACACCTACGAGCTACAAGTCGTGAGGTGAGAGATTCGAGACTACCCGATCTCCTATATGCTATGTTTATGCATTTGACCTATTTTCTATTTATTATTATGATGATGTGATGTTATGATATGTATGGAATGTAGGTTGTGTGGAGGCCCTACCTGGGCATGGCAGACGAGGACCAGCCTTGGGTCGCAGCGGGCCGACACTTGTTCGAGCGAAAGATTTGGCTCCATTGCCTAAACGAGATCGATCCCTTATGCCTCAGGCTGGTGATGAGGACCCTCATCCTACATTAGGAGTGGGTCGAGGTGGCAGAGACATGCAGGATCAGGCAAAACACCTAGGGGCATGTAGTGACAACAGACTGGCGGCTACGCTTTCCAGAGCAGTACCCCGATTGGCTGAGAGGCAGCATATCGGTCATCTCCCAAGCGACAGACGACACAGCATACCATTGGGACTACTAGAGGACCTATGCCAACCAGCCTCAGATGAGACCTGGAGGGGTATGTACGAATGCATGCTTTGATGTCTATATGCTTTAGTTGCTATATGATGAATACTTGACTAACATGCAATGAATGCATGACAGACGAGATGCAGAGGTGGTGGACATGCAGATGTAGCTTCACATCTTGGAAGCCTGCCTAGCGGTTACACGGTCCGAGCTAGAGACTGGTGAGCATTCTTTCTAAATGCCATGATATGAGTCCTAAACTTGGGTGATTAGCGACTAACAGTTTTAAATGATGCAGTGTGCCTAGCCGAGGGTAGCATGGAGAGGAGCAGGAGGAGCCTCTAGTTCGAGGGCGGTGGACCAGAGTGCCCAGATCGCTTCGTTAGAGGAGCGATTGGCGGGAGAAGTGGCACGAGCTGAGGCAGCCGAGCATGACTTGGCAGCACAAGCAAGAACGATCCCTTAAGCAATATAGTTATTATCAGCTTTCTTTTAAAAATACTTATGACATGTTGTATGATAATGCAGGTGCAGGAGCTACAGGACGTGCTGACTTGGGTTGCCTTAGTAGGCATCGAGCTCATGATCCGTGACCAGCGGGTCCCAAAGCTTGAGGAGGAGAGACGATGAGTTATCGAGGAGCTAGCGGAGGAGAGACGATGGGCTGCAGAGGAGCGATCTCGCGACAGAGAGGAGCTGCCCCGAGAGACACTTGAGATGCAGCTACTTCTCAAGATGGAGAGGAGGGAGCACGACAGGGAGAGGACAGAGGTAGCTGAGCTAAGACTTCACCTAGGTGTGGCAGAGGAGCGAGCGAGAGCGGTAGAGGACTACTACCGGAGGGGTCGAGAGTAGGCGTGAGTTAAGTGACGCTCGAGTGCTTACTCCGGCACGAGCTACCTAGTGGGTTCCTCTACACATCAGAGGAGAGATGAGGAGGTCGGGCCCGATCTGAGAGGTCAGCTGCTAGCCAGGGGTCGATGAGGCCCCCACGAGTTCCTGCTAGGGACAGAGGTGAGGCAGAGTGTCACGCCCCGAGCGCGGAAGATTACTCGGAAGCGGCGTGACGAGGTCTATAACGATCATGTCAATCAGAGCGT
>JANBPO010002820.1:0-230962 GCA_024336825.1 Amorphophallus titanum
ATCATAATTGACCAGTTTCAAAGTATATAATTTAGCTGGCATCTACTGATTCCCAATCACAATGGGGGTCTCTTCCAGACAAAAAGGAGTGAACATGAAATCTCCAAAAGGTAATTCAACTAGCAACTCACAAGACATCTCAGATGTCGGCTCTTCAATGCAGGCAATAACATCTTCAGAAATAAATGAATGAGAAGCACCTGAATCAAATAAAACACGAGTTGCATGACCATACATCATAATTGTACCTTCAACTAGATGGGATGCCACCGCTTCAGCACGAGTTATATACGTGACCTTCCCTTTTTGCTTTTTACCAGTTGCCGATGATTGGTGAGATGAAGAGACTAAAGCTTGAGGATACTGTTGAGATTGTGGTGGTGGAGGAGGTCTGAACTGTGGCTGTGAAAACTGTGACAATTGCACAGGCTGCTTTGGCCTTTGCGGGCAATCACGAACCACATGCCCAACTTGATCACATCAGAAATACACCACAGGCATTGATCACGGCCTGCCTGGATGGCTCCCACCACATCTCGGACATGGTCTCGACTAACTTGCTACCGATCCTTGTCGCTGGAAAGAAGGTGCGGATTGCTGCACAGTGCCAGAAGATGCTTGACTATCATACCGCTTCTTAGATTTCCGAAACATCCACTTGCACTTGGACTTGGTAAAGGAAGTGCCACTGGTAGCAGGAACAGAGGATGGGACTCCTATCACACTCGGCTGACTGACCTGTTGATGCTACACACTAGGCTGAACTGAGTCAACTTGGGTACGCCCTTGAGATCTTGCCATGTCCAGTTCTAATGCCGTAACTGCCTAATATGCTGCATCCATCTCTGCCACTCAGGTTGCTATCAGCGGCTGCCTCAGTTCTGCCTTCAAGCCTCGTAGAAATTGCTCAGTTTTTAAACAATCATCAGCAAGAATGTGAGGCGCATATTGACCCAATTCTATGAACTTGTTACAATATTGCAAGATGGTCATATCGCCTGGAGCCAATTCCATAAATTGATACATTTTGTCCATCCTCAGATAAGCTGGGCTGTACGTATGCTCGAAAGAAGTGACAAACTCCTGCCAAACAATTTGTCGAAGAGGTCGAGACCTGAAAGTTACTTCCCACTCCGTGGTCCACCACGCGAGTGCTGCTCCATGCAATTGGAATGTAGCCAGCATCACTTTCTCATCTTCCGTGCACTCCATGGAATGGAACACGCATTTAGTTGCATCTAGCCACACTCTTGGTGCACTTGGATCTGCTTGCCCTTCAAATGTTGGTGGGTGGAATAGAAGAAACTCCTTTAAAGCACTACCACGACCACCTTGAGGCACGCCATCACCAGAGGCAGGATTGACATGGCATTGTCTTTGAACATTCACTAGGGGAGGCGAAGTACCACTCTCCTCCCTTTGAACGTGAGCTCTCCGTCTAGGCGGCATTTTAAACTAAATAGATACACACAATAAAAGAAACCATAAGTACACGGAAAACAACGTAAGCCAGTAGTAGTAGGCACATGGACTTGTTCTGGACCAGTGCAATTTCGATTCCTTATATATAATCTCAACACCGCTCTGATACCAACTATAACGACCCAAAGATCCAAATACTGGTAAACCAATACCAAGAACTCAGGGAAGCCACCCAAGAGGCTGATGAGGCCCCATAAGGGTTGGAGGGTTTTGTCGAGGTAATGAGCCAAGGCCTCCCAAGGAATATGCGAGGACCGGCTAATGTGCTAATGTGGCACCATGCACCATCGAAGTAGGGAACCTGGTCGATCCACATTTCGAACTCTACAAGGACTTGATCTCCATCGCGTATAATCTACCCGGTCTTGGTTAGGGCATCGATAATGTTCTGAGAGACCCAATTCCCGGGTTCCATCTCATGGATGGACAGCACGGTGGGGGCGCCATTTGGTAGGGCTGCTGTAGAGATCACCGGAGGTGAACTCATATTGTCCTATCCAGGACCCGACTTGTAGGAACAAGCTGGGTACTTGCTCTGACACCAAATTTGACGAGGGACGAGCATGCACATGGGAAAGTCGACGACGACATCTGATGTGAACCTATAAGTACAGCCGTATGGCACTACACTCCATGCAGGGAGGGGATCGTGGGGATGGAAATAATTAATACAGAACTACCCTCACGCAGGAGGGGGGAGCATGGGGAAGGGAGATGGGCCTGCTGCCCTGTGTCTATCCTGCAGGACAGAACCAAAGTGCTCTGACTGGTATGCTGCGAACAGAGATCAGAAGTCAGTGCCGTTAGTGCTCAGATGAATCCTGGGAAGTGCAGATGCACTCCTGAAAATTGGGTGCCATTCTGAGGTCCTTGGAAGGCGGGGTAGGTCGTGGATGAAGAGCTGGGCGAATCTACCTCGCAGGACAGACCTGCGTAGTCTGCTCGCAACGGCCGGTGCACTCTCCACAGAACTCAGAATGAAGCGAGACCTGTGGGGGTGGATGGCAGACAGGACGTTCTACATACCCTCAAAAGAAGAGCACCAACAAAGTACCAAGCTGGGCATGGTTGGCACTTTGGTGGGGCTCTAGATTCTGGGTGAGCACTAAGATGTAGTCGGGTTGCACAGGGCGGCACGAGCAGCACCGAACGCAGAACGCGACAAAAGCACCTGGGTTGGTTTCAAACGTTGAGAGGTACAACTCCAAAGAAAAGAGCTCGGCCAGAAAAAATCAGCAAGGAAGATGTGGCATGATCTACATGCCCGTTACACACCCTGGGCGGACTGGTTCACACCAGCTTCGCGTAGTCGCACGAGAACGGACACCATGGACTGTGCTGACGTCGGAATGGGGTAAAACCACCTCTAGAACCCAGAGAACTCAGAGAAGAACCAACCCTTAGAATAGAGTTTGGGATGAATTGTGCCGTAGAAATTGGTGTAGCCTCTGCCAGTCGGACCTCAGGTTCTAAGCCACATGAGAATGGGCGACGTGATTAGTGCCGAGGTCAGAACAGGGTGGGACCACTTCTGTAGAGAAACCAGCTCGAAGAAGAACAACTCCATAGAAGGGAGGTTGCACTGATTCACGCTGTGGACATCGTGGTGATCTCTGAAAACTAGACCTCAGATGCTAGCTCCGATCTGCAGGTAGCAAGTTGGGAGATCTTCAAAGCTGAGGGTGAGGGTGGCGATGTGGGCTTACTGGGGTTGAGTGGACAGACCTGGGGAATGGAGGGACGTTAGAGTTGAGGTGGAGTGGGGCAAAGGTGGCTGGGAGGGCGTGAGTTGCAGAGGAGGGGGCGCTAGGGTTAGGGTTGGTGCGATGGGGGTTGGGGAAGGTAAGGGGGGTGGCCAGATCTGGATGGGTGAGATAGAAGGTGGGGCTGAGTTTGTGGAAGGGAGGAGAGATTCTAGGATTCTCTACCTAGGATCGTGTAGCCTACTTTTTCATATTTTTTTGATTTTATAGAATTTTTGGTCAAAAATCAGATTTTATGAAATTTGCATAATTTCCTATTTAATTTTTCTTTTATGACCCTTAACCCCCTCTCTCTCCTCTCACATTTCTCTCATTCTCTCCCCATTCATTCTTTGTCCTCTCTTCTCCTCTCCCCTGGGCACGCGATCGAGGCGGAGGCAGATGAGGCGGGATGCTGTGGAGGTGTCGTGGAGCGTGAAGGTGTGAGGAATGGAGCGTGGCGTTGGCACGATCCCTCGTTGGATTCAAAGCCGACGTGGGTTATTCATGCGATGATTTTCAGCAAGGTTTGGCCATTTTAGCTGGCGAGATTTTCGGTGGAGGTAGGGGGATGGATACCCTACTCTTTTCCTACGTTCCCTCGTGGTTTGGAGTTGAACGGTGTGAGCTTGAGTGGGTTTTCCAGCTTTAAGGGTGAAAGCATGCTTTGGGGCTGTGAGCCGAGTTCGCCATTCTAGGCAACAATTTTTAGTGTAAATGGTGCCATTCGAACCCTTGGCATGTTGAGATTTCATTCCCGTCAGTTAAACTATGTTTGGTTGTGATTTGGGGCCAGTAGGAGTCCAGTTACCCATGTGAGTCGTGTTGGGTGGATTTATGGAAATCGCCTGTTTCTTACTGTTTTGTTGATGGTTTGATCCCTTCCAGCTTGTGGAAGGTTGATATTATGATTAGGAATGTTTCCCCGTCATTTAGACGTGATTGGGGCGTGGAAAGATCGAGTTTTGGGTAGTCCTATGATTTTCCTACCAGATCGGTTTAGTGATCTTAGCAGAGACCGCAAGGTTGTAGTGGCGGCCCTATGGGTGACCGCTTCTTGGTGTTTTAGTCGGTTAGAGGTTGCAGTCTTGTGACCGACCGCAACGTGATGTTTGGCGGCCCTGGGCTGACTGCCAATCTTGTGTTAACAGTCCGAGGTCGACCGTTATATGATTTCCACTGTTTCAAGTCAATTCGGGCTAGCGGTCTAGCTCCCGACCGCCAATTGGTTTAGCGGCCTTAGGGGAACGGCTAAGTCTTGGAAACGGTCCTAGGGAGACCATTATGTTTTTAAGTTGATTCCTAGTAGTGGCCTTGTGGCTGATCGTCTTTTGAAGTAACAGTCAGGCAAATGACCACCACTAGGATGGCTTTTTCGCGAGGATTTTGAGGTGGTTTGGATTTGACGGTCTAACTGTGACCGCCAATCTAGAAAAATGGCCCTAAGAGGACCGTCATGCCCAATAGGAGGTCTTGAGAAAGACCATTTTTCCTACCTGTTTAACCCTGCGAATAGCAGCCCTGATAAGACCACCAAAGCACATTAGCGGCTATGGGTAAGACTGCCATTCGTCTAGGAGTTCCTTTTACGTTGGTTTGGTTTTTGGTTGGCTTGGCTTCGACCCCTTGGTTAGCCCATTGTCCGTGGATATTTTGGACGTCCTATGAGGGCTGTGACCGTGTTATAGGGTGTTCGAAAGTGCCATTATACCGAGTAGTGTTTTGGGCAATTCGAGAGTCATTATGATTTTTGGTCAACCCAATTGTGACCCAGTGGTTGACACGTGATCTCATGAGTGTCTCGGTTATCCTGTGAGGATTGAGACTCTGGTTTTGCGATGCTTGGAGATATCATCTTATCTAAATTTGCGTGCCTATGTGGTTCGAGGGCTTTGTTGATCCCTCGTGTTTCGTGTTTCGCATTATGCATAATCGTGAGTCCTATGTGCAGCCTAGGGGCTGAGGACTTGTGTTTTATCATGATTTGGCTTAGGGACTAGACTGATTGAATAGTATGTTGCCGTGATGTGTGATGATCTTGACCCGAGTCATGTGACTCAAGGATTATTGTGTGTAGGTCTAGTTGTCTGTCCTGAGTCTGGCGGTAATTCTGTATGCTGCATTGTGCTTCATAGTACGTGTGACAGGTACATGTTAGCCTGTCTATACTTCGATGTTTCTATTTTGAGTCTCGGTGTCTAGTGAGCCTCCACTAGTCGTTGCCTGATGACACTTTGAGTGTCGGCCCACCTGGGAGTGGTGGCGGGGTGAGTTCCTAGTTGTGACGGTTCGTAGGCTAGTTGTCGTGGGCCCCTTTGTCTAGCCGTTAGAGTTCGATGGGAGGGAAAAACCAACTAGAGGCCTAGCTCAAGACATTGGGCTTGTGTGTGCACACGTGGTCAGGGATGTTGGACAAGTGCCAACAGGCGTGACCCTAACTAGTCACTCATTACTGTTGTTCCTTGGTTCTTTGTTTAGTGTCTCAGTTACCGCGTTTGAGGCGAGTGGGAGATGCTTGAGGCATAGTGTAAGATGTCAATGGATGCATCTGGCTTTTCTTCTAGTGGGGAGGTGCTTCCGTCACATGACACGTGACCTGTGATTTTTGTGACTGGTTTCCGTCATGGTTGACTTGACTTGGCGGGTAGTCTGTGTTTGGCTTCACTCGTGGTCAGTGTAGCGTACACGACTGTGAGATCGTGTATGAGTTAGTGCTTTCAGACCGTGTGGTCTTGAGTTGGGTTTGTCTTGGTAGATGAGCCTGCACGACTGAGGTGTCGTGATGTGTCCTGACAGTGTAGCCAGAGTTCCTTTTATCGGTTTGGTGATTCCTGACTGTGTGTCTGGGAATCTGTGCTTCTTGCCGATTAGTAGAAGTTTAGAGGGTCGAGGTTCGATCGGCTGCCGTATTTCTATTCAGTATGACTTTTCCTCTTTAATTTTATTGTTGTTCCTACTCCGGTTGTTACTCTTGTTGTTGTTACTGTTGTTGCCACTTTGGTTTCGAGGTGGGGATCTGCGGGACCCCTACTGAGCTAGTGACACGAGACCCACCCCTGACTTTTCAGGTGTGACAGTTCTTCTTCCTCGTAGTCTGGAGGTGCAGTGCATGATTCTTAGTGCCAACTTTGCCAGTGTCGAGCTTCCCCCGACTTGAGGGTACGTTTCCCTTTCTGTTGGACTGGACTTATCTTTAGTTGGACTGGACTCTGCTAGCTGTTGTAGTTTAATTTGTTAATTAAAAATGTAATTTTATTTCAGCTATTTTAGTAATCCTGATCATAGAAATTTAATTGCTCACTACTTTATCTGGAAGTTCAATGTACTTACACACTCCTTCTATCCCTTCGGAGCTTTTCCGCTCTTGGGAGGCCTCGTAGGATCCAAGTGATTTTGGGTTTACCCGAGCCCAGATTCTGGGTCGTCACAGGTGGTATTAGAGCTAGCTTGTGTTATTTTGAGCTGGTTGTGAAAGGACATGAGAATTCGAGATATTACAGTGCTCAGAGTCCATAAGGTCCAATACAGTCGGCAGTTGACATAGGTTTTGTGTTTTGGTACCGCTTTACTTCTCGTGCGAGTGCTTGCCTATGCTGTGTTGGCACTATGCATGGTAGTTTTTGCTCTCGTCAGGATGTGACAGAGAGTGTTATTTTGCTGTGATGTTGGTCTCAGTTGTGCTGCACTAGGCAGAGTTTGCCAGCAGATGTGAATCTGTGGTGCAGCGTTTACATTTTTTTCGTGGCTTGTTCAGGTGGCTGATGGGAATTGTCGTTAGTGTGATGGCCGTGCATGTTCTCCAGATGAGATTATGCTGTTTTGGCCATCCCAACTTGAGGTTTGGTTAGCCCCTGAGTTGTTAGATTGTGCTTTGAGGTGGTTGCTTGGATGCCATGTTTGAGAGAGTGCTCGAGCGACCTAGGATTTCCTTCCTGGTGAGCTACTATTAGATGAACTTGATCTTTCTCATCTTGTCTTGTGGCATCGTTCCGAGTTGAGCCTTTGAAAGTGCCATCTCAATAAGGCCTTTGTTCTATGTCTACTTATGTGTGGATTGTGATAGTTCTGAACCTGATCTGCTCTTGTTTCGATGGTGGCCTGGCTTTGGACCCAGTTTGTGAGTTGGGGGACGTTGTCCACCGTGTTCGGCGTGCCGTGTTTGGCGGCTATTGTGCTGTGGAGGTTTAGTAATTATTTTAGGACGCAAGGATAAGCTGAGATTGGTGTTCTTTGTGGCTCTTATGATGTGGCTCTTGGCACGATGGTTTGCACTATGGTTACTTGTGATCGACTGTTAGCAGGATCGATAATCGAGGCATGGTACATTACAATTTTGTGAGTTGTGATGGCACTAAGAGGTGTACTGTGCGGGTCGAGGCCCGACTTGCCTTAGCCCTTTTGGTGAGTTTTTCTCTTTTCCTATTGCATTTACTATTATACTGAGACCCGACTGACCTGGAGTTTTGATTTCAGTGGGGGGGGAGGCCCAGAGACAGGGGGCCGGTGCTCCGTCTTCTTCTACGGCATAGACTCCGGCCGATCAAGTGGAGCGGGAGGCAGAGTTTCGATGGATGGTGGATCGGGCCGAGGCGGCCGAGGCAGCACTTGCCGAGCAGGTACGTTCCACACTTCCCTTTGTGAATTCTATTCTTATTATATTAAAATGCAGTTGACGAATGGTGAAATTCATGTGTGTAGGTGATAGAGTTGACAGTCGCCATCGACGAGGGTGACCAGCTACGAGAGGAGCTTGTGCTGGCACAGGACGACGTCGCCCGCTTGCGCGAGGAGCTGGCGCAGGGCTGCAGCTTGAGCAAGGAGGTGTCTCGCCTGCGGAGAGAGTTGGAGCAGAGCATCTACTCGAGGGAGTTGGCGGAGTGAGACCGTGCCGAGGCGCAGGAGGAGGCAGCCCGCCTGCAGGAGCAGTTGGCATGGGCCAGACCGTCGGAGTCAGTGGAGCTGGCGATTCTCCGGGTGGAGCTGGAGTGACTCCGTACCACGACTTCGGAGCTGGAGCGTTTTCGACAGGAGGCATTCGAGCTTCACGGTGAGGTACGTGCCTACCGTGAGATGAGCCGATCTCGTAGCTTGATGAGCGGTAGCCGTGCGGCTCCGAGTGGGAGTAATGCCACTCACGACTCTGTTGGGCAGTTTCTTGCAACTTCCTCTCAGTGGCAGAGGAATGAGGAGGAGGACAGACACCGATGGCAAGAGAGAGAGGAGGGAGCGACCTCTACGATGGGCCTGCCATCGAAGAGGCAGAAGGGAGGTGGTGACAGTGACAGGCCAGAGGGGGCGGCCTGATCTTCTTTGTACTCCTACACTTTGTACATGATATGTCAGTGACCTAGCTTTGTCTTTTTCTTTGTTTTTGTTGATTTTCTTATGTGATGCATGTATGTATGAAAATATGTAAATTCAGACCGTAGATGACTTATGTGTGAGACACACGGGAGGGACTCTACGGGAGAGACGATGGAGAGAGGAGACGCATGTCGACTCTACGAGAGAGACGACGTGAGTGGGGAGAGGCATGCCGACCGTATGAGAGAGATGACGCGAGTGGAGGGGTACGCCAACTCTACGAGAGAGACGACGCGAGTGGAGGGGTATGCCGACTCTACGAGAGAGACGACGCGAGTGGAGAGGTACGCCGACCCTACGAGAGAGACGACGCGAGTGGAGAGGTATGCCGACCCTATGAGAGAGACTACGCAAGTGGAGAGGTATGCCGACTCTACGTGAGAGACGACATTAGTGACGTGAGAGTGGAGAGGACGAGCTTCAAATAACACTGCAAAGGAATGGGCGGCCGTTATTGGGCTGCACAAGGTTTATGCGGCTAAATAGGGGCCGTTTATAGCAGTTGTGTGGCCGGTAACCAGCCGCATCAACCCAAAATGAATTAACACTTATGCGGCCCACATTGAGCCACTGAACAGGAAGTGCGGTCTATTGCTAGACCGCACAACTCAATTCGCAGCAGGCCTGATCAGGACTCTCTTGGAGAGTCCCAATCCGAGGTGTTCTCCCTCATCTTGATCCAAAACCTATCCAAACCTATCCTAAGACATGAGTAACTTCCTGGAATTCCCAGAGAGATTGTAATGCACAAGCTCAACCTCGACCCCGCAATGAAACTCGTCCAACAGCGCAAGAGAAAGCATGCCCCGGAGAAACAGAGGATCATCAAGGAGCAACTCACCAAGGGGAAGGAGACTGGTCTCTTTCGTCCAGTCCTCTACCCAACGTGGCTTGCCAATGTCGTCCTGGTACCCAAAGCTTCAAAAAAATGGCGAATGTGCGTGGACTTCACTGATCTCAACAAGGCCACACCAAAGGACTGTTACCCACTGCCGAGCATCGACCAGCTCATCGATTCAACCTCCGGCAACGAGCTACTCAGCTTCCTGGATGCCTACTCTGGCTACCATCAGATCCAGATGGACCCAGAGGATATTGAGAAGACCACCTTCATCACTGACTCCGGTGTGCACTGCTACACCCGATGCCTTTCGGGTTAAAGAACGTCGGGGTAACATACCAGAGGCTGGTCAACCAAATCTTTGAGGGACAACTCGGTTGGAATATCGAAGCCTACGTCGACGACATGCTTGTCAAGATGCCAAAGGTTGAGGATCATCTTACCGACCTAGCCGAGACCTTCGGCACCCTCCTCAAGTACAATATAAAGCTCAACCCTGTCAAGTGCGCCTTCGGAGTCAGATAGGGGAAGTTCCTTGGCTTCCTGGTGACCCAGCGTGGGATTGAGGTGAACCCCGACAAGGTCCATGCCATCCTGGACATGCGGCCACCCACTTGCGTCAAAGACGTCCAGCGTCTTACCAGGCGCATTGCCGCACTCAATCGCTTCCTCTCTCGGGCGGCCGAACGATGTCTACCCTTCTTCAAGCTATTCAGGGGACCTAAAATGGCATCTGCTACATTCGCCCAGGATGAGGAATGTCAGAAGGCTTTTGAGGAGCTCAAGGAGTTCCTGACCTCGCCCATGGTACTATGAAAGCCGGTCCTAGGCAAAGCACTACAATTGTATCTCTCAGTAACTCCCTCTACCATAAGTTCGGTCCTAGTCCGAAACAACGCGGGAATCGAGAGGCTGGTCTACTACACCAGCAAGGTGCTCAACAAGGCTGAAAGGAGGTATCCTACAACCGAGAAACTCGTGCTAGCACTGGATACCTCAGCCAAGCGCCTCTGACCTGACTTCCAAGGTCATTCCATCATCGTGTTGACCGGTGAAACTTTGAAGAAGATCCTCTCTCGCCCCGAAGCCTCGGGGCACCTCGTCAAGTGGGCCATCATGCTCGGGGCTTACAACATCTCTTATCGCCCTCGCGTGGCCATCAAGGGACAGGCCCTAGTGAACTTCATCATAGAGAGCATGGTCCCGCTCAAGGAAGAACCTTCGTCTGCACAAGGACCCATCTGGGACTTGTTCGTAGATAAATAGTCCAACTCGGCCGGCAGTGGTGCTGGCATGCTCCTCAAGTCGCCGAAGGAGCTGAGTTACAGTATGCCTTGATGTTCAACTTCCAGGTGTCCAATAATGCTTCCGAGTATGAAGCCCTCATTTAGGGGGCCAGGATGGCGCGACGACTAGGGGCCGAGTGAGTCAGAATCCACACTGACTCTCAACTAGTCGCTAGCCAGGTCAACAGTGATTACGAAGCTCGGGAAGCGCCGATGATCAAATACCTTTAGATGGTTCGAGGGTTAGCCCAGCTATTCGAGAGCTTTGAGGTAGTCCAGATAGCTCGGGGAAGCTACACCAATGTAGTTTGCAGGGAACCGACACTCCCCCACTCACCCTCGTCTTCGAATGGGGTTGGTTTCTTCAAACCAATCGGGTAAGCTCTAAACCTTGCTCCCATTACCAGTATTTGTTCCTTTATTATCCATGAGATTGCTCCGCTGGTAGTGAGAGAGAGTGTATGACCCCGGAGTGCTCCACTTCTGAGCGGTCACCGTGGGTTGTAAGAGAGAGGGATCTAGTGCCCCAATTGGCACCCAGGCAGCCCTTGAAGTGTGGGCTTCGTACCCTCGGGAGGGAAACCTTATCCCTACTGGCCCTCTACCAGCTAGGGTCTTGATCCACTACCTCCACTCAGCATCATCGAGTCACCCTGGGTTCGTGTGTGTGCAACGGTGGTTTGGCCACTTTCAAGAACCTAGCTCTATGATTGAATGTGTTTGCGTAGTAGGTCTGAGAATCCTTGTCTTGTTGCTGCATTCCCCCCACTGGTTTCACATCATGAAACCTCTCTCTGAATTTCTTCTGCATATCCAGCCAGTCGCTGATCGACCTGACCGGAAGGCTGGAGTACCATTCAAATGCGAGTCCCGTTAGTGAGGACCCAAAAAACTTCAACAAATATGACTCATATGTGGCAAGGTCACCCATGACGGTCATATAGTATGCAACATGTCCCTTCGAGGATCCCTTCCCGTTGCACTTGTCAAACTTGGGTGGCTTACTGATCCTTGGAGGGAGCCACCTAGCTACATGGTGTAGCATGTATGGCACCTGATAGGCATCAAATGCAACATAGTCACCCTCACTTCACTCGGCAAGCTTCAGATCAATCATCCATTCTACCATCATCTTATTGACAACAGTCAGATTGGTCGGCTCCGGGTAGAAGTGTGTTGGCTGCAGATAAGGAGTGACCAAGGTGGTTGCTTGCAGGGGAGACTGCACCAATGGAGGTGGCTGGTGCACTTGCAACAAAATTGGTGGCATCAATGGCTGAGGTGGGCACTGCTGGGTGGTTGCCATGCTAGGTTCTATCGGCTAGGGCAAGGTATATAGCAGGGGGAAGTCACTTGGGTTAGCACCTCCCCGTGACAATTTGACTTGCATCTCAGGATGCTTAGAGGCCGAGGCTTGCTCTATCTTTTCCATCAACTGCCTCTTCAGGAGTTCTATCTCCTGCAGGTACTTCTGGAGCAGCATCAGCAACGATGGATCTGTGGTCAACATGCTGGGGATGGCTTCTACCATTTCCCCAAAACCTCCTTCAGACGAGATGTTCAGCAACACCTCCTCCTTTTCAATCGTCACCATGTTTGTAGTGAAGGTGGTGACCTCTTTAGGCGATATTTGCTTTTCTTTCACTATTCTCAACATCTCCCTTGTGGCTTCCACCCTTCTGGTGTTCGGCCCTAGCCTTTCGGCTAATTGAGCCAACTCCTGGGAGTCACCAGGCAAACCTCCCTAGTTATCAGCCTCTCCGGCCATGTTGCAAGTGAAAACCCTCATGCATTCCCTTCGTTTGTGAACCTTCCTTCTTGCAAGACCAGGGAAGGTTAGCCTCTCAAATACGGAGACTATTCTTATCTCCCTTTGCTAGGGAATAGCTTCATCGGCTTTGAATTCCAAGCCATCTTCATGTCCATTGTCATCAACCGATGACGTCATACCTCTTTCTTCTTTTCCTTCAATTGCCAATGGTGGACAATCATCAAAGGGAAATACCAACCGGAATAACATTAAGGAATTCTTAAAAAGCACAAACGGCATAAAAGATAGCCGTCGAGCAATAACATCGAACATCTACGAATCTAGACAATCAAATACAACAAGGAAAGAGTAGGATCAACTACTCCGCCGAAAGACATGAGGTACAAAGTGGACTACTTCACAGGGCTATCGACACTACAGGTGACAAGCCACTGAGCCCACGCAAAGAAATAGACTTCTACAAAAATCACAAGAGATAAAATAATTAAGTCACGTTAGCCTAGGATCCACCCACGAATCCTGCCAATGTCCACCTCATCCATCATTTCATCACATTCTGTCCCATTCCATCGCGTCTCTACCTTGGTCAACTCGGCACGGTCGCGCGCCCCGCGTCGAGAAAAATAGAGGGAAAAGAGAAATGAGGGAGAAAGTAGAACGGGAGAAACGATAAGGACAGGAGAAGAGAAAACCACAATCACACAATAGCATTATCATAATGAACAATTAACAGATAACTAAATCACATAATACTCAAACAACAGGAATAATTAAGACATAAATTAACTAATCGAAAGACAGAAAACACACCTTACAAAAGATAGGACGTCACTACTCAGCACGAGGAAGCTGAGACGTTGGTGAGTCCTGCTGAGGTTGTGGCGACACAGGTTGGAATTGGAGCTGCTGTGGCTGGGCAAGTGGAGAGAACTGCATCGGTCTTAGCCTGAACAAGCAGTCTCGAACAACATGGCCTGGCTGATCACAGTGAAAATAAACCATCGGCAAAGAACATAGCCTGCCAAGGCGGCTATCACCACACCTCCCACACGATCTCGGCTGACGGACAGCAAGTTCCTGACGTTGCTGAGAAGACGGGACTGATGATGGAACAGCACCAGCAAAAGACTGTTGGGCATGCCACTTCTCACGTCCCTTATTCTTGAATCTCCAGAACTTCTTGCCTTTGGACTTGGAAGAAGAAGCACCATCGGCAGTGGAAACAACAGAAGGAGTTCCGGGGATGCTCGGCAGAAAGACCTGCTGCAACTGCCCGATCGGTTGAGGGATAAGATGATGCTGCACACTTGGCTGAGTGGACTCAACTTGGGCGGGCACTTGAGATATCACCTGCCCTACTCCAGATGGAAGACGAGGCAGCACGGCTTCACTCTGCGTTCCACACTGAACATCTGACAAACCTTCCACAGTAGGGGCGGGAACCGCTGGAAATTGACTCGGCACAGGCGCATAAACCATCACGACAACCACCAGAGGAGAAGTACCACTTCCCTCCCTAGAAATACGCACCTTCCGGTGACGTGCCATCAAAACCTAAGAAGTGCATACCGATGAAAATCACATCAACAATCACGAAAAACACCCTAAGCCAGCAGTAGATGACTCGAGTGGAATTGCTCTGGACCACACTATGCAATGTCAATTCTTTATACAAGCCCTCAACGCTGCTCTGATACCAACTGTAACAACCCAGAGCTCCGGGTATCGATAACCCGATAATATCAGATTATCGCTACCAAGAACTAGGGACGCCACCCAAGAGACTGATGAGGCCCCTGAAGGGTTAGTGGAGTTTGTCAAGGAGCTGTGTAATGAATTAGAATTACAATGCATAATTTAATTTAAACAATAATTAATAATTAAGTGTGAAAGTAAAATAAACTAATAGCGTGATAAAATACTTACAAATATTTGACAATGAAGCCCAAGAATTTTCCACTCGATACTCCGAACGCACACTTCATAGGGTTCATCTTCAATTCATACTGCCTGAGCCTCTGAAATATAACTCAGAGGTCCTGTAGATGGTCTTCTTTCCTTCTTGTCTTAATCACCAGGTCATCTATGTAGCATTCGACCTTATGGTAGAGTAGTTCATCAAATATTCTGGTCATCGCCCGCTGGTAAGTTGCGCTGGCGTTCTTCAAACTGAACGACATTCTCTTGTAGTGATAGATACCCTTGGGGGTTCGGAAGGCAGTATGGACCCAGTCATGTTCCGCGATCCATATCTGGTTGTAGCCGGATGACCCGTCCATAAATGACAAGGCTTCGTGGCTGGTTGTAGCATCAATCATGACTTCTGTGATTGGCACTAGAAAATCATCCTTGGGACATGCTTTATTCAGATCTCAGTTGTCTACACAGATCCGGATCTGCCCATTCTTCTTTTTCATGGGCACAATATTAGCCAGCCACATGGTGTATTGGTTTTCTTCGATGAAACCCACCTCAATGAGTTTGTCCACTTCTTTACATATCTGAGTAATGAGCTCTGGCCTCATGCGCCGTGGCAGTTGCTTCACCAGCTCAATCTCAGGGTTTATAGCTGGCTCATGTTGTGAAATTGCAGGGCTGAGTCCTGGCATTTTCTTGTAGGTCCAGGCGAAACAATGCCGGTATTCTTGTAGCAGCTAAACATACAGCTTCTGTTCTTCAGCAGATAACTGGGCGCTGAGAAAGGTCAGCCTAGGGTCATCCTCAGTTCCCAAGTTGACTTCTATCAGATCATTGACCGTGGCATGGCCTCCATCTTCTATTTCTGGAGGTGCTGGCTGCAGGTCAACAAAGTTTGGAATATCATCCTCGAGCTCGAGTACTTCAGCCTTTTCATTTTGCTTCTCCCGGACTTTGTCTGGGGTTTCTAATTCAACCGATGGCGGCTACATGAATTGTTCTATTGATAGATACACCATGGCTGTGGTTTTAGGGGATGTGCTAGCGGCTTGAATCCCTGCAGATGTGTTCGCAGTCTCGAAGGCCATGTGGTTATTCATTGCTGAGCTGGAGCAGCATTGCAGCTTCATGGCAAAAGTTGATTCTGTCACCTCGCCTCCTTGCATCACCATATCTTCAGTAGAGGTGGCTTTTTCTTTCCTAGCAGTAGGCGTACCCTGGTCAGTTTCGATAGAAACTTCTTTGATTGGCACGAGGGCTGCTGAAATCAATATCGAAGGAGTGTCATAGGAGGAGGATAGCCCTACTTCCTTGGTGTCTTCGGCTTCGCTACAACTGGCCATGTCAAATTTGGCTTGGAGAGCCGTCTCTTCTGGATAGACCTGCTCCCAGCACCAGCAAGGGGCTATGGCTTCCAATTTCGGGTCTATTGGTTGAACCGACTCAGTATGTTCAGCTTCTGTCGGGTATTCGTCATAGGTTGCCCCCGGTGAACGATCTTCTGCTGGGCAGAAAGTGGAGATGGTCTCCACTTCATAATGCCCACTATAATAGTATTCTTTGAGAGTGAAGCCCAAACCCGGATGTTGAGAGACACGCCATAATTTTTTATCGGTGCTGGAAGGATACCAGAGTCTTTGGAATGCTTCTTTCTCTTTGCAAGGCTGGCCAGAGGGGATATTCTACTTCAGGAACATCTTCGCCATTCGGCTTGTAACCCCTTCCACCACCACCCCAGACCCAATAGCCCCCCACCTAAGAAACACCCATTTTCTTCACCCCTTAACTACTAGCTGTGCACTGCTAAATCCCTGAGGAGTCCCCACCTGCTGCAGCACCAGCCTCCACTACAGCCTGGAGTTCCAGGAGGCCCACCTTATATTTATGGAAAGATCTTCCAGTCAGCTTCATCAGCGAGGTGATCCCGCCTTCATCCGAGGTCGGGGCTGTCCGGGAGGTCCATGCTTGTCACAGCGCACATCTGGCATCCAAGGGAAGACCAGAGGACCGGTGCAGAAGCTCCAACGCCCACACCCCAGCTCCCCTTGGTGCGCCATTTGGCTGGGACGATCCCCTACCAGTCCTCTATCCAACACCATCAGCGGAGCATCGTTTGGAGTTCAGAGCTGTCCGTTCTAATTTTTCTCCCCCAGGTGCGCAGGTCAGCCCACTGAAAATCAGAACGGATACCCCTCAACTCTACGTCCTCTATCTCCCTACTCCGACCTCCCCTGGTGGCCTTCCTAATTGGAGATCGAAGAGGACTCATTCACGGACGCGTCCGTCTTAGTCCCGCGCCATTTTGACTACAGGAGTGTTCGTGACAGCATCGTCGACCTGCTGCTGCGACCTGAGAGCAGTCCCAGTCTGAGCAGAGCAACCTGGGTCCTGAGCCAGCCACGACCAGCAACGACACCGGACGATCCCGCGAAAATTCAGGAGCCTTCCTGGACCAGTCAACAAAGGATTGACGCTGGTTTTGGTGTCTTCGGAGTCTGGTACAGTCTGTGGCGGCATCAATAGCGACCCACTATCGAACAGTTCTTGACCTGGATAGAACCGGAGTTGCCCTCTCGGCGCGAGTTTAGTTTACCTCCCCTCCCCGCCTGGCCGACTTTGCGCCCCTCCCTGCGTGGAGGTAGTGTTTGGTTGTAATCCCAATTCCCCCTCCCCTAGTCCAACCCCCTGCGTGGGGAGTAGTGCATGTGTTATTAAACCGGGAGAAGCTTCACTGACATAGTGTGCGGGGAACCAACACTTCCTCGCTCGTCCACGTCTCCGAACAGGGGTCGGTTTCTTCAAACCGACTAGGTAAGCTCTAAACCCTTGCTCTCATTTCAGTTCTTGTTCATTTCATATCTGTCGAATTGCTCCACTGGTGGAGAGAGAGCACCCGATCCCTGAGCACCTAGCTTCGCGTGGTCACCATGGAGTTGTGAGTGAGTGAGTGACCATGTGCCCCAATTGGCACTCAGCCAGCCCCTTGAGTGAGGGCACCGTACACTCGGGAGGCAACTTTAACGCTGCTGGCCCTCTACCAGCAAGGGACTTGTTCCATTTTCCTCCCCTCGACATCACCGAGTCACCCCGAGATCGTGTGTGCAACGGTGGTTCGACAATTCGTGTGGTTCCCTTGCACTTGTCCGTATGCTTGCGAAGTAGGTCCAAGGATCCTTACTCTAGTTGTTGCATATTCCATAGTGGTGTCACATCAAGGTTGAAGGTTGGCCTGGTGAGACCTTCTGGGATTTCAATATGATCATGGTGCTGATCGACCATGGCCTCTATTGGGTTCGTAGCACTCCCCTATTTGTCTTTGATAATGGTTTTGATGATTACAATATATTGTGTGGTTTGTGTTGAATAGAAATGGAAAATGTTTATTGTTACCTCATGGACTCATACGTTGCAGGGTTGCAATATCAGTGCTATTTCTGAATGCGCGATTTAAACATGAATCTCTGTCCCTCCCGTCCCCCCCTCTCTCTCTCTCTCCACCCGATCTTTAGACGTGCCATCCCTGCGCAACGAGTAGTAACTAAAATCCAGAAGCCAAGACTGTGGACCACCCAGGCGAGTCCAAATGTTCTGCACGTTGGGTCAGGTGGTGGTGTTTCTATGGATGGAGACACTAATTGCTGAGAGCTGATCAGTCCAAATTTCTTCCCTCTTTTGTCTAAATCCTTGGATGATTTGTATGCATAACCTTATGAACTCTACACTGTTCATCCTTTAAATCAATGAGGTGGTTAAATAACCAATTTTTTTTACTCATATTATTATTGCCATGGAAAGGACGTCGCCATCGATAGTAAGTGTATAGGATGAAGAGATCGATCAATGATGTCTTTGAACAGAGGGCTAGAACATTTAGGCTGCTTTCGGAACGGACAGTGGGTGTGGAATTTTTTTCAAAATCCCTAGGGAGAGAGGAAACTGTCTTTAGACAACTTTTGAAGATTTTGATCCCTTCTTCTTTTTTTTCCTTCTCTCTCTCTACATAAAGTAAAAGTTGATTGGACATTGAGACATTTGAAAATGATTTTAAGAGAGTGAAAATTCTAATGATTGAAATCCCTAAATTCCCTCCCCAAACATCCGCTCCAAACGCTACCTTAGACTGACTTCAATATAAGAGATTACATATGGTGCCATGTCATGTGCAATCTCCATCTTTGCTGATCTCTATGTGTCCAATATGATGAGTCCCACATTTTTTCCTTTTCTCAGGTATCATGTGGTAGACATGTGGACCAATATGATGAGTCCCAATTGTCGCCTTTTCTTGTAGTGTCTAAATCTGAGCAAGGATTTTTCAATGACACATTTATGTCTACTTGATCCATTTTTGCTCTAGCTGTGTGGAATTTTTGGCTTTGCACTCGTCGCATAAGAGCTACGAGGAAATGGAGTATCTAAAACAAGGAATATGTTGGGACAAAAGACAAGACTATGCAAATTAGATCGCAGTCTTCAACTTCAAATGTTCAACTGAAAGAGTGATATCAAACCCGTACTGCGTACTCATTAGCTTTTGTTTTCTGTCGTTAGACATTTCATACCATTACACCTAAGCACGTAAGGCTAGATGCATGTCGAAGTTTTGAGTGGACCATGCATGCCATGGCCACGCAGGGCAGCCCTCGCATCATGGGAGGCCAGTGGCCGCCCCAGTGCATTGGGAGCATTTCATCGAACACCTGTCTTGATTGTACGTTACAACTTGGAGTGGGTTCTCGTGCATCTGTTCGATTTAGGTTGGATTTGCATGGCGTCCTCGCAGCTTGCCGCAGATTCACACATTGCTTTCATAGCCTGACATGAGTGTACTGTGAACCTTTAGGTATAATCTCACATGCGCATGGGGCATGAACAATTCTACGTTGCATGGTACTGTCTAAGCCAAAGGAAGCGATCAAGTGAACATGTGAGTAACAATTAGTCATTTAGGGTTTGTCATGGAATGTGAAGTTCAAAGCTATTATTGCCGTGGAACAGGACATTAGATAACAAGTGGGTACGTTCTTGGGGACCAGAAATCGACTAACGAAGTCTCTTCCCATATCAATGGTCGACGTGTGGTCCTAGGATGGAGGACAAAACACGATATTGGGGTGATTCTGATAAATGGGTAAATCTACGATACTCATGATGAAATTATACGTGCTTGCTTGACTTTCTAGTGCATAGCCTTCATGGTTATGAAAGGTGCATTCTTGTTACGTGTTGGTACATTCTTGTTCGTGAAAGTCCAACATATAATCTTACTTGATCATATTCTCATGAACTTTCATCTATCTATATTCATTTTATTACTAGTTGTACTTTGGTTTTATACCATATGTTTTACTACATTTCTTTTACCTTATCCTTCTAGAGCTAAAATGATAACTATTTAAACCTTGCCTTCATGTTGACACAGAGATATCTACTGGGCAAGTGTACTCATACCTATTTTTTCAAACCTTTTCAGGAAGTTCAAGTGAGTCGGATTCAGACTACGTCGATTAAGGGTCTGAGAGTGATAGTTGATGATTGAGAGAAGACTTAGACTGTCAAGAGTCCTTATGTTAGTTTGACATCATTATGTAATTTTGCTTTATTGAGTCTAGTCCTGTAATTTTGAGTCTAGTGGTAAGAAGAGTCATTGTTATGTAGCATTTGGATTATTTTATCAATAAAGGTTGAAATTTTGAGTCCATATTTTTGTGCATTCCTCTTATGTGGATGTTATTACGCTCTGATTATATTACTGACTTGAGACGTATTGCCGACCGTCCATGTTCCCGAGTTGCCTCTGCTAAACACATATAGCTCGGGATGTGACATAACCATCACAACGCTATCCTCTACGCTTAGGAGAAGCCTAAGCCCCCCACTAGGGGATATCCTATGCTCGGACCCCCTACGGGTAGGGCATATCTCCCGGTGAGAATCTCGCTACCGCTCAGAGAAGGGAAACTCAAAGGGATATAGGAGAAGAAGGGTCCCCCTCCGGCACATAACACCCCCAAGTCCCTTTAGATACCCTATCTCCAGCCAAGAGAGTGAGCAGCTATAAAAACTCTAAGAAAGCACTCTGAAAAGGTAAGGTGATCCTGAGCACTCAACACCACACTCACTGGTGGAGAGCGATCCCGCACCCCTCACTCCTCCTACTCTCATTCCACCTACGCTCTATCAGTTTGCTGACTTAAGTATTGGAGGGTTTTCCCCAGGGTTCCAACCCTGGGCACCTCTGATCCGCTTCCTGCCTTATAGATCTCTCGTTCGTGGTGGCGACGACAAGATCGTGTGGCTCAAGATCTAGCGCGAGATCACCCCTCTTCATCTGGCGCCATCTGTGAGAATCGAACCCATGACCACATGGTGGGATATCCCCTGGTGGGGTGCTTGGGCTTCTCCCGAGCATAGAGGATAGCGTTTTGATGGTTATGCTGGAGCGCCAGTTGGGCTTTCCTGAGCGACCGTTAATTAGTCTTACGAACCAAGAGGCCACCTAGGAAGATCTGATCCGAGTGTGTTAGGACTTCGAGATAAGTGGGCCCATTCGTGGGACTGTCATTTGGGGAGATCGGCTTGGTTGGGTCAAATTGGGTCTTTGGCCATCTTGATCCGCATGTATATTTGGGCTGTGGATTTACCCCTCTCTAGTAATGACTCATCAAACTATTCTCCTCCTTTGATATCATCAAAATAAAAAAAAATGGTTTGATATGAGCAGTGGAATACATTCTCCCCCTTAGATATGGAATGAAATGCCTATCAAAAAAATGTAAAAGACTTTTCTCTCCCTTGATGAATGAGCACACATCTCCCATAAGAAATGACTTGGAGGGATCCCACGGACCCCCACCTCGCACGAAAGAAACAAGGCAGGAAACGCAAGCAGTACGAAGGTAACGCTACTAATGGGGGTACGGTAGAACCAACAAGCAGTAATAAATAAACAAAAAAGTTGTCTAAACTAATCATACCGCACAACTGAACCTCGGTCCGACCAAAACTCGAGTCCGTACCTACCAGTAGTTAGGAGCATCACGCACTAGAAGAACGATCAGATGCGTCCCCTGACATCTTACACTGCATCACAAGTGTCTAGCTACAACGCCCCAGGTGGAGACAGAGACACACTCAGTAACCAGTACCACAAACAAGGACTAGCTGGGGTCGTGCTCGTCAGCGCTGTCCGACGCCCCCAACATTGTGTGCACACTCAGACCATACGCCCTAGGCCTGTCCCCTAGCTAGTTATTCCCCCTAAGCTCGGACTCGGCTGTACATGGGGGCCCTACGGTAACCAGCCTAACAACCGTCTCACTCGGGTCAACCGCTCCACCACTCCTAGGTGAGTCAGCACGCGTGTGCCGTAAGAAGGCTACGACTAGTGGACGTGTCACCGGAGGAGTGGACTCTCTAGTCAGCGAAAAATAACGCCTAAACCGAACAAGTACGAGGACTGCTCCTCGTACCGACACCGACTCACGGAGACACGAGCTGAGAACACAAACTCCCGAGACTCCACGCCACCCTAACACATGGCCCCCACATGATGCCTAGCATCAGTCAGACCATGGGTTAGCACGTGGATCGAGGTCCGCTCACCCGGGACTCGTATCGACACGGAAGGAACCATCGGTTAGACAGACCACAGCAAACGGACCACCATGGGCTGTTTTTGGGTAAATGGACGGTCGATGGACCGCCTCAGAACTCAAACATTTCTTCACTGGCCGTTTGATATTCTGACACGGTCACCCACGAACCGCCTATCGATAGATGCAAACGGTCCTCATAGGGCCGTGTAAGGTATACACGGCCCATCCCTAGATCGCTCCATAGAGTGAACGGCCGCCAAGGGACCGTTCAATCCCTGGGCTGAGCCAGAATCCAAACGGTCTTTCTCAGACCATCCAGGACCTAAATGGTCCAATGATAGGTTGCTTAAGGAGCTGAACGGTCCCCCTTGGGGCCGTCCAGTCACCCAACAGCACAAAAGCCAAACGGTCCTCTTGAGATCGTTGAAGACTTAAACGGTCTAGATTGGGACCATTCAAAGGGACTAAACGGCCATGCCTTGACCATGTAGCCCCAACACTGTACAACAGTAAAAAACCCAACGGTCACAACCACCTTGGGGGTCACGCTGGCCCCACGGGGTAAACGGTCGGCCTATGGGCCGTCCAAGGGTGAAATGGTCTAACGACAGACTGTGTACCCCACCGACACTCCTGGGCTGTAAACGGTCCATCTCTGGGCTACGCAAGAGCGTACACGGTCTCTGTTAGGACCGTCTACATCCCGGCAACCCGAGAATGGCAAACCTCACTGGAAAATCCCATTTCACGCCCCAACCTACCCCGGTTGAGGGGGAAACGAAGGGGGAACCTCCCCTAAGCCTCCTAGCATGCGTCTATGACCCCGAATCGGTCAAAAATCTCGAGAATCGACAGATCCGGCGCTCAAACCCCAAACATGAAAATTTTCCCACCTGGCTAAAAAACATCCCTCTCGAGCTCGCCTCGGCCTAGAAATCGTGGGCAAATGAGCAAGTGCAAGCCGTCAGTTTCCCATTCCCCAACCAACCCGCTCCGCCCCGCTTCCAACAGCCTCCTCACAATCCCCAGCCTGTTGCTCCACAAACTATTCTGCCACCTTTCCCCATCAACCAACAGCCCCAACAACCTCCACAATACCATAATGTCCTCCCTCCCAATGACTATGCACCTAAGCACCTAGGTCCAAAGAGGGCTCAGTACCCCCTTTGTCTGAAACCCTCCCGGACATCTTTTCGGCCCTTATGTCTATTGGTGCACTACAGCTTCCTCCAGAATGGCCAAATTGGAACCCGACCGTTAACCAGTCCAGATATTACATATTCGACCGGCAGCTTGGGCACACGATAGAGAGTTGTTTTCAGTTCAGAGACTTTATTTATGACTTACATGAAGGACAATATATTGATTGGGCTGAGATGCACAAGGTCATCACCGAGATCAAGGAGAAGAGAAGGTAGGCACCGAGACAGTAGCAACAAGTGCCGCAGTCACAGTGGCCATAGCAACTACCTCAGCAGCAGTAGCCTGCGCAGGACTTGGGGATCCACCAGAACCTGATGCCAAACCATCTGCCCACTCCAAATCCTCCACAGCCGACACCAGCTCAGGTAAACATTGTCCATCGCCTAGCCCCCGATGTCGGGTGGTCTTATGATGCTGAGTCGTCCGTCCAGTAGCTCATGGCCCTCCACCACACTTACCAGAACCCCCTCTCTCCCCCTACTCCACCTCCAACTTCCACCCCTATCATCCTTCCGCCAAACCATCAAGCCACCACCACCATGCCAACCACGCCTGCTGTTCCTTACAAACGCCTCATCTTACCACCTACCACCCCCATCGTGCCACCTATCCTTGCTCCCCTGCAAGTGCATGTTCCGCCCATTGCTACCACCCTGCCGTCCAATCCTTCACCCATCATCCTTTCGACAGGACCCATTAACACCTCTACTACCCCCATTACCCCCGCTACCATCACTACACCTACCCCTGCACCTCTTATCCACCCCATCGGGCCAATTAAGCCGCCTGCCATGGGCACGTCCGATACCTTTCCAGCCCAGAATCTTGCCCTTTGGAGCGGGTGACTGTTCCACTGGAGTTACCCTACCACTGGTGCATCCACACCTAATTCCCAGTTCCCACAGCACGCCACTGACCAAGAGGAGGTGAATCCACTACCGGGCACTCAGCATGATTTGTTACATCATTTGGACTGGATGCCCGCAAAGATCTCAGTTCTAGAGTTGATCAAGTGGTCCAAAATGCACCAGGATGCCTTGCGGGACTTTCTCCAAAAGGTTATAGTGAATGAAGATGTGGCGGTTGATAGCCTACCATATGCTCTGGCAATGGTTTCCAAGGGGCTGGCTATTACGTTTGCTGAGACTGAGCTAGCTCCCCTTGAGGCTCGCTAGATGCCGCTTTACATTTCTATCACCTTGAATAAGGTGAGTATTGATGCGGCTTTGGTTGACACTGGGGTGTCTATTAATGTTTGCAAGTTGAGCACCCTGCAAGCCTGCAATATCTCAGAGGATCAGTTAAGGCCCACTCCCACCACTATAGCGGTTTATGACAATTCAAGAGGCCCTGTCATGGTGTAGTTACTGTGCAGGCCGAGCTCAGGCCATTGATGATGCCTATTGAGTTTTATGTGCTATACATTGACCCCATGTTCAAAGCTATTCTGGGTCACCCGTGGATCTATAATCTTAGTGCCATGCCATCTATCTCCCAATGATGCCTCAAATTCTCATTCGAAGGGCGCGTGGTGAAGGTCAAGAGCATCTCCACAGTCCAGTCAGTTGAAGCTATTTCTGGTAAGATCTTGTCGACGCTGTGACCCAGCAATAGGCCTATTATCTCTATGCTAGATCTCAGTTTTCCATGGGCCTACGCGCAATGCAAGCCCACTGGTGTGCAGGTGAGTGTCAAGGAGAAGCCCAAGATCAGAGATTCCAAGGGCTGAAATATGATATTAAAACTAGACTATCAGCTAGGTAGGGGTCTTGGTGCTCAGTTGTAGGGGCAGACCGAGCCGGTCCCAAAGGGCAAAAAGATGAGCAAAAGGGGCATGGGCTATCGAGAGTCGCCATTGTCAATTCTGGGAGATTTGATGCCATTGACTTGGGATTGCCGCCAACATTTTGTGAGGGACCCATTACAGCCAGGCACCTTGAAAGCCCTGCCAAGTCAGGTCAAGCAAGAAGATGCCGCATGTACAGTCTCTGGCTCGCCATTGCTACCAAAGGGGCCTATTGATGATATGGAGGATTTCTGTGAAGCTTTTACAAGATTGTTTCATGAAGAAGACTATCTGAGAAGCCTGGAGGTGCGGCTTGTAGAATACATGCCCAGAGAGCCGGCTCACTGTCCGCGGGAAGAGGGGAGCTCACCTATTATTTTCACTTGGTCTCCTCCCCATCTGTTCTCATTTCTACGAGAGCTGGATTTCATACCACGCTCACCTCCCATTTTGATTAATCCATTACTATTTGCAATACCAACTGATTTTCTCATCATCAAAGTCTAGGATTGTGGGCGCTGCCCGCTCATTGATTTGTCCACTCCTTTGTTCTCCTCCTATGATCCTCTCTTAGATCTCTTCTGTCCTTCCATTTATCCCCTCGCGCTTCCTTCACCCTCTTCTCCATCTTGTTGCATGATCTCTGTTGATCTCCAAAAAAAATGTCGATTCTAAAACAGAGATTTCAGTTGAGGATTACGCTATGCTCAGTTCGTCCTCCCCCCAGGGGCATGAGGCCCCTGCTTCCCTCCCATTAGAGCTTCTTTCTCCTAGGTTAGAAGTAGGGTTAGTCGAGTCTAAAGAAGTAGGGTCTTGTTCTAGTGTGTCCAACCCCTCCACGCCTGAGGCGCGCCCATTGACGTGTCATTCCAAATCCATTCCTGATAGGTTCTTGCAGGATTTAGCTTAGCGATGTCATGCCCTCCTCAAATACCCAAAATTCGTGGAGATGGCGATTGTGCTAGAAGATAAGGAGCAAGACGGGGTGTGGAGCGATGACAGATTGGGTGTTTACGAGATTGTGGATGAGAAAGACCCGGTCGATCTTGAGGGCAGCGATGTAGATGACACTGCCGACCTGTATGCACAAGGTTTGAAGAGGTTTGACGAGCCATCATCGGCGGTGGATGAACCTACAAAGGAAATTAATTTGGGAACTGACGAGGATCCCAGGCCCATTATTATTTCTACTAATCTCCCTCCTGAAATTGAAGAAGAGTTGATTAAGGTTCTCAAAGAGTATAATGATTCTTTCGCCTGGTCATACGGGGACATGTCGGGTCTTGACCCCTCTTTAGTGGAACATCGACTTGTGCTTAAGCCAGGGGTAAAATTCATAAAGCAAAAATTAAGAAGATTCCACCCCCACATGGCCTTGAGGATGAAAGAAGAGGTCGATAAATTACATAAGGCTAGGTTTATTCAAGTTGTTTTATATCTTCAGTGGGTGGCGAATATAGTCCCTATCATCAAGAAGGATGGGAAGATTCAAATTTATCTTGATTTTAGAGATCTAAACAAGACATGTCCTAAGGATGATTTTTTGCTGCCTCATATGGATGTATTGGTGGACAACACAGTCGGGTATGAAGCTCTCTCATTTATGGATGGTTACTCAAGATACAACTAGATCCGTCTAGCTCCAGAAGATCAAGAGAAGACCTCCTTCACAATGTCCTGGGGAACTTATTGCTATGTGGTGATGCCCTTCAGATTGAAGAATGCGGGCGCCATTTATCAATGGGTGATGATGGTTATTTTTCACGATATGATACACGTTTATATGGAAGCCTACGTAGATGATATTTTGGTGAAGTTGAGGACCAAGGAAGAACACCCCGCTATCTTGGCTAAAGTGCTTCAGAGAGCTAGGGAGTACAAGTTGAGGTTGAATCCTAAGAAATGTGTGTTTGGAGTATCTTCAGGGAAGCTATTGGGTTTCATAGTTAGCAAACGAGGGATTCAAATTGATCCTAATAAAGTCAAGGTCGTCATGGACATGCCCTCGCCAAAGAACATCACGGAACTTCGAGGATTGATTAGATGCTTACAGTTTATTAGAAGATTCATATCTCAGCATTCTTAGAGGTGCCGTCCATTTTATGAACTGCTAAAGGCAGGGGTCAAGTTTGGATCTTCGTAGACCTATCTCCATTCACCCCTGCAAAATGCAACCTTGCCAATGTCACACTTTACTTCAGGGGAATCAGTCCATACCCCGTAATCAAAAGTAAAAGTAATGGTTGGCTCTCGGAAGAAGATAAGGATGACCACTTCTCCGTTGACGAGGAGAAGGCCAAGCTTCATTGGCTATGCCTTAACTCCAAGTCAACGTTAGATCTCCCTGAGAGGCGCAAGATCAATTTTAAGGCTAATCTTATTATCCGAGCTATCAACAAAGGCATATGCTTGCCACCAGGATGCATACAACTCCCCTGTACATTAGAAGAGCACAAAGTCGAGCCACTGACAACATTTTTCATTACTTACAAATGACAACTCAGAAACAAGAGGAAGGCTAGCCGGGATAAGCCCATTGTCTTCTACAAGGGAGACATGGCCCCTCAAACCCCACTAGAAGATGACTTTGGATGGTCCAAGCAATTCGACAACACCCCTGAAGCCATCCAAGTATTGGACGACCTGTCGCCACATATCCGGGAGATGTGTCTCAAGCAGCATATTCCCAAATGGCAAGGTTCTGCACGACGTGAGTATTTCCACCAACTGTGGACCCCTTCCTAGGTCTGGGGGTAACCCTCGTTCTCCCATAAAGATACCAAGGGACTCGGCTATGACCAAGACCTGAACTTCCACGTCTATTACGCGGTCAACATCGCAGGCCCGGCACAGCCAGTCGGTGACCAAGCTAACGTCAACACCAAATTTAACAACTCCAGTGAAGAGGAAGAAGATATCCTAATCTCACTCCCCGCCAGGGCCAATACCCTAGTTCAAGCACTCAGCGAGTCTTCGCCATTCGCTTGTAAGGACATTGGGGCTGAGGAAGCCCCCAGTGTCTTCCAGTCAGTCAAAGAGCCCAATTTGGTAAACGTTCCCGATGAGGAAGGTCCTCAGAACAATAGCCATGAAGCATTGCCAGCATTAGCAGGCAACTCCAACCAAGCTTCGATGGCACTAGCTGAAAACTGTCAGTCAGGCATTGGCAATCCAGAACAATCCTAGTCTGAGCTCAATAATGACAATCTCCCATCTCCATCAGCTTCAACTGGTGGGTTCAAAGACCAAGAAGTACACGAAGCCGACACTGACGATGAAGATTTCGTCGACTTACAACCCGCTCCTCCCAATCTAGAGGACGGTGGCCAGGCAACCATCGACGAACTCATGGAAATCAACTTGGCTGAAGATGAAGCCCCCCAGTCGACGTTCGTCAGCTCTCTCCTCACCGACGTAGAAAGGTAGTACTATAAGCAACTCCTGCTCGAATACAAAGACTGCTTTACCTGGACGTACAAGGAGATGCCAGGGCTATACCCCTCTATAGCAGAGCATGAGCTAGCCATTTCTCCCTCAGCCACTCCAGTCAAACAGCCACAGTGGTGCATGTGCCATGAGCTGGAACTCCAAGTTACGATCGAGGTCAATAAAATGGTAGAGGTCGACTTCATCGAGCCATGCATCTACCTGATCTGGCTCGCCAATATTGTCCCAGTCAAGAAGAAAAGTGGTTAAGTCTACATCTGTGTCGACTTTCGGGACCTCAACAAAACTTGTCTGAAGGATGACTTCCCAGTCCCGATCACAGAAATAATGGTCAATATGACCACCTATCATGAAGCTTTGTCTTTCATAGACGGGTCATCCGGTTATAACCGGGACAACCTGGCGTATCGAGCGGCACTCTGAAGAGATTCAAGGATCACCCCCGGACACCCTGCATACGGAATCACATCGCCGGCGCTTCAACAACCGGGTTAAACTGGGGCTCAAAATGGCCTGCCGTCCCATACAGCTCTTCGCTAAGAAGCAGGGGTCACCTAGACTACCAGACAAATGACATCATCATGCTAGCACCCCAGTTACTGGGCCAACCTAGAACTCTCAGCAACTCATCGCGTCTCACGATGCATAACGGAAAAAGAAAGGAGCAACTTCTAATACACCTCCTGCAAGCTGCTTGATGTCGGCGAATCTAGCAAGTCACATCACACCCGGGTTCACCGTGTTCATGATGGAGCACGAGCGAACACTGAGTTTGGCCGGCCCAGAGCCAAATTAAAGTGAGTTATCTCTTCGCCCAGTCCACCTGACCCTTGTAAGCCTCAGCTCACCTAGCCAACTCAAACCCCTGAACCCAGCCAATCATTCCAACCCACATAAATCCCAAACTCACTCAACCATAGCTCATTAAAACTCTGTGCCCCAGCCCATCTTAACCCCAGTAGGCATTACATGACCTTTCCCTCTCTTCCAGGTCAATCCCAGCCATTCCGATCCACCCGAACCCCTTTGGGGGAGAGGTTTACTCAGACCAGGAAGCCCCCAGCCCTTCCAACCAGCATAAACACCTTTTACGCCAACCAGACTGTCCATTCTTGAACGCGGTCGCCCCGGTGACTACGTCCTCAAGAACGTGGTCGCTAAAGCGATCATGTTCTGGGGGATCAAACCCCCGGTCAACCCCGGCTAAACCCCTGGCCCACTCACGCTGAACTCGGTCGCCCAGGCAACTGCGTTCATGAAGCCCAGTCAATGGCTAAAAGGGCCAGTCAACCCCGGGTAAACCCCCCCTTTACCCGGACCAACTCATACCCTTCTAGTTGGTCTGCCTAAACCCTTCTCCTACCCTTATAAAACACCCCCATGGGTGCCCAAGGACCATATGATGCTTGGAGCTCATCCCCTGGACTACGAATGGTGCATGAAGGGCTTGGTTGGCTGGTTCTGTGTTCGCTAGGCTCATGCCGAGGGCATGCCGCATGACTGCGCCCCCTCTGACCTTTAGCCAAGACACAAACCCCCTTAAGTGCGGCCCCGGTAATGACGAACACACCCTATCAGGGTATCGTTGTGATGATCGCATATAACCCTCATGCTGCTTCATGAAAGTGCTCTACCCGAGCTCTTGCCTTGATAATCGTGCATCATCAAATATTGCTTGATGGAAGCACCTTGTCTGACCCTATCTCGATAGTCATGCACGGCCCCAGATGTTACTAGACGAAAGCACCCTACCTGGCCCTGACTCGATAATCATGCACGGTCCTAGATGTCACTTCATGGGAACATCCTGCTTGGCCTTGCCTTGATACTCGTGCACGACATGGACATTGCTTGATGAGAGCACCCTGCCCAGTCTCTGCTTCAATGATCGTGCACCATCAAACATTGCTCAATCGAAGTGCCTAGTCTGGTTCCCCACCTCGATGATCGTGTACCACTTTGGTGTCACCTCGATAAGCATGCCCTTAGTGCCATTGCTCAAACAATGGGCATACTTCATGAGTCTAGACGCAAGATGAAGTGTCAGGCCCCTGCCTTTGTCAATGGGCCCCGAGCACGATGTGAACGTGTCACAAATGCTTGATTGTATAGATTTTTGTTACCCCAAGGGCATGTCTTGGGCTCCTTTTATAGAGTATGAATGACAAAATCCTGAATGTCTTTTGTCACTTCTTCTGTCATCCCATCTCTTTCTCTTGTGGAGCAATGCTAGGTGCATGAGCTGGCAACCACGTGCTGTTAGTCGTGGTTGATTCTTCTGTTAGGATTGGTGATCCATTCCGAATGAGATCCAGAAGGGGGGGTGAATGGATCCCAGAGACACTTTTAGGAATTTTAAATTCAAGCCTACCTCTTAACAAAATTAAACACAGTTTCGGTTATGACCAGAGGTGAAAGAAGCCAGCAAGTATTACTCACTTGATCAAAGGGGTCAATCAATCAAGTACTATACTCAGTGGAGGCTAGCCTCACGCAAGAGATGTCAGTCCAGATAGGCGTGACCTACTTTCCTGGCATGTCTTTCTATATACTTTCTTGATTGATGACAGACTTATATGAGTGATATTGCATTCACAATTGAAATCAAATGGAATCGATCCTAAACATTCATCTAACGATTCAAATATTCAATGAAACAATCACATGAAGATGCAAGAGAATTTTTAGGTGGTTCGGTTTTCACCCACATCCACCCCACACTCAGACCTGAGTGTGGCTTACTGTTGCCTAACAGTTTGAACAGCTGCGCACCACAGCTTGCGTCCGCTGCGCACCACAGCTTGCATCTGGTGAGCAACACAGCTTACTTACAAACCGCTAAGCATCATAGCTTGCTATCTGAGGTATCCACCTCACCCGCTGAGCATTATAGCTTAGCTTTGCTGACACACAGCTTGAAAGAAGTTTGAAGGAAAATAAGAAAGCAAAGGAATGGGGAGAGATGGGTTAGAGAGAAAAGCATCTCTCAGCCATGGCTAGCCCTGGGAGAGGGGCATCTTCTTCCTCTCCCCTACTGCTAGTCCCTCCTCCTTGTGGTGCTCCGGTTGCTAGCCAGCCGGTGGATGCTTCTGCCTACGTTCCATCCTTTTCAGCCGCAGTCCCCTCCTCCTACTAGCCTTCGAATTCATCACTAGTTTCTGGCCCTTCTCCACCATTTGCAGCTGCTGCTCATGGCCCCTCTTGCCCCACACAGCCAACACCCCTTGGAGATGCTGCTCATGGCCCTCCTTGTCCCCCACCACCAGCCATGCCACCTGCTTGTGCCCAGCCAAGAGATCCCTTGCTCCCTTTTGCTGGTTTGGGTCCCCCATCTGTAGGTGTGCTTGGAGCTTTAGCTGGTGGTCCCTTGGCGTCCCCTCCATCCCCTCGCACAACTGGTGTTGCATGTGTAGATGGCCAGATCTAATCTGCTGGTGGCCCCTGTCCTTGTCCCCCTCCGATTGGATCTCACCAGGCTGGATCTGCAAGTGAACCCCCTTCTCAAGATAGACGGAGAGGAAGATCACGTTCAAGAGGTAGGCATCCAATTCCAATGTCTTCCACTCCTGTGGCTTGGAACTCCCTTTTCAAGGCTCCATCTGGATCGCAAGAGATTGGTCTTCACTTTGTTCCTCTGGAAATGAACAATGGAGTCAAGGTCGCAGTTTATGAGAAGTCTGATTTTGCGGATCTTCTAGCAACTTGGTCAATGGCATTGGTAGTATATGTGGTAGGATTGCATTTATCTTACAACCCTCTCCATGCATACGTTAAGTCCTAGTGGGGAACAAACGCGTTTGAACACAATCAGGGGACTCCCCAGCCCCTTCCCACTCCATCTCCCCCTCCTTATCTCCTTACTATCATCCCCTTCCACCACCATACCCTGTGCAGTTCGCAGGCAGCAGACTAGGGCCCTAGAAGCAGCATCGTCTCTGGCCCTTCCACGATCCTTTTTGTGGCAATTCCTATAGCACTGGAAAGGTCATCCAGAGAGCTTTCCAGGCAAGGTGGTTTCATCTTCGTCCAACCACCAAGCTATCTGTGAGAGTGACTCTTCCCCGACTGCACAGGACCACTCAGGTAGAGAACCAGAGCCCCAAAAGAAGCTCGACCACGGCCACTCCCTTGTAGCTCTAGGCGTAAAACTTGGCTGAGGGCTAATCCTTCAAGTCCTCTCCCATCCCCAAGAAGCGTAACTAATTTTGGACCTCGGCATCAAGAGTTCTGAATTTCTCTTCCCAGGTGCGCTAGGTTAGTCTCCCTGATCCTAAGTCGATCACCCTCCAGTGTTCTGGCCTTCGCGATCAGCTCCGACATCTGCCACTGGCGCCGTTGGTTCCTGCTCGAAGAAGGCCCGACCGCGCTCACAACGACACTAGTCTCGCCCTCAACAGAGCTCGGGACTGTTCGTGGCACCCTAGTGTTCCAGAAGCATCACTCTGGGAGCAATCAGAACCAGAGCAGTCAGGCCCTGTTCTAGATGCTGCCTCGGCCAACGACGTAGACAAAAAATGCTACTAAAATTTTGGTGTCCTCCTGGGTCAAGTCAGAGAATTTTGGCACCAGTTTCAACCAATTCTGAGCTCGACAGAGACTGTGGTGGTGTCGTCTTCAACTACCTGTCTAGCTATTCCAGAAACTGGCAGAACCGATGGAGCTCGGCTCTTCAGTCCCTAGCCTCTTTTCCCCTCCCCTCCCTTGGCCGGCTGAAGGCCCCTCCCTGCGAGGAGGTAGTTTTGACTATAAATCTTTTAACTCCCATGCCAAGATCCCCCCTCCAGCAAGAGATGTAGTTTTGTAGTTAATGGTTTTCAGGTCAAAGCTACACCGACGCGGCATGCGGGTACATACCCACGCCTCCCCACTCGTCATCGTCTCTGACCAAGATTGGCGTCTTCACGCAGATCAGGTGAGCTTCTAGTCACTCCTCCTTGTTGGCACTCCTTGCTTAATTAGTGTTACTTTTTAGTTCCATCGGTGGTGAGGGAGTGCCCGATCCAAAATCAATCAAATCGAGTGTCCACCGTGGAGTGAGTTATGAGCGAGACACTACATCCCATGCCCTCGGCATGTGGGCCACCCACAGAATCGGGCAACCCAGGCCCTTAGGGGTCCATCCCAAGCTAGCCATACCCCTGGAGCAGCAAGGTCCTACCTCGGACCCTACCCACCATTGCCAAATCGCCTACGGGCACTAGTGTGCGCTACGCGAGTGAGCCCACTCGAGTGAAGTCATCGGTCCGTGTAATGCTTGCTTGCTAGGTCCAAGGGTTATTCTATCTTGTGACTATCACCCTCAAGGTGGTGTCACATCAAGTGGTATCAGAGCAAGTTTTAGACTTGTCTCTACTAAGTCTAGTCCTAGGATCATGGCATTTGTCACCTGTGCATCAATCGCTACCATGGCCGCCTCATATCAACCTTACCTGTCGGCCCTCTCCATGAGTCCAAACCCCCAAGAGAAACCCACCACCAACAAACATGGCCTCCACAGCCATGTCGACTATGTACCCCTCACAACAATCCTTTATCCCTTTAGGGGCTTATCCGCCCTTGGGAGGCCTCACGGGTTCCAAGTGATATTAGGTATATTTGATAATTTATCGGGTATATCTGGTATCCGGGATCCAGGTCGTTACAACCGGCATTTCAGTTTCTGATTGTCTTAGCTTGATCTCGTGGTTTGCCCGTTGTCCCGTGGATGTCTCCTGACATCCTATGAGGGTTATGGCCACGTTATAAAGTAGCCAGGAGTGTTTATGTATTGCATCATGTTCTGTGAGTTGTTTCCTTCGGTGGTGTCATTTTCTCTGGCTTAGGATTAGACTGATTGGCGGCGTGTCTCCACCGTTGCGCGACGATCTTGCCTCCGAGTCACGAGACTCAAGGATCGTGCATTAGTAGGTCTAGTTGTCTTGTCCTAAGTCTGTTAGCAGTTGTTGTATTGCCTTAGTGCTTTGTAGTATGTGTGACAGTGCTTGTTTAGCCTGTCTGTACTCCAGCACTTGTGTTTTGGAGTCTGTGTCTAGTAAGCCTCCACTAGTCGTAGCCTGATGACACGTTTCGGAGTGTCAGCCCACCTTGGAGTGGTGGTGTGGTAGCTCCCGAGACACGATTTTTAAGATAGTTTCCGTGGGCTCCCTTGCTTGGCAGTAGCATCCGCTGGAGGAGAAAACTAGCTAGAGGCCTGGCTCATGGCATTGAGCTTGTGTGTGCACAGGTGGTCAGGGCCGTTTGGAAGAATGCCGACGGGCGTGACCCTGACTAGTCACTCGTTGCTATAGTTCCTCGTTCTGTTCAGATAGTGTCTCAGTCTCTATCGTGTTTTCGGCATCGTAGACGGACACTCGAGGCGCAGCATAAGATGTTAGTAGACACAACTGGCTGTTCTTCTAGTGAGGAGGTGCTTCCGTCGCGTGACACGTGACTCTTGCGTTTCTCGCACGTCATGACCTTCCCGGGTTAGCCCTCCCGTAGTCTTGCCCGAGGTCAGTATTGTGTTGTGTGCATGACATTCTAGTCGTGTGTGTGTTATCGTGTCTAGAAGAGTGTGCATGGCAATCGAGACGTGTATGCCATAGGGTCTGTCTTGTCTGTATAGGTTTTTCTAGGGCTTTTGCCTCTTTCTTGTAGGCATTCGCTTGCCTGGTGTCTCGATGATGGATCGGTGACTCCTGACTTCGTCAGTTCAGAGTTTGCCCTTCTGTAGCCGCCTGGAGTAGCTCAGGGAGCCGAGGTTAGTTCGACAGCCGTGTTTGCTCAGTACGGCTTCTTTCCCCTTTTCCTCTAGCTGTCCTACTCCTTCCGTTTTCGGCTTTCTTTTACAGCTTTGTAGTTTAGTTTTCCTGCTTTACTACTACTGCTGTTGTAGTTGTTGTTCCATGTTACTACATTGCTTTTCAGTGGGGATCCGCGTGACCCCTACTGAGCCAGTGACACGAGGCTCACCCCTACTTTTCATGTGGGTCATTCTGCTTCCGCGGTTCCTTGTGTGGCATGTTCGTAGTTGCCAGCAGTACCTGCGTCGGGCTTCCCCCGACCTCAGTGTACATCTTTCTTTTCTGTCGATTGTACTTGCCTTTCTTTTAGACTGGACTCTGGTATAATTGTTAAACTGAACCTGTTAATTAAAAAGTAATTTTATTTCTGCTACTTTAGCAAACCTGATTAATGAAATATTATTGCTTACTGTTATATCTGGGGCTTCAATGTAGGGATGGTCCTTGAAGATTGGGTAGCCTCCATTTTTCGACGCTTGGCTTCCCGCCGTCCGGCCACCTTCGCTTCACTTATCACCTTTTTCACCGGCGACCGTGCCCGGGACCTCTTTGTGGGGGGAGACAGTGGAGTGGTGGTCAGGGCCACTGGCGCCTCCTCGAAATATGCCGACTTCTCCGCCTGTCGGAGGACATTGCGGTATGTTGCCAGCTGATTACTGTCTGGGTGGTCCGCAAGAGAAAGAAGACAGGAGAGGCTAGGAGTTAGTCGACACTTGGCACTCGATAACAACCAGTAAAGACGAAAATGAAATTTAACACATGGGCGTGAGGAGGCATACCGTGCGGGTCGGTGTAGAGGCGGAGTGACACTGGCCAGTAGGTCAGGGAGGGCTCCTGGTCCCGACGGGCAGCCTCCCAAACCAGCCAGCATACATCCCCGACCTTCTGGCACCGGTCAGCGAGGGCAGCTAAGTTTGCGTGTTTTTTGGCGCCCAGATGACACAATAGATTGAAGTAGTCCATCCCCCAGCCGTCGGCATAGTAATAGGCCTAGTGCAATGGCTTGTTTAGGATGGCCCTCCCTGGATCTTCGATCTTTAGCCCGTGCACTCGTAGAAGAACGTACATCTAGGTCGTGTCCTTGTAATGTTCGGGCTTCCACTCCTCGGCCCGCATGAAGGCGCGATACGGACAGGTGGGGTCGAACTCCGAGCGCCAGCTTTTCACCGGAGTGCCTTCCTCCTCTGCCGGGAATGGATAATTGACCAAGTCCAGGTGCTCGCCCCCGACGCCGCAAAGATCCCACAGGGTCTTCTTAAAATCATTCTCCACTATTGGAGGCAGCTTCACTTGCGGCGCAGCATGGGTCTTTTGAGCCTCCTTGCGGGCACTCAGATAGGCAGCCACTTCATCGTGCTTGCCGTGCCACAGTCGGAGGAGATGCTCTGGATCGATGTCGAAGACGGGCACTGGCTACCGGCTCAGAAATCTTCTCTCTGGTCCATCCCAGCAATCGGTCTTGTGCAACCGATAGAATCCCATCCGAGCGTTCCACAATTTTATATACTCGGACGTTACCCATGGGACCCGGCCTGGGGCTGGCACTCTGAAGGTGGCCGTATCCGCCCTATGGAAGAAGTCCCACCAAACCCGGGCGATCTCAGCTGTCAGGTTCCCCCGGAGACTCCGCGTCGCTAGCGTAAACTGGGCGCTGTGTGAAGGGATGTGTTGATCATACCTGAAATTCTGCCCAAAGTGGAAAGGGTAGTAAGGCTCCAGCAGCAGGCTGTCTCCCTTCCTGAAGGCCAGCATGCTCGGTCAGATTGACACTGCCCAGTCCTTAAGCTCGGGTTCCAGCAACGGGCGAACCACATTCTCTTAGTTGATGGGGTGCACGTACTTTACCACCTGGTCATCTCTACACTCCCTCTTGTTGTTCGCCAAGGGGCTCAAGTGGGCCACCAGCGTCCAGAAATGAATGGAGCCAGACGCGCCTTGGGGAATTGTCGTCAGGCGGCCCCGGATGTCATACAGTCTCAGGGAGGGGGAGCTCGGCTCTGCACTCACGAATTCCAGCATCCGCGGCACCAGTCCCCAGTCTTGGATGGCACAGGGAGCGAACTCCGGAAATAACAAACAACGCGTTGAAGAAGTGCAGTGGGAAGACAAAGCGGGCTTGCCGCGGGATCTGGTGGACGCCAAGCCCTGCCAAGCAGCCCATTAGGTGACCGCTAGATGGGATTGATTAGTCGATTTGGCTAAGCGGTCTTACAATAGACAATATGGCTTGCTTTAGCAGCCCATTAATAGACCGATAAGTATCGTTTGAATTCGGTCAACGATTTTGAGTCGGTTCGGCTAGCGGTCTAGCTTCGACCATTTGGAGTCCTTAGCAGCCCTTTTATAGATCACCGAGCTCCATTTGACTTCGGTCAATGTTTTAAAGTCGGTTTGAGTTGTGTCATTAGCGTCCCATTAGTAGACCGCTAAGCTCTGTAAGCGGTTCTATTATAGACCATTTTTGGTGGTTTGACTGGTTAAGTCGGTTCAAGATTTGACTGGGTCTAGCGGCCTAGTATATGATCGCTACAGTCACCTCGCGGCCCTTTCTATGACCGCCAAGTGTCTATATTCTCTGTGTGAGGTTAGCGGCCCTTTGGCTGACCGCTTGGGTTACCTAGCAGTCAAGTGATCGACCGTTTATCCCCAGAGTGTTATTTTCCCAACGGTTTGGCCTTCAATTATCTTGGCTCAACCTTGTAGTTTGCCCATTGTCTCGTGGATGTCTTTGATGTCCAATGAGGGCTGTGACTATGTTATAAGGTAGCCAGGAGTGCGTTTATGTCAGTTAGTATTCCGTACTACTTCAGAATCGTGATTGGTTTCTGGTCAACCTGGTAAGATCCAATGGTTGACATGTGACCTCATGAATGTCTCAAAAATCTTGTATAGATCGAGACATGATTTTGGACACCTTGAGGTGCGATTTTTATGTCTAGGTGCTTTGAGGGTCTTTGTGATCCCTTAGGTCTCTGTGATTTGTGTTATGAGGATGTTTTTCCTTTATTGGTGTTTTATCGTGACCTAAACTTAGGAATTTGGCTGATTGGCGGCATGTTACCACTTTTGTACGATGATCTTGACCCTCAATCGTGAGACTCAAGGATCGTTGTGTCAGCAGGTCTAGTCGTTGTCCTGAGTTTGGTGACAGTTGGTGTGCTACCCTGCACTTTGTGCTTGGTGCTTTGTGGTGCGTGTGATAGTACATGCTTAGCCTGTCTGTACTTCAGCACTGATATTTCGGAGTCTCTGTGTCTTGTGAGCCTCCACCAGTCGTAGCTTGGTGACACTTTCCTGTGTGTTGGCCCACCTAGGAGTGGTGGCGGGGTGAGTTCCCGATAGACAATATTTAGGCTAGTTTCCATGGGCTCCCTTACCCTGCAGTAGCGTCCAACTGGGGAGAAAACTAGCTAGAGGCCCGGCTCAAGGCATTGAGCTTGTGTGTGCACACGTGGTTAGGGGCGTTTGGACGAGCGTCAATGGGCGTGACCCTGACTAGTCACTCGTTACTATTGTTCCTTGTACTTGGTTGTGTGAGTGTCTCAGTTACCGCCATTCCAGGCGTGTGGGAGATACTTGAGGCACAGTGTAAGACGTTAGTGGATGCATCTGGCTATTCTTCTAGTGAGGAGGTGCTCCTGTCACATGACGTATGACTCTAGTGATTCTCGTACTTCATGACTTTTCTGGGTGGTCTGTTCTTGGCTTTGACCCGAGGTCTGGTCAGCTTAGTGTAGTATGCACGACGATCTAGTTGTGTATGCATTCGTGTTTCTTGACTGTGTAGGTCTTTTCTAGGGCTTTTGCCTATTTTGGTAGGCCTTCGCTTTGGAGTTAGTGCTTTGGCAGTATTTCTTCTTGTTCCTCGTGCTCGGGTCTGATTTCATCTGGAGAGGCCATTTAAGGAATGGTTCCTCACAGATTTTCATCAGGATCTGATCAAGAGGAGCTGTCAGAGGCATGTAGTGGCGGTAAGTGCCTCTTTCCCTTTCAAAGCGGTCACGACGATCCCTGTCGCGCCACTCGCGCTCGCTCCGACTCTCTCAGGGAGGATCTGCAGATCTTTTGTGGTCGGACCTTTCGGTCCTGGCCGCGCGACCTAGGGCCGCTGTGTTCTCCTCGCAGCGGGCGTGCTTCTGTGCCAGGGCGAGGAGATTGGGAAGGGTTGCCTAGGCCTCGACCCCAAGGGCACGCCGGAGGATGTGGTTGCACGTCCCTTGGGTGAGGGCTGTGGTGGCGATGCTGATGTCGAGGTGTGGGATTCGCAGCGCCTCCGCGTGGAAGCGGGAGATGAAGTCCCACAACGTTTCTTCTTTGCCCTGCTTAAGGGCAAGTAGAGTGACCGCCGACTTGGCTACCTTTCGGCAGCCGAAAAAATTCTCCTTAAACAACTTCTTGAGCTACTGAAAGGAGGAGATGGTCCCGGCTGGCAGGGACTCAAACCATGCCCGGGCGTTCGTACTGAAGGGTCGTGACGAACGCCAGGCACTTCACCATGTCTGAGGCCCGGTGGAACACCAGGTGGGACTCGAAGCTGTGCAGATGATCGGCCGGGTCGGTGGTGCCGTCGTAGGAGGTGAACGGTGGTAGCTAAAGTTTGGGCGGAATGGGGAATTCCATTATTTCCCTAGAAAAGGGAGCATGGAAGTCCAGATCGTCGTCGATTAGGCCGCGGTTCTTCACGGCTAGGAGGACATCGTCTAGGTAATGGACTTTGTCCTCTATCTCTTCAAAGCGCTGGAGCCGGCAGTCCATCTCTAGGTTGGAGTGGAGTGGGCTACGTCCCCATGGTGCGGGTATACTGCGAGATCGCCGGGTTCTTGAGGCCGAGGAGCGGGAGGCCTCCCGCACCTGGCAGAGGTTCTCTCCAGCTTGGCCACTCCCGTCCTCCCGTGGCCGAGGCGAGACGCAGTGTGGATTGGCCCGTTGGTCCTTGAGCTCTTGGCAGAGTTCTGCCAAGGTCCGGAGTTGCAATCGTATCTCGTCTATCTCGCCCGGGGTGACCTCCTGCCGGGGGTCAGCGGCGGAGGCCTCCTGAGACCCTCGGCGGGAGTTGGGCCCTTGATGGGACCCATGCCCTCGGTTGCTGGCATTGTGAAGGCTTCCACGGGATGCCATAACTTTTTGCTCGTCTTCCCACAGATGGTGTCAAGAAGTGTAGCGGCAGGAAAATGGTCCCTAGGCCACGTACCACCTTCTCTATTTATTTGTTGGGGAAGTCGTCTTACGCCTGTGGAGCCCTGCAAATACCAGAAGTTAAAGAGACGTTAGAAGGAGTCCCGGGTGTTACCCCAGGGGACAACCCTCTGATGCTTAAGTCAGTGACAGAAAGTAAAGTGTAGAGGAGAGTGAGAGAGAGAGAGAGAAAGAGATCGCTGTAGTAGGCTGTGGAGCCGTAGAGGGCCTTCGGACGAGTGCTCGTCGCTCCCGGTGGACATTCGGTGAGTGCTCGTCGGGCGGTAAGGTCACCAGAGGGAGACTTGCAGAGCGTGGGCAGAAGCTCTCTTCTTCTCTCTGTGTCGCTGGGCCAGTAGCTCTCTTCTCTGAGGTAAGCAGAGGCAAATCAGGCTGAAGCATCCACTTCCCAGCATGCCACTAGATCGGGAAGAAAGTGGGGACGCCCTCCTCCCGGCTGACCGCAACATCCTACTAAGGGGAGAACGACCATACCTAGTCCCCGAGCCTAAGGTTCCAGGCGCAGAGATTCTCCCTCCACTGGGTCTCTACCCCGAAGGACCCAAGAGTCGAGGCACTCCCTCGTTCACTGAATTCCTCATGGCCCGAATAGAAAAACAATTGTGCCCACAGGGGCCTCGACCGACCAAAGAAGTGAGCAGTCCTCCGGCCCCGCCAGTGGCAGCTTCTCCCCGGCCACTAGAAGGATTTGACGGCGTCCCAAACCTCACCGAATTTATGCAATAAAAAGGGGAAGCCCAGCCGACCCTGCAGGCTTAAGCAGTCGCACCCGACCAGGTCGAGGTGGCACCTTCCGACCAGGCACCCCAAGCCCAAGGTGGGGGCAGACGCGGCAAGCCCGAAGAAATGAAGCTGTTTAAAGTGCGGGCTGCTGACCGGATACTCAGGCACCTCAAGAAGATCCCAACCCGGTTCAACGTCTGGGAGATGCTATCCCTAGATGAAGAAACGCGGCAAGCCATTATTGCCGCACTCCAGACGCCAGCACATCTGGAAGCCTACCTGGCAGAGACGTCACCCGAAGTGTCTATGGCCTTCACAGAGGATGACATGCTTTTGCCCACCTGCAGTCACAACAGGCCGCTCTACATGAAGGGGCAACTAAATGGACAACCTATTAACAGGGTCGTGATTGACCCAGGGGCAGCAGTGAACATACTTCCCTACCGGTTATACCAGAAGCATTAGTTTGATGTGCACCTGGTCGAAGTTAGGAACATCAAGATTGCTGGTTTCAACCAGAAGTGTGAGGTGCCCATGGGAGTTACAGAATTCGACCTATCCTTCGGTGATTTCACCACCAAGGTCTAGTTCCACGTCATCAACTCCAATACCTCCTATAAGGCGTAGCTTGGCCGGCCTTGGCTACACTAGAACAGAGTGGTGCCGTCCACCTTGCACCAATACATCAAGTACCCCTACAAGGGAAAAGAAGTCAGGATCTTCGCAGACCTCCACCCCTTTAAGGTGTTTAAGTGTCACTTGTCAGATGCCAATCTGTATCTGGAAGAGACGAAGCAAGCTCCTAAAGTCACCCGGGACAAAGGAAAGAAGAAAATAAAATCGGATGGCTGGTTTCCTCCACCACCCCCAGACTATGTGGCTCCTCCGCATGTGCCATTTATTGCAGAAAAAAGAAGGGGTATTTAAGGCATTTTCCCTCGCCATCTATCCCACACCGGGGGCACCTTGCCTCGAAGACCTGCTAGAGGATGTCAGAGTCCCGCCAGGGATCGTCAAGCCAGTAACAGAGCTCGACTGCCAAGCAGCCGAGCAACTGAGGACCTTTGAGGTGTCGAGTCCTGAAGGCCCTCCCACCATCTTCTATGTGGCCGGGGAAAAGCCAATCAGAGAGGATGATGATTGCCAACTCCCCGACGTACTACATGACCCACACGTCCCAATTTTGGGACTCCCTTACATGACTAACTGGGCAGTCGGGGTGGTCAGGAAACAAAGGATTCCCCTCTACCAGCCTGTGGACGTCGAAAAATGACGATGAGGATCCCACGGCATCCGCGACACTCGCACCTACGTGCGAGTCGAAGGCGGGAAGGCCGATCTTGTCAAGGGAACACCGAACCACGAGTAAGTAGATGTCGTCCACTATATACCTCCCAGTCCTACTCCTACACCTCTACCTTTGCCTTTACCTACACCTTTACCACCACCTGTGCCTATTATTGCCACTATCCCCTTGCTTTCACAACCTCCACAACCCTCTCCACCTTCCCATACCCCTCGTCATCCACATTTCCCAAAGTGGGCTCCTCGTCCTTCATTGTTAGAGTGTTTTACTAATATTTTTCTAGTTTTGATGGTCCCTCACGCGTTATCACTCCCTCCTATTGTGTCTTGCCGACCCGCGATCGGGAATATGCTCTAGTTCTGTGATTATCATCGCCAGCAAGGGTATTTGGTTGAGGATTGTCCCGAGTTCTGGGAATGTGTTTATGACTTGGAAGCTAAGAAGAGGATCGATTGGCCTGCATTTTGCAAGATTGTGATATATCTCCGCAACAAGCAGCAGCAGCAGCAAGTGCCACCTAGGCAGCCATCTCCATCACTTTAAGACCAGGGGCGCCCCTGAGATTCTTTATCTAATGCAGCACCGGCTTTGTCACCCGCTCCAGCACCTACTCCCTCGCCTATTCCATCACTTACCCCTTTATCACCTCCTTCCCCGGCTTCATCGCCTTCACTTATCCAAGCCCTTGCTTAGGCTAGTGACTCCCCTTCTTCTTCCACCATTGCTACCATCGCTTTCACTCCCAACGCCGCCCGGTGCGTTGTGTCGACACGCCGATGATGGGCCCCGCGGCCTTCCTCTTCTTCCCCATCTCTGTTATCTTCATCACCTTCATCACCATCTCCTTCATCTCCACCACCTTCGTCATCACCACCATCCCCTTCATGTCCACCACCTCTACCTTCTCCAGCCTCTCCTCTATCTTCCTCGTCGCTTGAGCCTGAGCAAGCTATGCCTTTGCCTTCGCCTTCACCTACACCCGCGCCTGTCATTGCCATCATCCCTCCTCCACTACCTATCGTACCTTCTACCTCTTCTTATTCTCCATCTACTTCCACCCCATGGAGCGGGTGTACACTGCCCTTGGTGCCCCTCAGGTCTGGTCCCCAGCAAGATGTTGAGCCAAGTCAAGATGATTCGATGCCAGTTACGTAATTTAAGCTTCAAGATTATATCTACCGCATGTCGGTCCATGTCCTGGTCACTGGCTATTTTGGGGCCGATGAGCCTAGGTTCTCGATGATGGTTTCCAAGAAGAGCTCTCTTGGATTGGTGCCAGTTTATTCTCGAGCGAGGTCGGTGGCAATCTCTTTGCTCACCGCGGATCTTACCATCGATGCTGTTATTTCCTCTCACCCTATTGCTATTCAGATTACTGGCCAAGAAGGATTCTCCACCCGAATTGTGCTAACTTATACGTCCGCCAAGCAAATTATGCACTCTATGTTCAAGGGGAAATTTGTCGTATCTTCCGTGCTATCAAAAGACATTCTGCACATTTTATGCAATCTCTCTCGATTCGTCAATATGCCGGTCACGTCAACGTCGTGTATTACTCTCCCTCAGTTCTGTCCTGCTCTTTTGTCAAGGGAGTTGTGCTTCATGCCTGACCGCCAAGTGGAGTTGTCGAATTTCCATGTCTTGGTGTCGAGTGACAACTCTGTGGTTTCATGATGCTCATCCTTCTAAGGAGTCACTTGCTCAAGAATGTCCACCTATTGTCGGCACCGGGTGTCTATTCATTGCCACAAGATCAGATTGTAAATTTTCAAGCCATGCAAGACAAGTTCATTCATTTGTTTCAGGATTAAGTTGGGCCCAAGTATTCTATAGTGGATCTAGCCCATGAAAAGATGATGCCCGAAGAGGAGTTCTCGACCTTTGCAGACCGCTGGCGTCGCTTGGCCGCACAAGTCTCGGGGCACATTCTGGAGCTGGAGTAGATCAAGATGTTGATATCTAATGCAACACTGAAATATCGGTTCGTCTTAGCCCTTAATGACATTACCTCCTGGCAATAACTCTATAGTTGAGCCCGCTTCATTCGTCAACAATTTCAAGATTCTCTTGACCCTGAGTCACCTCCACCCTCCACATCCACACGTATCTCACCTTCCACGTCTACCCCTTCTGTGCCCTGCATGAGTCAGCCTCCCGCCACCTACTCGCTCTCCACGAGTCAGCCTTCCACCTACACTGCACCCTCCATGAGTCAACCATACGCTTCCACATGTCAACCCTCCATGAGTCAGCCCTGTTGTACCCCTGTGGTTTTGATGTTGTCAAACACTATGACTCATCTGTGCATGATGTCATATGTGTTGATGTTGCATTAATATGGTTTGATGATGCTTATCATTGATGCACTACTATTGATGTTGCACTTGACTATGATACATTTGAGTATGATGATTTCATTGTATATCATGTCATATATTTATTTCAATGATGATTTCACTATCTATAGAAGAATGTGTGTCAGAAACATGCAGGAACAGGCTTTGAGGAAATGTTAAAAGCTTAAGTCAAAGTCAACAGAGTAAGAAAGATTAAGCCCGTTAAAAGCAACAAGGTCAATGGTCAACAAGGTCAATGCATAGTCAACGAGAAAAGTTCTTGGTCAACAAGGTCAATGCACAGCCTACGAGAAAAGTCCATGGTCAGCAAGGTCAATTCATAGTCAACAAGTTCATCACAGAGCCAAGGATGATGCTTGTATGACAGGGGTAGCAACTCAAGGTCGATGCACATGCGCACTGGTGCATGTTGAAGTCTACATGAGTTACTGTACAAGTCGATGCACATTCTAGCGTGAAGAACTAAGGTCGATGCTACTTTAGTTGTCACAAGACCAAGGTCGATGCATATCGCCTGCAGACAAGATGAAGGTCGATGCACATTGTCTGTAGTCAAGACCAAGGTCGATGCTAGTTTCTAAGGTCGGTGCACCTTTTGCTGGCATAGTAGGTAAGGTCGACGCACATTGACACTATTGCATTAGAAGGTCCGAGCACATGAATAGCTCAGGTCGGTGCATACTAGCACTCGTGGCATCAAGTCAGTGTACATACTCACGGTTGCATATCAAGGTCGGTGCTACCTCAGTCTACACGGGACAAAGGTCGAGGCACATCTTGGCAACGCAGATGAAAGGTCGGTGCACATTTGAGCAACCTCAATAGGAAGGTTGGTGCACATCGGTTAACTCTAAAGAGAGGTCGGTGCACATGTCACTAAGGTCGACGCTCATCCAGACCTTTTGTCTGTGAAGTCTAAGCATGTGTCATCCAAAGTCGAAGCACATCTGTTCATGAAGGTCGAAACACACATCGACTAGATACAACAACCAAGGTCGACACATATTTCATTAGCATAGAATCAAGGTCGAAGCACATCTGTTCATGAAGGTCGAAGCACATCCGCTCATGAAGGTCGAAGCACATAAAGCCTTATAATTACTTAGCAAATTTCAAAAAATACTTAAATAAATTCAGAAATTAATTATAAAGATTCTGGGTCACTATAGGATAGGTGTCGGTCGTCGCCCCCCAGTCGAGGTGCTGTTTGCTCCGAGAATGTTGTAGCATTCAGTCCCTATCGGAATTCCCTTGGTGCGTTCGCCGGTCGTGTCTGCCACGGGCTGGGGCGGTTCTGTGGCAAATGGAGGTCTCAGTCCTCCGAGGGACCGGGTTGAAGAAGTCGTTGGTACCGTTGGCGAGGGGTCTAGCATGGCTGGCGGTGGTCGTGTAGCCTTGTTTGATGATGAGCTGGCGGCCATGGATGCTCGCCACCGATCAAGGGAGCGAGGACTTCCCCCCCTACTCGGAGTCATGCTCTGCCTCCGCCAGTGTCTGGCCGGCCGTCTTCAAGGCTCTGCTGCCATCGGCGGCTGGCAAATCAATGGTCGCTCCCCCTGCATCGGTCCCTTTGGTGCGGGGGCACGACAAGGGTAAGGCTCCTGCTGTTGGCGCGGAGGCGTCTCCACAACGTAGCTTGCCATCGCCACCTCGGGGGCAGTCATCCGAGTTAGCTGAGATTTCTGTCACCGTCGACCTTATGGGAAGGTGCACCGACTGGCATAAGTCCTTTGTCAAGTCTAGCCCTGAGGTCGAGGATGAATTGATAGCGACAGCTGCCAAGGGTGTCTATCTAGTCGGGAGTACCTTCGGGCTGTGGAGGCACCATTTTCGGGGTCTCGCACAGAAGCTAGAGTCCAACCGGGCTTCTCCGATGGAGCTGAAGAAAGGCCTGAAGGAGTCCGAGTCGGCTTGGAATGCGCTCTGCGAGTAGTTCCTCCAGCAAGATCTAGCCTTCATCGGCATGGAACGCGATCGAGATGCCTTCCGCGATTGGGAAGACGAGGCTGAGGGGCGAGCAGGCGCTGTCGACAAATGAGCGGCTAGGCTGGGGGAGCAGGCCCAGGCTCTAGAGACTTGGTCTCGAGAGACTAAGGTCGAGTTGACCAAGCTACGCTCCTCGCTGTCGACTGTGGGTGAGGAAGCGGTGGAAAGCTTCCGTTCTTCTTCAGCCTACCAGGAGGAGCTGACGGAGGTGGCCCTAGAGTTCTATGGGCCAGCTCGCGATGTGGCTTCCGGGAGGGTTGGAGTGCCTCCGTGAAGGCTACCGTGACAAGCCTAGGGTGTAAGGCCCCGGTCCTCCCTCCCCCTTCGTCGCCCTATGGCTCAGAGGCTTTCGGGGACGAGGAGGAGCCAGCTAGAGCTGAAGCTAGGGTGTTGTCACCGGTGTCGAGCTCGGGGGAGCGTGCTCCTACGGACACCTCTGCGGTAGAGGCCCAAGTAGTGGAGCTGGATGGGGACTCTCCTCCTACTGGTGCCACCGACGCACGTGAGCCCAGTGTGCCCAGGGCACGTGAGAATGTATCTGGGGTCGATCCTTAGAAGGATGCCCGCATTTGCTTGTTTTCCCTTTTTTGCTTTCTTCTGTTTCTGCCCGGGGGCAGTATTTTTTTTAGTAAGTAATGGTTTGATGCTTTGTATTAAATGAAGAAGAAACTGTACATCAAAGTCTACAATGCACAGCTAAAAAGTTCAGGGCCACACAGGCTGTGGCCTAAGAACAAATTAAGAGAAAAGAATGAATCTACTAAAGATGTTATTCTCCCTTCTAGTTAGTCTCCTCTGTCCTTGATACAATCTTCAATGGGGTGAACGAGTATCTGGTGATAGGGGTAGAACAGCGGGTCACCGCTTCTCCGAACATCTTGGGGCCTTTTGGACCTGGGGAGGAAAACCTTGCCGTAGTGGCAAGCCCAATCAAAAATGCCTCGAGTCTTCTCTCTTGGGAAAGAGTAGAACTTTTGCAGCTTCTCTTGTAATGTAAGGCCTCGCCCAGCTGGTTGTCTGGCCGAAGGGCTCACCGTATTCCTCGCCCCCCTTCCTGACTAGACAGAGGTATCGAGACTGGTGGCCCGAGACCAAGTCACGTCTTCACCCCACGGGCGGAGGAAGCCCTGGATCAGGTCTGCCACAAGTGCAGTTAATTCGGCCAATTATGCCTTCAACATCTCGATTTCCCGTTGCTGCCTATGGTACAGGGCGAGCATAATGGGGTCGTATCGGGGAGGGCCTGGAGCACGGCCCGTACCTCCGCTTCCTGCCTCGCCAAAAGATGGGGATGATGGAGCCCTGATGATGCGTTCCCTTGAGGTTGACCCTTTGGGAGCGGGGAAGGCCTTCCTCGCGCGCCAGTGGTGGAGGGGGTTCTAAAGAAATACTTCTTCATCTTGTGTCTCTTCAGCCGGTGGCAAAGATTATTTATTGTGGCGGGCTTCCTGTAGGGCCGCAGCCTTGACGGGGTCACCGCCGAGTGGAGCCGAAATCGATATCACGTCGGCCTCGTGGTAGTCTTCTAGTGAGAAGCCCAAACCTGAATGCTTGGTAATCTATAGCAGCCTCTTATCCAGGTTTGGCGGGTTCCATATCTTTTTAAACATCTCCTTCTGGCTGGAGGGTTGATAAAGAGGAATCCTTTATTTTCTGACCACCTCGGCCGTGCGGTCAGTCATGTAGGGAAGCCCCGAAATTGGGACGTGCGGGTCATGAAGGTCGTCAGGGAGTCGGCAATCATCATCTCCTCTGACTGGCTGTTCTCTGGCCACATAGAAGATAGTGGGCTAGCCTTCAGGATTCGGCACCTCAAAGGTCCTCAACTGCTCGGCCGCTTGGCAGTCGAGCTCCGTTATTGGCTTAATAATTCCTGGCGGGACTCTGACATCCTCTAGCAGGTCTTCAAGGCAAGGTGCCCCCGGTGTGGGATAGATGGCGAGGGGAATTGCCCTAAATATCCCTTCTTCTTCTATAATGAACGGCACATGCGGAGGAGCCACATAGCCTGGGGGTGGCGGAGGAAACCAGCCCTCTGATTTTATTTTCTTCTTCTCTTTATCCCGGGCAGCTTTAGGAGCCTGCTTTGTCTCTTCCAGGTATAGATTAGCATCTGACAGGTGACACTGGAACACCTCAAATGGGTGGAGGTCAGCGAAGATTCTAACTTCCATTCCCTCACACGGGTACTTGATGCATTGGTACAAGGTAGACGGCACCACTCTGTTCTGGTGCAGCCAAGGTCGGCCAAGTAATGCCTTGTAAGAGGTGTTGGAGTTGATTATATGGAACTGGACCTTGGTGATGAAGTCACCGAAGGCTAGGCCAAATTCTGTAATCCCCATGGGCACCTCGCACTTCTGGTTAAAACCAGTGATCTTGACGTTCCTGACTTCGACCAAATGCACATCGAAGTAGTTCTTCTGGTACACCCGGTAGGGGAGTATGTTGACTACCGCTCCTGGGTCAATCAGGACCCTGTTGATAGGCTATCCATTTAGCTGCCCTTTCATACGAGGTGGAGATTACGAACCTCTATGCTACACCTCCGAAATCCGAGGAGGATCAGCTATACCTAAAAAGTAGGGGGTGAGCCTCATCTCATTGGCTCAGTAGGGGTCCCATGGAACCCTAAACGAAAGCAATGGCGATAATAAACAACGCTAACAAGAACAATGACAACAGCAGGAGTAGCTACAACAACAACAGTGGAAGGTACGGCTGTACACAAAGTCCTAAACTCGACAGCCAGTGAAACCACGGCCCTACAACTACTCCTATGGGAATGGAAACCAACACCATGATCCCACAGTCGGGGGACCGTCGGATTACTACTACCACTGGCTACGCCGCCAGGGGAACCATCACGACACCGCTGTCGTAGAGGCCCATCTCACAGACGAAGGCCCAACCCAAGACCACACGTTTTGGGTAACACATTCACAACCTCACCGTCGTGAACCCTACACTGCCTAGGAAAAACCATCAGTAACGCTTACCGAAAATCCTAGACCTCTACATCAGGAAAATACCCGAAACTACACGTAAAACTATGTCTCGCATATGGGAAACGAAAACTCGAGTCACGAGAATCTCACGTCACGTGACAGGAGTATCCGCCCACTAGAAGCAAGGCCGGATGCGTCCACTGATGACTTACTCTGCGCCATAGTGCCTCCCTACACACCCTAGGCAGAAACTGAGACATGCACCAAGTACCACGAACAAGGATTAGTTGGGGTCGCGCTCGTCGACGCTGGTCCGATGCCCCCAACCACGTGTGCACACACAGACCATGTGCCCTAGGTCAAGCTCTCTAGCTGGTTCGCCCCCCCAACCCGGACGCAGGCTGCAAAGACGAGGGGCCCTACGATAACCAGCCTAAAAATCATCTCTCTCGGGTAACCCCATCACCACTCCCAGGTAGGTCGACACACGCGTGTCATCGAGCTACGACTAGTGGAGGCTCACTAAACGCTAACACAGAAAGTCAAATACGCACCCATTGCGAGTAATACGAAGTACCAGGTGGCTCGGGGCCACCAAACTCCAGACAGGCAACTAGACCTAATGAACCCAACAGTCTTGGAGTCACTCGACTCAGGTCAAGACCATCGTACGAGACAGCCCCATGTGGTCAATCTGCCCTAAACCTAGGGTCGGAAACCACGATCGAATATAATTCTTAAGGTGGCTCACAACCACCAAGACCATTCCCTTTTAAAGGGAATACCCGAGAAATCTCCAGCCCCAGGCTAGGTGACTAAACTCACCGTCCCAGGGCCACACACACGACCCATACGGAAACCACTTCCCGAAAAGCTAACGGCATGCGGGAACAACCCTATGCACTCACACCAATCCACGGTGACTCGATCAAGCGTAGCACAAAAGTCTAGAACACACGGGGTCGCTCAGACTCTCGAAACCCATAGGCACGTTAATCGAGGTAACATGGTACCTCTGGACACCCAAAGACACGGTCACGGTCCCCGCGGGGTCCCCAGAAGACCCACGGTGTAACGACTCGAGATCCGAGTACCAGAAAGGAACCGGCGCGACTCATATCCCGGCCTGCCACCCACGACCCCGAAGACTCGGAAGGGTTAAAGGATGACATGAGGGTACACAAGAAGCTAAAATAACTGTAGAGGTAGCACGATAAACAACTAAATGATAATGTATGAAATTAAATAAATAACTAAATTATTACAATGTCCTGTGGCATTCTTCTACATCCCATAAGAGCAGCTTTCTCTTTCCTTGTGATGGAACCACTAGTCGTAGCCTGACGACGTCCATGTCGGCCCACCTGGGAGAGGTGGCGGGGTATTCCCGTTATACGGTTTGTAAGCTAGTTTCCATGGGCCCTCTCGCATAGTCAGTAGCATCCTACTGGGAGGCAAAACTAGCTAGAGGCCTGGCTCAAGACAATGGGTCAGTGTGTGCACACATGGTCAGAGGCTTGGACTGACGCTGATGAGTGTTACTCTGATTAGTCACTCGGTGCGGTACTATTGTGTCACTCACTTGTCAGAGCTTGACTGCAAGGTGCTTGAGATGCACGACCGTGAAGTCTGCCAAGAACATCACGTCTCTGGGACGGGCTTTAGCAAAGGCTATAGATGATTCGTGTTTGTTTCCTTGAAGTTGACCTAAGGTCGCCACGGTGGTTTTGACCTCGCATGGCATCTTCGGGGGGGCCCGGCGGGGCCCCCGTCGTCGTTCCATCACTTCTCCCGCCTCCCCCTTCCTCTGTTTCAGATGCTAATAACCTTCCAGGCCGACGAACCTTTGCAGAAGTTCTCGCGTCCACCGCCCCGCCACTTGCCATCCGCGGCCTTGTCCACGTACCTGCAACCACTGATAATGGTGAACCGGCCGTCTTCTTCAGTGCCGAGGAACTAGCTGCCTCTCTCAAGCCTTTTGAGTTCACTCTCGTGGCGCGTACGCCATATGGCAGACCGGCCTTCCCTGATATCAGAGCTCATCTCTCAAATCGGTGCAGATTTTCTGATGATTTCATCATCAGCTCCTTGGACTCCAAGCACCTGCTATTTCGATTTCGCAACCAGGAGGACTATTTGCAGTTGCTCTTGAGGGATTTCCTGTATGTTCATGGCAAGCTTTTCAAGTTTTTCAAATGGTCGATGTAGTTCTCGCCCAATGAGGATTCTTCAATTTTGCCAGTCTGGATATCTCTCCCAGGGCTACCGATCAATTTTTTTGTGGAGTCAATGCTGCGTTCTATTGCTGGAAACATAGGGAAGGTATTAAAAATTGATCCTTCTACCCTTAATTTAACCAATACGACGGTAGCCCGTGTCTGTGTGGAATTAGATATCCTCCAGCCCCGTCCTAATCGGGTGTGGATTGGCGTTCCTGGAGGTGGAGCATGGCAAGCTGTTGTATACCCGGCTCTCCCATCCTTCTGCACGATCTGCTCCAGGCTTGGACATTGTTCGACTGATTGCAAAGGTAAAAATTTAAAACCTTCAGGACAACCGGAGCTACCTCTGGGTATTTCTCGCAATGTTCCAAAAGGTCACAGTAAATGGAAGCCGGTGAAAATCTCGGACCCAGTTGCCATAATGACTGCAAATGATGCATCACAGCTCCAGAGTAAGACTTCTGATTCACGTGATAGTCTGGTCAATGATTCTGTGGGAGCTTCTTCAGCTCTGGTCAAGGAGGATGGGATGGTGATTCCTCCACTCGCTGCGCCTGCTCCACTTAGTGTTCTAACTCGATCTACTGATCGCCCGATTGTTTCTTCAAGTTCTCTTCCCGCTAAGTCCATTGATGACCCAGTTGCCATAATGACTGTAAATGATGCTTCACAGCTCCAGAGTAAGACCTCTGAGAATGTCAGTCAGAAATCTATGGTTCCACCTGCTAACCCTATTGTCTCTCCTTCTATTGAGCTCCCTTCAGGCCAAAGATCAGATGCTCTGGGTACTATTGCCCCTGTCCCTGAGATAGCCTTAGTGGAATCTCCTCGCCTGGATTCGCTGCAACTCTCTCCAGGTCCTCAGCCAAATCTTTGTCACCCGCCTCCTTGTCAGCAGAACCCTGTGGAATTGGACTCTGAAAGACAGAAAATTGCTCTAGCTGCAGCTTCGAAAAATGTCAGGTCAATATCAAATGTCTTTCTGGGTGTTAAAACTAGATCCATGATTAGGTCTGGATCTTCAGGAAAACTTCCAACTTCAAATTCTCAATGAATTTCATAACTTGGAACATTCGAGGCATAGGCAATGATATTTCAGTTGGAAGGCTTAAACTCTTTATTAGGACTCACAACATTGCTTTATTAGCAATTCTGGAACCCAAGCTTCATGTCAGCAGAATGAAAGTTCTCTGCAGGAAATTAAGTATGGATCATTGCATTGCAAACTCAGATGATTTGGCCCATATATGGTTTTTTTGGAGGAATTCTTTTGCCTTTTCCATTGTTAGCTCAGATGAACAACAGCTCACCCTGTCTCAATCGGATCCTCAATGGCCTAAATTCTGTTTATCTATTGTTTATGCTAAATGCAACATTAGGGAGAGGCAGACTTTGTGGAATTCCTTACGGTGGGTTCATGCAAACACTGCTGGACCCTGGCTTGTCACAGGAGACTTTAATTGTATTCTAAATCTTGATGAAAAATTTGGTGGAAACCATCCTCATTTGGGTGCTATCTCTGACTTTCAAGAATGTGTATCAGATTGTGCTCTCATTGACGCAGGCTATCTGGGGTCCAAATTCACTTGGCACAACAACCAGTCCGGCCATAATGCTATTTGGGCAAGGCTGGACAGAGTTCTTGTTAATTCAGATTGGCTGTCCTTTTTCCCCATTTCAGTTGAACATCTCTCTAGGGAGGCTTCTGATCATGCTCCGCTTCTGGTGAAGCTTCTCCATAAACACAACTTCAGGAAAAGGTTTTGTTTCCAAAAAATGTGGACGCTTCATGATAAATTTCTTGGGGATGTTAATTCTTCTTGGAATACTAGTCCGTTGGCCACTTCTGCAATTACTACTCTATACTTGAAGCTGAAATATTTGAGGGCTATGCTTCACAAATGGAACAGGCAAACATTTGGTCATGTCCAGCTAAATCTTATGGAAGCTGAGGATTCTGTTTTGAAAGCAGAACATTTATATGACTTAAACCCCACCATGGATAATCATAAATCTTTGGAGGATGCCAAGTCTATCCTATCATCCAGGCTACTACAAGAGGAGGTTTTTTGGAAACAGAAGTCAGGGATCAGATGGTTAACAGAAGGGGACAGAAATACTAAGTTTTTTCACATTTCCACCAAAGCTAAAAGAAGCAAGCAATGCATTAATCATCTCCGGAATTCATCTGGTTTATTAACATCCAATCAAGAAGAAATGAAGGCTATTGCAGTTCAACATTTTCAGTCTGCTTTCACATCCCAGTACCACTATATAGAGAACTCTTCATTAGACTGTATTCCAAACTCTGTTTCTCAGCAAGAAAATCAAATGCTATGTGCCATTCCCACTAAACAGGAAATTACTGATTCAGTGTTTGAGCTATCCGAAGACAGTGCTCCTGGGCCTGACGATTTTTCTGGTGCTTTCTTTCATAAAGCTTGGACAATTATTGGAGAAGTGGTTGTAAATGCTGTTCAGGAGGCCTTCATCTGCCCTCAACCTCTGCCTAGATCGGTTACTTCCACTCTCTTAGCTCTTATTCCAAAATGCACTAATGCTGTAGAGATTTCTGACTATAGGCCCATCAGTCTCTGTAATTTTTTCTACAAAGTCATTTCTGCCATTATCTGCAAAAGGCTGGCCTCTGTTCTTCCTAAAATCATCTCTCTAGAGCAAACTGCTTTTGTTAAGGGGAGACATATAACAGAAAATATTGGTCTTGCACAAGAGCTCACTCAGGAATTGGGTAGAAAAACGAGAGGTAACAATATCATTTTTAAATTGGACATGGCTAAGGCTTACGACCGGCTTGAGTGGGATTTCCTATATGCTGTCCTTCACAGATTTGGTTTCAGTGTTGATTTCATCCATCTAATTAGCAAATTGATCAACAACTGTTGGTTTTCTGTAATTGTGAATGGAGAGGTTGCTGGTTTCTTCAAGTCCTCAAGGGGCCTTCGTCAGGGTGATCCACTAGCCCCATCCTTATTTATCATTGCTGAGGAGAGTTTGAGTAGGGCTCTCAAGGAAGCTCATCTTAATGGCCACATTGACTACTTTCAGGGGCCTCAGAGATGTCCTCCTATCTCACATCTTTTATTTGCGGATGATACCCTCATCTTTACTAAAGCTCGTATTGTCTCCATCAGGAACCTTCTCAAAGTTATAGGCACTTATGAAAAGGGTTCTGGACAGCTCATTAATAAGGGCAAGAGTGGCTTCTGGGGAATAAATGTCTGACAGAGACATCCTCTGACTTGCTGGAACCGTTGCAGAAATGGTTCCCTACCTACCCACATACCAGTTGGCTGGCAGGAGAAGGTTAACCTTGACAAGAAGGCAAATCAAATTATGTGGATAGGAGATTCTAGTTTTGGTCTTCACAGTGGACAACGTAAGAGATGCCTTGGGCTGCTCATATATCAAAAAGAAGAAGCTCCAGACAAGGTGGATGGGAGGGACCAATAGAAAAACATCCAAGGAGAAGTACAGTAAGGCAGAAACCTCGAAAGAGACTTCTCCTTCATGGTGTTGCTTGTACAAGGGTGAAAAAGCATATCTTCTTCCTCCACCTCCGGAGCTTGACAAGCTATGAGGATAGCATCCATCTATAGCCTCATCCAGTGGGAGTGAAAGCTGAGGAGTTCATCAACCGTCCCCCTTGTGGTCCCGGTGAAGACCTAGGAGAAGGACAAAGAGAAACCACGCCTCGTCCATTCTTCTCCAGACAAGAGTTCTCTCTTCCCATTGAGTTTCTTTGTTATACTCCATCTGGTTGTTTCCTTTACGATTTTTGTTTTCCTTTCAAAACAAATATTTGTAACTGTTTCCCTACCTGCGTGTAGGAAGATAGACTGTGTGTTCACCGGTCTGTGGGTCCTTGGTTCATGCACCCTCAAGCTGTGTGTCAGCGGAGTTTGTGAGAGGTCATCTCTCTGTTGGAAGTTGCAAATCAGTCGTAGTGCATTGGAACTAGTGAAGCCTCACCGTGTTGTGTGAGGGGTGGATGTAGGTCTCTAGATAGAGACTGAACCACCTTAAATATTGTGTTATGTGGTTTGTCTCTCATTGTGCACTGGAGCTAGATGCTTGGTAGGAATGTTATGCTCATCATCCGTGCCTCTAGTCAGTTAGTCATCATTTATCTCATGCTTAACCGACCTTAGTGTTGTGTTATATTTTATTTTCACAATGAAGGGCAAAAAGGGGCCGATCTATTCACCCCTCCCCTCTAGATCTGCCTATCACCACTCCACACGTGGTATTAGAGTAGGTCTCTCTGAATGTGGTCTAACGACCTTTAGAGAACTGGTGATATGGCAACTAAGAGTCCTATGGCTGAAGGACATTCCATAAATTGGCCTTCCTTTTTCACTGGGACCAACTATCCTTACTGGAAAAATCACAAGTAGGTTTTCATCAGAGCCCAGGATCATGAGATCTAGCGAGTGATGAGCAAGGGTCCATTTGTGCTGCCTGAAGATGAGGACACATGGACCAAGGAGCAGATTAGGAAATCGACGCTGAACTGGGGTGCTAAGCATATAATGCAATGCTCCCTTCATCCAACAGAGTTCTCAAGGGTGTTAACATGTGCCACTGCAAAAGAAATGTGGGACTATCTTAAGGTAATATATGAAGGGACACAGTAGGTACGTGCAACTAAAGCAAACTTACTAGTATCTAAATATGAAAAATTTAGAATGAAATCTGAAGAGACAATTTCTGATATGTATGCTAGGCTAACCATGCTTACTAATGGCTTAACTGAGCTAGGTAAGACCTATTCTGAGTAGGAAATCGTGAGAAAAATATTAAGATCTCTAACTCCTGCATGGCATACAAAGGTAATTGTAGTCGAAGAATCAAAGGACTTGACTACTATCAAGGTGGAAGAACTCATAGGGTCCCTGATGACATATGAGATGATCAGTGCCAGCAAGACTCGAGGTATGATATTGAGAAAGAAAACACCACGAGGTAAGAAGTGACACAAGGTATGAAAGTGAAGAATCAACCCAAAACATGACATCGTCAACAAAAAAATTGCACGAGTTATGAACATTGTTCATACTCGAGGTTCACATGGACAAGCACGGACTATGAAGCTGAAACCTGCACGAGGTATCTCCTCATTAGTGCAAAAACTGCACGAGGTATGAACTTGTAGAAACGACACGGGGTAGGCTTTTCAAAAGTAACTGCTCGAGGTAAGAAAGTTGAAAACTGCTCGAGGTATGAAACTTGAAGAAATAACACGGGGTAGGCTGAAAAATGCACGAGGTAAGTTTTGGACAAAAATGGCTCGAGGTAAGGAAAACCTGGAAAGTAGCTCAAGGTATGGGAATGAGAAAGCTGCATGAAGTATGATCATTGTTCATACTCAAAGTATGATGGATAAAAACTACACGCGGTACGATTTCGAAAGCAGACCTGTTCGAGGTATGTTTTTTAAAAAACTGCACGACATACGTTTTCGAAAGTAAACTTGCTCGAGGTATGTTTTTCGAAAAACTGCACGAAGTATATTTTCGAAAGCAAACCTGCTCGAGATATGTTTTTCGAAAAACTGCACGAAGAATGACTTCGTCAGGCAAAACCTGCATGAAGTAAAGAAACCCAAAACATCACGAAGTGAATTACTCCAAAGTGAGTTTGTGCACGAGGAATGAAATTGCTTTACTGACCCCTTTGAGCACGAAGTAGAAATTGGAAAATAACACGAGGTATGAATCTCAATCACGAGCTATACAACGCAAGGGTGCATGAAGTAGGCAATTTCAAGTGCAATGAATTTTGTGCACGAAGTATAAAAACTTCAATTGAAGAAGCTTTTGTCCACGAAGTATAGAAACTTCAAGTGAAGAAATTTTTTTGCACGAAGAATGGTGAGATTCAAACAAGCAATAGTAACTTAATCAGCATGGTTAAAATATTAGCAAAGTAAAATGCATAGTGATTTATATAGTGTTAGCATCATCAAAACAACAGGGAAAAACACAACATTCTCCCCCTTTTTGATGATGACAACACTGTATAAATCACCTATTAAATGATGCTCCCCCTGACTGAAATACTCCCACTTACTCACACTTTTCTCTCCCCCTTCTCTTTCTCCTGCACCTTCTCTCCCCCTATCTCATGACAGACCTACCAATCATCTTAGTCTCTTCTCCCAATTTCACATATCCCAAACACTTATTTTCTCTCTCCTAATTACTCCCTCTCTCTCTCCACTCTCTCTTACCAATGACAGACCTACCAATCATCTTAGTCTCTTCTTCCAATTTCGCATATCCCAAACACTTACTTTCTCTCTCCTAATTACTCCCCCTCTCTCTCCACTCTCTCTCTCCCCCTTTGACATCATCAAAAACAAATAGGGAGGTAGGGACAAGCAAGAAATGGAGCTGCTGACTAACCAGGAGAACTAAGAGAATAGCTCACGTGAAGAGAAGTCATGTGCACTGTTTAGGCAAGTAAGTAAGATACTCATCCCAGGAAAAGAATTTGTGATTCTGGTAGCCAAGCTGAGTCAAGAGAAAGAATGAAGTATACCTCCATACAAAAGAGATGACCCTAAACAAGGATGTCCCAGAATAACTAGTTGGGCATGATTAAATCTGTACTAAAAAATAGTCAATGTGTTTTGTTGATGTAGAATCATGCATGGAGCTATAATGATTTTGTGTGTGTAGTTTACTTCTAAATTGCACAAAGAACAGGTTGACAGTTGCACATAGAACAGGCTGAAAGCCAGTTATTTTCTGAAGAACTGAAGAAAAGTCAATGTGGTCAATGAAGTCAGTGCATAGTCAATAGAGCTAAGATAGTGGTCAACCCAAGTCAGTGCAGTCAAAGTCTTAATTCATTAGAAATGGGTCACAAATCTGTGAAGATTCATACAAGGGAAGGCAGGAAGATAAGGTAGACAAATGACACATTAGTGGTGACAAATAGGCAGGTAAGACTGACAAATAGCTCTCTACGGGTGAAAAATAAGTTGTAGCGCTGAATATGTGTGAAGTGTTAAACGCTATATGAAGGGGAAGTCGACTTGTGTTTACCCGCCAGCAGAAGAAGCAAATGCCGAAAAATGCACACATAAGGTTGTCTATGGGTGACATATATCCTCTTAAGGGTGGAAAATAGGTCTCAACAGAGACATTAGCAACGACTCTCAAGGATATGTTACATGAGACAAGGCGATGGCTTCTGGGTTAACAATGGTGACAAATGGGTCTTCAAGGGAGAACAATAACTATTATCTATGATTAATAGCCCAAGAAGAGTTATCAAATAAAGAAAGAATGAAAATGGAGGAGAGAGAGAAAGTTTCACTACAAGCCAAAATATCAACAGTAAATCACTAGAAGACAATGAGCCATAGTGTTCTACAGTGATCCCTGAAGCCCTCGAAGAAGCCATAAGAATAATCAAAGGGTTAACTCAAGTCAAGGTGGGTTTGAATTGGTCAAAGTCAATAGTAGTCAACTGACTCCAACCAACATTATTTTCATGTTTGACTTAAGTCAATGTTGACCCAATCAAAGTCAACTCAGTCATGGTCAATGAGGTCAAGCTCCATAGTCAAACTGAACAATAGAGGAACAAGGGTGACAAATGGCTTTTGGCGTCGGCTGAAGTTAAAGAAGAAAATAGCAAGGGCGATAGCTCAGTATGGATAGTGGAGATAAACGACTGGACAAGGCAGACAAGTAGCTGTGTTAGGCTGACAAATGGGCAGCAAGGGTAAATGTATGGAAAGAAAGAAGGCAAGGTCGATGCATGAAGCTGTGGCGTCGACACAGCAAGTCAGCAAGGCACAGAAAGGAGCTGTGACAATGGCTAAAGGGAAGCTAAGGGTGACAAATAGCTCCCTAAGGTAGACAAATAGCTGGTTAAGGGTATAAAATACCCGATAGGAGTAACAAATAGCTCGCTAGTGCAGAAAATGGTCAGACACGTAAGGAACACGTGGGATCTCTTCACACCTTCGATTGTCACACACCCCAAGGTTGATAATGCAAATCATATGACATGTGATCCAAAGTAACATGGGACCTTTTCATGATAGAAGATTATTCCCTCCTTTCCAGGTGGGCCAATGAAAAAATAGGAGAATCAGATATTTTATCCAAATCCTTTTATGGTACTAGGTTCTATAATGGGTCTTCCTTCGAAGAAGCAGCAGCCACTTGGTGAAGAAGAAAAGGTCCTGCACGAGAGAGGAGGAGAATAGAGTTTCTGTGAGGGCTTCCAAGAAAAGAAAAAAAGAGAGGCAGAGAGGCTACAAAAAGAAGAAGAAGAAGAAAAGAGAGAACTGTGAGAAGAGAAATAGCGAGATCTTTCCCAGAGTCTCGCTACCAACCTTCAAGTCATATAACAGCCAGGGAGACCCGACCGACCATTACTACAGCTTTGATGCCCTGATGTCCCTACACGGGGCTTCTGATGCCATCAAGTGCTGAGCGTTCATGACCACCCTAGTCCAGGGTGCTCAAGTCTGGTTCCGAGCACTCGCCCCGGCAGTATCCAGGACTTCTGATAGTTCGGGCAAATTTTTAAGGAGAGCTTTGCTGGCAGTGGCCTTCCAAGAGTGTGAAGAAGTCCTCAGTGTCTGCCGTGGCACAGTGGGCTCGGGTCGAGAGGGGGATAGGAAGTGTCATCTGAGTAGGGCTTGGGCCTGGGGGGAAGGCGGAATCAAGATGGAGACCGTAGGGAGCCCCCTCAAAAATTCGAGCGGTACACGCCCCTATCTGCCCATGTCTACGAGATATATGAGGACATTAGGGGCTCGGGCCTTCTTCGCCAACCCAAGCCTATGAAGACCAACCCAAAGCGCCATAGCCACCGCAGGCATTGCCAGTTCCACAATGACCACGGACACCATACTAGAGATTGTCATCAGCTCAAGGATGAGATTGAGCGTCTCGTCTGCCAGGGGCACCTATCCTGATATGTGTCCGAGCAGAGGGAAGCTCACGACATCCTTCCAGAAGAAATTGACAATCAACCCTACAGAGTCCACATCAATGTTATTTTCGGTAGCACGGCATCAGGTGGACATAGTAGCCGAGGAAGGAAGCATCATGCTGAACGGACGAGCAGGGCCTTCGAGCCCCCCAAAGCCCCATCGGCGAGTGAGCAGCAGGCCTTGGTATTCTCTGACCAAGACCTAGAGGGGGTAATTACCCTGCACGATGACTCTCTTGTAATATCGGCTACGATAAACCATTGTAACATAGATAGGATACTAGTTGACAATGGTAGTGCCCCTGGTGTACTCTCGTACGAGTGTTTTCTTAAGATGGGTGAAAACCTATCCAAGCTCCACTCGATTCGAACCCCCCTCTGCGGGTTCAACGGCCAGGCAACCTATCCCGAGGGAGCCCTAAGCCTACTGGTCACTCTCGGTACCCCTCCTAAGACCATTATGATTATGGCTAACTTCATAGTGATTAAGGGGATGTTGGCCTATAACGCCATCTTTGGCGGAGGTATCCTCAGCCGAACGAAGGCCGTTCCCTCCACCTATCACCAAAAATTGAAGTTTCCCACCAAATACGGCATCGGGGAAGTCCGAGGTAACCAGGCAATAGCTAGAAGGTGCTATGTAATCTCGGTCGATGCCATAAGGTCAGAAGGGAAAAAGATAGGAGTCGGGGGAGCCGAGGATGAACCGATAACATCAGGGCCCAGTGGCGAATTGCTATTTGTCTTCCTCAAAGGCGACCCGGCTCTAGAAGTAAAAATCGGAGCTGATTTACCACTTGATGTATGAGAGTAATATAAAGGTTTTCTTTCGGAGTATGTTCAAGTCATTGCATGGTTTGATGAGCATCTTCCCAAGATCCCTGGAGAAAATGGTGATGCACAAGCTCAACCTTGACCTATAGATGAAACCCGTCCAGCAACGCAGAAGAAAGCATGTCCCAGAGAAGTAGATGATCATTAAAGAACAGATTATTAAGGGAAAGAAAATAGGCATATTTCGATCGATCCTTTACCCGACATGGCTCGTTAATGTTGTCTTAGTACCAAAAGATTGTCAAATATCAAATAAAGAACAAAAGTGCCCTCAACGTTCATATCAGCTTTAAATGTCTCCACATGAACTTTGAGGATATTTTTTATTTTTAATTAATAATAATCGATATGTGATTTAAAAATGTTAATTTTAATATTTTTTGTATAAAGAGAGTATTTGTTCACCCATTTTATAACAAGCATTACTAAAAAAAAACAACTAAAACTAACATCAGTCACTTATTTGGGGTTCCCACGCGACGTCACCTTTCGGTGACTCCGTCGGATGCCGCCTTTTAAGAAAGCTTTATATCCCTCGCGATAGCGGCCGTTGCTTTGCTACAGGTATTTGCCCATCTCGCTTCTTCTCCAAAACCCTATCTCCAGCTCTTCGGCTATTCGCCTCGCCCCTCCAAATCCCAGCGCCACCCCCGCCGCTCCTGCCCAAGATATGGCCGGCAGAGGCCGCATGCCCTCTCGCCACGCTTTCCCTGATGGCGGCCGGCGCCCCCCGCCCTTCGCCGACGTTACCGACGGGCCGCCCTTCCCGCGCGGGCCTCCCCCGCCCGCCGTCTACGAGGAGGAGATCGAACTCCAGAGGGCGGAGATGCGGAGACTCGCGGCGGAGAACCGCAGGCTGGCCGAGGACCGCATGGGCCTGCAGCGGGAGCTCGCCATGGCCAGGGAGGAGATCCACCGCCTCAACGTGATCATCGCGGACATCCGCGCCGAGAAGGAGGTGCAGATTAGGGATCTGATCGAGAAGGGCATGAAGATGGAGGCCGACCTCCGCGCGACGGAACCTCTTCGCAAGGAGGCCGCGCAGCTTCGCGCCGAGGTGCAGAAGGTGACGACCTTGCGGCAGGAGCAGGTGCAGGGACTCAAGCAGGAGCTGTCGAGGGCCCAGGCGGATGCTCAACAGCTCCCCGCGCTCAAGGGGGAGATCGACGGACTCAGGCAGGAGATCATGCGCATCAGGTGTTAATCGCTGTGCCGCTTCTCTGAATTAGTCTACTTTTTCACATCGGTTAACGGATTTTTTTTCTCCTTCTTAGGACTGCGTTCGAATATGAGAAGAAGGGTAACTTAGAGCTGGTGGATCAGAGGCAGGCGATGGAGAAGAACATGGTCTCCATGGCACGCGAGCTAGAGAAGCTGCGCGCAGAACTGGCAAGTGGCGAAGCAAGGAATTGGGGTGCAGGTACCTTTCTCCATGGCATTTTCTGGGGTCTGGAATAGCTTTTGATTTCGCTATTTTATTTATGATTGTGTAGTTCTCTGACTCATAGTGTGCTGTAAGTCAATATTCTGTTTGTTTTCTTATTTTCTTGTCTCGTTTTCGAAGGTGGAGCTTACGGAATGAAACTTAGCAGCCCCGAAGGGGGTTTCCCTTCGTACGGGGATGGATATGGTGTCCACTCGGTATGACCTGCCACAACTTTGGAACTGTAGAGATTGCATCTGATTTCAAGTGTTTAGGCTTGAGAATGTTTCACCTAGTGAGCTTCTTTCTCACTTCATTTCTTCATTTAAAATGCTTTTAGGGTGTTGTTGACAAAGCTCCTTTGTATGGTGTGGGATCGGCTGGCTGGGGAGCATACGAAAAGTCTCGCCTTCCTCGGCGCTGAAGTGCAGTTCACCTAAATTGCTATGATTATGCCTTTTTCTGTGCTGATGGTTCTCCCATATTGGAGGGTTAGATGTTTTAGAATGATCAAGAGGTGGGACTCTCCTGTCCTATGCCTGTTCACTGAACTTTAAATCATCTTAAAATGGATGTTAAAACTACCCTTTTTAATGGGAACATCAAGAGAATATTTTTGTAAAATAACCTCCAGGATCGACTTAACATCCACAACATGTGTACAAGCAACAGAAAGTCTTGTACGAACTGAAGTAAGCACCAAGGGCATGGTATGAGAGGCTCACCTCACTCTTACCTGAAAATTGACTCACGAGAGGTAAGGGTAAATAGAAAAATCTGAATTTTTGGATTAAGCGTTGTTTGTGCGCGTCGCGTAGTGGATCTAGAACCCTCAGGGGTAGTGCCCTGGGGATCGACCGGCCCCAGGTGCGGTGTGTATTCGATGACCAGACTTAGGGGTGGGATAAGGCTATAGGGGAGATGCCGGATCCTGGCGTACTTTGGGTATCCCTTCCTATGGCTGTATCCTCCTCAAGGCAGTACCGGGCACTCACCTTTTGCGAAAAGTTGAGGGAGGTTCGAGTGGCACGAGAGGTCCCCTGATTTTTTGGGAAACATAGCTGGGGTGTGGGCGTGCCAGTCAATTTCTTGACGATCACCTATGGAACCAAGGTTTGACTGGGGATGTGTCGCCAGGGCATGGCACGTGGGCTCGAAAAATGAGCAACACGCAGAGAGAAGGGAGGTTCCGTAGGTGCGAGTGCACAGGCGTTTGTGGGGAGTCATGTACTGGACGTCTTTCTCCACCGACTGCAAGCAGTCGGTGTTTATTTACATTAGATTGAATCCGAACTCCTTCGTTCTATGCTGAAGAGAACCTGTATATATTTGAAGCCATGGGTGGAGAGCAGGGGGCACTTCGCAGCTATGGGTTCGCATTTAACTGGGAGATGTTTGTTGAGGTCAGAAGAACGGAGTAGTGTGGGAGAAGACTGGGACCCAAAAAAGGATGTGGGGACGTCTATTCAGGGGAGGTAATATAATTTAAAAGAGCCACATGGGATTTACAGGTGGGCCGTAGTGGCCAAGGTACAACTGGCGCAAGCTACGGGACATTTTCGACAAAGAGGCCCATCCCTGGCTCAATGCGTGATAAGGCGGACATCCGCGTGTTATTAAGAGGCTCTCCTCGAGGCAAGGGCTATGCCTGATTTGTCAAGGGAGGACTAGACTGAGTGACTGGAGAAGGTACTAGCTGGTGGCTGGGCGAGGGCCGGACACGGCTCGGGTCAAGCAGTCGGGCACGGCCTCATGATAGCGGGAGGTGTGACGTCATGGCGCGTGTGTGGTTGTCATAAACGGGCACACGTGGGCAATCTCGAGGTAAGGGAGTGTTTGCTGTCATCATAACACCTTACGTGTAGCGGAAATGGACTTGCGTGTCATGCCTAAACGCCGTATGAGGGGAGTATGAGCGACATACCCTCGACGTATGTGATTCGATTTACAAGCCAACCGCATACACAAATCTTCTTGCTTGCTGCGCCTGTTGCTGATTGCGTTGGTTGCTTGCTTGCCTTGTGTTTATCTGTGATTGCATGCCCCACACCTTGAGCTTATAAGGGGCTTTTATAGGGGAAGCTGAAGGGTCATGGAAGGGGTTTAGGCGGACCAAGTTGAAGGGTTGAACTTGGTCCGGGCAAACCCTTAAGAATATATTTTTTTTGTTTACGGAGTGGGGGAGGGATGGTTTAGGTCCGCCTAAACGCCTCCCCCAAGGGGGGTAGCTTCTGGAAGCCCATTTTTCAGAGGCTCTGATTTCCTGACGGAAGATTCACTCAGAAGTCTAGCTCTTGTGGCAGTTTGTGTTCCCTACCTACTATGTACGAGGTGAACACGGTGCAAAAGAACAAAACAACTTGCTGAAGCAAATGGAGAAATGAAAATGACGTTCGAAGAGGAGGTACGTCCCATAGGATAAGGCTGGAGATGATATAGCTTGGAGAAAAAGAAGAAGATGCGTTCTGGGTAGAATAGAAGATAACAGAGCATGAGACAAGGAGCCAAAAGCTAAGCAACTTCCGTGAAGAACGAGTCTTCTTCCTGTGCTACAAGCACGTCTGCGAGATAGTAGATTGTTCCTCAGCTTTAGGCCCGGTGAAGATGGTGTAGCTGGTGGACCTCTGTTACATTGCTCGTGGTGAAGAACCAGAGAGGAAACGGAGCACCGAGGCCCCAGCTTCGTCAAGCTCTCATCTAGATAAGAGTCTCCTTTCTTGAGAACTTTCACTCTATTACTCTGTCTGGTTCATCCATTTTTCATTTGTTTTGTTTCCAAAACTACACTATCTCATTGCTCCCTACCTGCGTGTAGGAAGATGGACAGTGTGTGCACTGGTCCGTGGTGTTGGGTCGTGTACCCTCAAGCTGTGTGACAATGGTTTAGAGAGTGGTCTATCTCTCCGTTGGAAGCTGTGAATCAGCCGTAGTGCTTCTGCACTAGTGAAGCCTCACTTGGTTGAGTGAGAGGTGGATGTAGGTCTCTAGATAGTGACCGAACCACCTTAAAAATCTAGCTTGTTCATGGTTTGCGTATCTTGTGCTTCTTCGTTAGATGTATGTTTAGGACTGTGGCAGACTTATTCTCAGTGCATCTTACCAAGTAGCCGGTCACTCTTCTAGCTTTTTTGCACTCAGTTTTTATCCAGCTTTTATTTTCGCATAGAAGGGCATGATCTATTCACCCCTCCCCTCTAGATCTGCCTATCACTACTTATCACGTAGTATCAGAGTTAGTCTCTCTGAATCTGGTCCAATGACCTTGAGAGAACTGGTGATATGGTAGCCAAGAGCCCTATGCTCGAAGGGCACTCTATAAATGGACCTCCATTTTTCACCGACACTAACTATCCTTATTGGAAAAATTGTATGCAGGTTTTTATCAGAGCTCAAGATCATGAAATCTGGCGAGTTATTAGTAAAGGTCCATTCGAGCTGCCTGAAGATGATGACACATGGACCAAGGAGCAGATAAGGAGATCGACGCTGAATTGGGGGGCCAAGCACATTATGCAGTGCTCTCTTCATCCCACAGAGTTCTCAAGGGTGTCCACATGCAGCATGGCAAAGGAAATGTGGGATCGCCTTGAGGTAATATATGAAGGGACAACTCAGGTACGTGAGACCAAAGCCAACATGCTTGTCTCCGAGTATGAAAAATTCAGAATGAGACCCAACGAGTCTATTTCTATCATGTATGCTAAACTAACCACACTCACAAATGGTTTGACTGAGCTAGGCAATACATATTCCGAGTAGGAGGTGGTTAAAAAGATACTAAGATCCTTAACTCCTGCATGATATACTAAGGCTACAATGGTCGAAGAGTCAAAAAACATGGCAACTATCAAAGTAGAAGAACTCATAGGGTCCCTAATGACCTATGAGATGAACTTGAAGAACAAGGAGGCTGAGGTAAGTAAGAAAAAGCCAGTGGGAGGATTGAAGATAAACTCTTGAAGATAATACTCCCAAGAGTCCATAGAAACCAACAGAAGGTCCTAAGGATTAGATTTGGGAGAGAAATCAAGATAACAACCTCTACAATCCATCCACGGAACAGCAGAGAAGCACAGTTTTGCTAAAACTCCTCCGTAAGGCATAACACATCCGCGATAGACCGCCATATTAACATAACTCACCTCCGTTGGTCCGTCATGTGACCTTATCCACAAGAGATAAGAACGACAGGCGAGGCGTTCGGGCTTAGGACTCTGGCGAGCATAACGGATGTGAACAAGGGCATTATAGCGAAGGTATAACGGGGATGAGGCAGTCTATTATGGACCTAAAGATGTCAAGGCAGACGGGGTTTGAATGACAAGGGAGTCGGAGGAGGTGGTGACAAGACTCAACCTTAGTAGGTATATAACAGATCAAGGTACGTGCGTTATACGACTGATGACGGTGACATATGGAGCCGTTAAACGATAAAGATGCTAACTGAGATGGAAGAAGAGACAGTAGGTGAGTGGACCATAATGGCTCAACATGAGGGCGTTATACTAATCATAATGGCAAGGTATAGGACTGTTAAACTATAGAGAAACTAAGTGAGACGCTAGGCGAGAAGACTATAACAGACCTTGTTAGGTCCGTTATGTTGCTTATAAAGTGCTATTGAGGATGTGTTATGCACAAGAGGATGACAAATGAACCAGAAGTGCTTGCCTAGCATCAAACAAGGGTAGGACCCAACCAAGGAAGGCAATGACCCATGAAAGAGACTTCTAACCTGCCTAAGAAGACTCGACAAGGGTGAACAACTCGGAGCATCATTTAAGATGAGCAAGGAGATAACCTGACTAATTGGTCATAAAATGGGTGTCAACAGATGTCCCTCCTTAACATCCTCTTTGCAGGGGAGCGAGCGGAGGTGAAGTGGAAGCAAAATGAAACATGGAGATGAAGTGAAAATGCAGCGGAGTGGACTGAAAAGCGGGCGTTAAGGTAAACGGCACCTATTTCACGCCAATGAGCGATAGGAGTTTTCTGAAAAACTCCAAACTAAACACAAGGAATGACCAGACCAAAACGACACCAGTCCGGAGAAACTAACTAAATAAAGAAAAGGAGATAACACAAGCAACCTCATTAGGGGACACAATTTACAACCAATGAGGGAATCAGAATAAGCAGTAAAAGAAAGTAAAGAAGCAGACCAAAACCTCCAGATAGGGGCACTCAGTCAACCAAACCAGGTGAGTAGACCAGAGAAAATCTTCCAATTCTTAGTGGAATAGTTCCTCTTACCCAAAACCGTGAACGCACAACTATCGATCACCAATGAGACACTTTCAGATAGATCATGGGTCATGAATGCTCAAAAGATGCGCATGATGTATGCTGGGCTAAAATAAAAGAAATCATCAAAACGAATACAAAGAAAGACATAAAATAGAAAATACTCGAGAATAGTATTGCTAGATCGGGATAATCAGGGTCAAGACACTATCCGCAATCACGACCTGCGAGATAGAACCATCGTCCCCCAATTCTCCCAACCTGACGGCCTATCCGATGATTAAACATGTGCACCTAGAGCATCATCATTTTTGTTAGAGGGAAACATCAGATCCTGGAACATGCGGATGACTAGCCGGTTCTCGAGATAATGTAATATAGGTATCATATAGTAAAGTAGTGAAATATATGATAACAGGCTAGGATCCTACTAATCATATAAGCAGTGGCATCAAAAGCTCATATCATACGGGACTAGCAAACATGACAAGAGGAGGAGTCGCATGCGTACCTCCATGCTCAGGGCGTGGGGAAGACTCCCGGCCAAGACACACGACTTCTGGTATAGTGAAAACTAAATAAGTATAGACCCAAATCTGATGCCCACTCCTCGCATAGAGGCAAAAGGCTACAAGATGAATCCAGGAGTGGTGCGCTTGGGTTGACTGGCAGCAAGCCGATGGAGCAACAGGGCAATGGTGCATGGTAAATCCTCACGGACTGATCTGCAGCTCCTGGACAACCTGTGATCTGCAACTGGGAAGGAGCATCGCAGGGCACCGGGACCGAAGCAAGGGGGCCTCTGATGATATTCAGCAGTAGATGACAAATGCCCCTCATGAAGATGGCGGCCAAAAAGGCCGACTATTCGCTCCAGCGTCACAACGATCTAGCAGTCAGAAATAGGCCGACGTGCACACGGACAGGTGACCAGCAAGAAGGGGAGCCTGGGATGGCGGCTTATGGTTGTCCTCTGAGCGTGAAACTTGGCATGGTCGTTGGCGTGGTCAACCTCAAAGACCCCAATGAATATGGGGCACACGAACCAACTGTGGAAGTCGAGGTGCTTTGATACGAGGGTGACTGTCTGGTCTGGTCTATCTGCAGGTAGCCGAACAGATAGTAGGAGAGGTGCATGGAAACGGGGAGTTCGGGCTGAATCCAGGGCTAGGATTTTGTGGAGAGGTGGTGTGGGGACGTGGGAAGATGGCCGAGGGTTCTCGGGGTCATGCATAAAAGAGATTTTGGGCGTGGGATGAGGTAGGAGGCGGGGTGCATGTCTGCAGTTCTGTCGAGATAAACTACAGACAGTAGAAAGAGGGCGATGGGAGGAGGCGTAAATCAGATCAGAAGGGCGAGGGGCGGTGTTGGCAGATGGATGGAGATTTGGGGAAGGCGTGGAGAAAATTTCGTGGAGATCGGTGAAGGATTTGGGGGCAAAGCCTTATGGGGTAGCCAACCCTATCTCTACCGATCTGCACAACGGCAGATTGCACATATCGGGAAGGAGAGGTTGGTAGGGATGGCAAACGGTGACCTGATAGCATGGGGTGGCTACTGATGATAGGGGGAGGTGAGAGGAACGTGCAGTAGTAAGATGGGGGTGAGCTGGTGATGGGAAGGGATGATTCTGACCTATTCTTTAGGGTTCTGTCCCAATAGACAGACAAGGAGGGCGACTAGACCAGCTAGGCTCTTCCATGCTTCCGGGCAGCAAGCGGCCTTGGCTGATGATTCCATGGGCGAGGACGAGCATCGAGGATGAGAGATCTTCAGTAGCACAACACAGAGGGGAAGGGAGGAGAAGCCTGGGCATCGCACCCAGGGGAAGAGGAAAGGGAAGGAGGGCTTTGCACCATAGGGGAAGGGGAGAGGAAGGGGGAGGCTGAATTCTCCAACCAAAAATTCCTTACATGTTGTATTTCTTCCACTAGGGTACAAGAGAGTATATAATGGGCAGGGGATCCACTAGTAATGGGGAGGAGATTCACTAGGGTACAAGAGAGCAATGGGGAGGGGGATCTACTAGTAATGGGGAGAGGATACACTAGGGTACAAGAGAGTATTGGGATCCACTAGGGTACAAGAGAGTAATGGGGAGGTGGACGTAGGTCTGGAGGACCGAACCACCTAAAACATCTTGTGTTCCTGTGGTTTGATTGTCTTTATTTCTGTCAATGATTAGATGGATGCTAGGCTCGATTCCGTTGATTAACCAGCAGTAGATTTCATTTTGATTTGGGTAAAATTTTTAAAGGGTAATTCATTCACCCCCCCTCTGAATCTGTAGCACCGTGTCCCAACAAAGGTGCCTTTGCTAATGGCGTCGTACTTGGAATCAACTCAATCACCATTTCAATTTCTTGTTCTGGAGGTAAGCCTGGTAACTCATCAGGGAAGACATCAGGGAACTCACAAACAACTGGGATACCACTGACATCTTACCGTGGTGCCTCCACAGCAACCACTGAAGCTAAAAACCCCTGACGACCTGCATTAAGCAATCTACAGGCTCAAATAGCAGAAATAATCAAACAAGAGGAATGGGATCGAATACCTTGAAAATAGAAGGTTGGCTTCTCGTGTGGCTGAAAATAGACTTTCTTAGATCTGTAATCAACCACGGCTCAATACTGTTCTAGCCAATCCATGCCCAGAATAATATAATAGTCTGCTAACTGCAAAGCATACAGTCTTGCTGGCAACTACCGATCACTAATTACAATAGGAGACTCCTCCAGACACAAGGGAGTGAACATGAAGTCCCCAGATGGTAATTCAACAAGTAACTCACAAGATATTTGAGAAGTGGGCTCCTCGATGCATGCAAGAAAATTCTCAGAAATAAAAGAGTGAGAAGCACCAGAGTCAAATAAAACACGAGCTGCATGATCGAAAATCATAATCGTACCTTCTACGAGGTTGGATGCCACGGCTTTTGCCCGCATGATGTGAGAAACCTTGCCCTTCTTCTTTTTACTAGCTGTTGCAGAAGACTAGAAGGAAGACGCCATCGAAGCTTGGGGAAAGAACTGTTGAGACGGTGGTGGTGGAAGAGGAGGTCTGAACTGTGACTATTGTGGCTGAGTAAACTGTAAGAATCGTATCGACTTCGTCCTTTACTGATAGTCTCGAACGACGTGACCACTGATCACAGCGATAGCAGACCACTGGCAAGGAACATGGCTTGCCTGAGTGACTACCACCACATCTCGTACACTACCTCAGAGGTCCCATCACTGGTCTCTTCTGCTGTTGAGAAGGGGCTGACTGCTACACAGTGCCTGAAGATACCTATCGCTCGAATCTCTTCTTCAACTTCTTAAATTTCTTGAACTTAAGCTTGAAGGAAGAAGTACCACTCACAGTAGGTACTGTAGGAGGAACTCCCAGCACAGAAGGCTGATAACTCGACTGAAGTTGAACCGTCGACTGAACTAATGCTACTTGAGAAAAACCTTGAGGTCTCGCCATATCTAGCTCTAACGCTGTAGCTGCCTGATAAGCTGCATTCATCTCAGCCACGCGAGTTGCAATTAAATGTTGCCTCAAGTCTGGTCTCAGGCCACGGAGAAAATGCTCAGTCTTCAGGGCTTCATCTGCTAGAACATGGGGCACATACCAACCCAATTCCATGAACCTATTTCGATATTCTAGCACAGACATTTCACCTTGCACCAACTCCATAAACTGATGCATCTTGTTCATACAAAGATAGGCAGGGCTAAAAGTACGCTTGAAGTTCGCAACAAACTCTGCCCAGGTGATCTGTCGAAGCGGACGGGAATGGAAAGTGACTTCCCATTATTCAAATTTTTATGAATTTTGACATAGACATTGCTAATTGTAACATTAAGGCTACTTAAAACCACTAGCTAAGAGTCCTTGTTCCTTTCCCTTTCACTAAGAACTGTCCAAAGTAGGGCGTGCATTTAAGGTGGTGCCCTATAGCTGGTTGTCCTTAGTTAACGGTGCCCCTATTAAGGTCATACATGAGAAACACTCGGTCTTTAAGGAAGAATAGAAAAAAATTGGAGGATAAGTCTGATATGAGTTAAGAAGACATTAGGTATCACTTCTTTCCATAGCACATCCCCTAGAGATTTTTTGTCATATCATCAAACCTTAATCCACATTTAGTCACTTATGCGACCGGGCTCATGACGTCTTGTGGGGAAACTGTACTACCCTCTTGCCATGCCATTTTCTTAAAATTTTTATTTTTCCTTTTATTTTGATTTTTCTTTCTTTTTTTGCATTTGATCTTTCTTCATTATTTGCTCTTCTTGTCCTTTGGACTTGACAGATATTGAAATTGAAGCTGAGACTAAGAATAAGATCTTAACAGACTACCACTATTTGAGGCCCCCTCTTGTCGAGGTGTGCTTAGGTTGGTTGTCTTGCCCAGACTAACTCTGTCCTCATATTCTGGTCGAGTGGAGAAAAGAAAAGTCCTCGTGCCCTCGAGCATGCCCCAAGTAGCGGCGATGTTTTCCAGAGGAGACGGCTAAGGACGCCAGTGTGTGCGGTGCCCATGCTTAGGGTTGTCCTTAATGAGCGGGGAGGGAATGCCGAACTCCCAGCGCGGGGTTCTCATAACTAAAGGTGCCGTAGTAGCAAGCCTAAATTTTTATCTCTTATTTATTTATTTATTTATTTTTTGACACTAACTTACAAACCTAGGACTAGGCCTATACTACCACTCTTAATCATGTCAAGAGAAACTTCATTTTCAAAACTATGCGTATAGGTGAAAGAGGTAATGAGAATGCATACTTACGCAAATGAATTACCTTGTGACCTTTGTCATAGGTGTAGCTACCAGAGGTGATTTTGATTCAAAATGGGAATTGCAGTCCTCATTTGGCAGATAAAAGGTAGGGAGGCAAGGATCTGAAGTGGCTTAACATGAAGGAGTAGTGCCTAGACCAGACTTAGATGAATAAGGAAAAAAAAGAAAAGAGATGACGGCTAGAACTCCCTCACTAAGGTGTAGAAACCTTGATCACATGAAAGGTCTACATAAGGAAAAATAAAGTTAATGGGAGGAGTGAGGGCTAAAGTCTCGAAAGCATTGGGAGAAAGGGCAAATGCCCAAAGTAGTTGACGTGGGAGAAATTGGGTCGGTCTCAGGATCAATCAAATTAGAAGAAGGAATTGGTAAAGGGAAAGTGGAGGATCTGGAGGGTCTGGAGGCAAAGGGTGAGAATCATGGTAGAAAGAATCCAGAGGCTCCAGAGGAAGAAAATATCGAGGGATGTGATGCCCAGGAAAAAGGTATGGGAAAAGATGATTCCATAGGAAGGCAAGAATAAAGGACACGATGTCTTGGAAAAATAGGAGAATGAATCGGAGGAAAGGGAAGAAATCCGGGGGTTTCGGAGGAAGGGAATGAGAAGGGACGCGATGCCCTAGAAAATTGATAGGAAAAGGAGGGAGAAGTCTGGAAGTTTCGGAAGGAGAAAATAAGAAAGGGCGTGATGCCCAAGGAAGCTAGGAGATTGAGACGAGGATCTAAGTCTTGGATGACTCTGTGGGTGGGTGCGGTGCTTGCACAAACCAATGAAGAGGGCAAGGAAAGGACAACTTATTACTTGTCCAAGCTTCTCAACCCCTGTGAGCAGAAGTACACAGCTATGGAGAAAATCTGTGCCGCCCTTGTTTGAGTGGTACAAAAGTTGAAACACTACTTTCTAGCTCACGAAGTCCATTTGATTGCTCGGATGAATCCTATCAAGTTTTTTTTGGAGAAATCTATCCTCACTGATAGGCTAGCACGCTGGCAAAGCTTCCTCTCTCAGTTTGACATTACTTATATCCAGCAAAAGGCGATTAAGGGCTATGCCATAACTGAGCATCTCGCTCACCATCCACTCCCCATATTTGATCATGTTCACTCAGAGTTTCCAGATGAGGAACTGATGTCCATCAACCAATCGGATGATCGCACGTGGACATTACATTTTGATGGAGCTCTAAATTCCCAAGGGAGAGGAGTCGGCATTGCCCTCCTATCGCCTGAAGGTGTCACCCGCAAGCATATAGCTCACATTCCCAGTCACTAATAACATAGCTGAATACGAGGCTCTTCTAGCTGGCCTAGAAGCCGCCCATTCTCTTGGTGTCACTGAACTTGTTCTCCACCAGGTGCTCACTAAATACCGCACCCTTGATCCCAAGCTCAAGCCTTAACAAGAACTTACCTCTGCTTATGCCAAACTGTTCACCAAATTGATCTTTGTCCATGTCCCTCGCGACCAGAATATTATAGCCGATGCCCTTGCCTCATTGGCATCATCCCTAAAGTTCCCTCTAGGAAGATGGTTTGAGTTTATCACCATCTACAAGTGTCTCACCCCTGCTATCCAAGACACTTCCCTCTTGAAGATTAAGGAGAAAATATCAAGGAAGGTCCGACGGGGAGAGATCATCGAGAAGAGGGAAATCATGTTGACAGAATTGGAAGAAGAACTGGCTGACGAGGAGAAACTATGGTTTTATGAAATCGCCAAATACTGTAATGAATAGTCCTATCCCGAAGAAGCCACGTCAGATGATAAGAAAGTCATAAGAAGAGTGGCTCAGAAGTACACGCTAGTTGGAGGAGTGCTGTACAAGAGAAGCCTTACTTATGTTCTTCTAAGATGTCTTGATGATGATGAGGTTTGGAAGTGTGTTGAGGAAGCACACTCTGGTGTGTACGGTGGCCATGTGAATAACCAAACGCTTGCTAAGAAGATCCTTCAGCAAGGCTTTTACTGGCCGACTATGGAAGAAGATTACGCTATCTATGTCCATAGGTGCGTCAAGTGTCAACTTCATCCCGATAAGATTCACTCCCCATCTTCCTCACTTCATCTAGTATCCTCCCCATGGCCTTTCTCCATGTGGACTTTCGACATCATTGGTCCCCTTGGTGACTCTAACTCCTTCACTAAGCAAAAATCTTTCATCATTACTGCATTACGCAGAGATCAAAGCGTCAACAGTTTACAAAGTCGTCATGAAGAACATTATCGCCAGGTTCGACATCCCAAGCACGATGATCATCACCGACAACGGGCCACAATTCATTTCTCAGGACCTCCATGACCTCTGCAAAAGGTATAAAATTACATTGCATCATTCATCACCATATTATCCACAAGACAATGGCCAGGCAAAGGCCACTAATAAAACATTGATTAAGATCATTGTGAGACCACGAAATTTTTCACGGATTGGCCTGTCCAGTCCTGAAACCGGCTAAACAGGAACAGTGACTGCCGATACTGATCCAGTTAATCCCAGTCTGGTCCAGACCAGCCAGTTTGCAAGCCATGATTAGGTAGATGGGGTTTTGGGTGGGGAGTTCCTGCCAAGTTCGAACCTGGGGTGGGAGGGTTTTCTTTGATTTATTTGAACGGCCTGCCACTGTGGCAGAGGCCCTCAAAAAACTCCTCCATTTCATTCAGTGCACTCAATCGTTAAGAAAGATGTTTAACTTATCCAATCATGGAAGACGGGAATCAGATTGGGTAGGCCTGAACTGGATCCACATCAGATATGCCTAATGTGAGTCTAGATGGAGTTGGTTACACACTTCATGTTGTGAAGCCAACATAATTATAGGGGGGGTACCAATCACCAGCCCAGGGTTCAAGTGGGTTCCAACCTCAGAGATTTCACCAGACCAGGTGGGGCCCACTGTCCAAGAGATATTTGGCCTGCCACGGCTCAGGCTACCGATGACCCAGGCCTGATCCTTGGCAGGTGGGTTTACTCTTGGTTTCAAAAAGAAAAGTAGCTCATGCTATATCAAATGCACAAGAATCTCAATTACAAAGGACTCTAAATTCAGTAAGAATATGAAATCTAAGATCATTACATAGGCCTAGTTTGAGCTGGGTGTATTGGTGTACATTAGAATATGAGACCTTCCCAGAAAAAAATAGAGTAGAAGATGACATTGATGAGCTGCAATGTTATTCTGGTTTGGGTGGAATTGTCCTAAGCACTGTTGGCAAGTCCAAATCTGAATATTATCACAGAAGCCGTCGGTGCATAGCTGGCCAGAAGCTCAAGTGCGGTGAGAGAGATTTGCATCAGAAGCAGCTAGTTATTGTCAGGTGGAAGATGGATGTCGAATGAGGCACAAAGGGGCAGAGGGAAAGCAGGTGAAGTTGAGCAGAAGAAGAAAGAGAACGTGTAATTGGACAGCTAGAACAGCTGACAGAGCAACAAGAAGTCGAGAATAGTGCCCTTTTTGTTTTATGTCCCATCATGGCTTCCATGGCAGAAGATTTGCAGGCAATTGTTACACTTTACAAAGGCCAAGACACCAGTGACAATTTTCTAATAGTTGCAACTACTGCAGGTAACCAGGCATACAGAAGCTCTACCAATGCAGCTTCATCAACTGGGATTTTATCAATAGAACCAAAACAACATCACCATGCCCAACTTCAGCCACCAGTAGACCTCAAATAGGGCACCAATGGAAGGTTGGGTATTGACCATCACTGTAGCGGTTGGACTGAAGCAGTGAACAAGAAAATATCTGCAATGGGTTTGGGAAAAAGATTTTTTGCAGCAGGTGGACAGACTTTAACCTCTTCTCATGAGGCACGTTGAGAGCCCTGTTTTCACTCAAAGAGGGTGTAAAAAATCAATCAGTGGCAACTGTAATTGATTAGGACCATAGCAGCTAGTGTTGGTTTTTGCATGGGGATCTATCTAAGCAGAAGAAGAATGTGAATGATGAAGAAGAAGAATAGGAAAACAGAGAGAGAGATGCTGTGTGGCTTCACAGTTCCTACTATTAGATGGATGCGTACTCAATGAGTGCTTCAACTCTGCAGATCCAGCCTGGGGATTTCTCTAAGTGCTCGACACTTTGCAAAAACCTACAAGTATTATCAACTAATAGTTAGAGAAACAAACAAAACGCCCCAATCAGAATAATCTTAAGGGGATAATTGACTTAAAATCAAATCCAATAAAGGACGGAAGAAAAGAAAGGGGTCTTATGAGCATCTTCTTAGGATTCCTGGGGAGATGGTAGTACACAAGCTCAACCTCGACCCGTCGATGAAGCCCGTCTAGCAACGCTAAAGAAAGCATGCCCCTGAGAAGCAGACGATCATCAAAGAGCATATTATTAAGGGAAAGAAAATTGGCCTATTTAGACCGGTCCTTTACCGGACATGGCTCAGTAATGTTGTCTTGGTACCCAAAGCTTCTGGCAAATGGCGGATGTGCGTGGACTTCACCGACCTCAACAAGGCCACCCCAAAGGACTGTTACCCACTGTCGAGCATCGACCAACTAGTCGACTCGACCTCTGGTAACGAAATGCTCAATTTTTTGGATGCTTACTCTGGCTACCATCATATCTAGATGGATCTCGAAGACATCGAGAAGACAGCCTTCATCACCAACTTCGGCGTATATAGCTACACCCGAATGCCTTTCGGGTTGAAAAACGCCAGCGCAACATACCAGAGGCTGATCAACCACATTTTTTAAGGGCAAATCAGTCGGAACGTGGAAGCCTACATTAACGACATGCTCGTCAAGACACCCAGGGCTGAAGACCACTTTGTCGACCTAGTCGAAACCTTCAACAGCCTCCTGAGGTACAGCATGAAGCTCAATCTAGCGAAATGTGCCTTTGGAGTTCGATCCGGGAAGTTCCTGGGCTTCCTGGTGACACAACATGGGATTGAGGCCAACCTCGACAAGGTTCAGGCCATCCTGAACATGAAGTCACCTGTGTGCGTCAAAGATGTCCAGTGCCTGATAGGGCGTATTGCTGCCCTCAACCGTTTCTTGTCTCGAGCGGTTGAACGATGCTTACCCTTCTTCAAATTGTTAAGGGGGTCCAAATTGGCATCTGCTACATTTTCTTGGGACGAGGAATGTCAGAAGGCTTTTACAGAGATAAAGGAGTTTCTAGCTTCTCCCCCGGTGCTATCGAAGCCAATCCCGGGTGAAACTCTGTACCTGTAACTCTCATCAACTCCTTCAACTGTGAGCTCGGTCTTGGTCCGAGACGACACAGAAGTGCAGAGGCCAGTATACTACACCAGCAAGCTGCTCAACGAGGCCAAAAGAAGGTACCCCGCAACTAAGAAACTCGTGCTAGCATTGGTGACCTCGGCCAAGCACCTCCGGTCTTATTTCCAAGGGCACTCCATCGTCGTGCTGACCAATGAGCCCCTAAAGAAGATCCTAGCTCACCCTAAAGCCTTGGGTCACCTCGTCATGTGGGCCATAATGCTCGGGGCGTACGATATCTCTTATCGCCTCCGTTCAGCCATCAAGGGACAGACACTCATGGATTTCATCACGAAGAGCACCGTTCCAACTAGAGAGGCCATTCAGCCGACGCCTATGCCCACCTGGGACCTTTTTGTTGACGGGTCCTCCAACTCGGTCGGTAGCAGTGCCGGCAGCCTCCTCAAGTCTCTAGAAGGAGCAGAATTGCAGTACGCCTTGAAGTTCAACTTCTAGGCATCCAACAACGTCTTCGAGTATGAGGCCCTCACCTCGGGGGCCAAGATGGGATGCCGATTGGGGGCCGAACGAGTCAGGATCCACACTGACTCCCAGCTGGTCGCCAGCCAAGTCAACGGTGACTATGAAGCTCTTTTCAACATTTTTAAGAAGTTGAGAGTTCACTTGTTTAATTGCATCGTATTTCTCATTGCATAGTTTGTTGTCCTTAACATAACTTTGCATTTTCAATTTTAACTCATCAACTTCATTTCTTAGACTCGCCTTCTCATCTTCCAAATCCTTCATTTTATTTCTTCCGTCTTCTAAGTTTTCAATCATTTTTCTAAGATCTTGGTTTTCAGATTTAGGGAAACAATTTTCTCATTTAGGCTATGATCATGCACCGAGGTGTTAATTTTCTTCTTTAAAGCTTTGTTTTCTTTCTTGTACAGTTCATATTTATCCATAAGTTCGAAGTAAGCTTCTTCCCAATCATCAGTTGAAAAATGCTTAAATGGAGAGCTTACCTCACTTTCCTTATCTCCATTGGCCATCAAGCATAGATCTTCTTTTTCCTCTTCTGTGGAGCTGATTTCTTCTTCTTCCTCCTCTTCATCACTCCACGTGCAGATCATGGCATATTTCTTTGTGCCCTTCCGCTTTGGCATTGTCTTCTTTGCTCCTTCTGGACATTCAGACTTGATGTGTCCAGGTTTCCTGCAAGAGTAACAAACGAGCTTTTCAAACTTCTTAACATTCTCAGGTTTTGACTTGAAACCCTTCTTTACCTGAGGCTTCTCTTTGTGAAGTCTTTACCTTCCTTTCTTAGGAACCTTCTGAATTTTCGAGTTAGCATGGCAACTTCATCCTCATCCGGGTTGCTACTCGAAGGTTCATCTTCATCAGAGATATCCTTGTTACTTGGTCCAGTCTTGAGACCCAAAGGCTTCTTCTTACTTACCTCTACTTTTTTGTTCTTCAAATTCATCTCATAGGTCATTAGGGACCCTATGAGCTCTTACACTTTGGTAGTTGCCAAATCCTTGGACTCTTCAACTATAGTTGCCTTGGTATGCCATGCAAGAGTTAAAGATCTGAGAATCTTTCTCACATTCTTTTGCTCGAAATAGCTCTTCCCTAACTCTATCAAGCTATCAGTGAGCATTGTCAGCCTGGCATACATATCTGAAATTGATTCATCATGCTTCATTCTGAATTTCTCATATTCTGAAACTAGCAAATTTGCCTTAGTTTCACATACCTGGGATGTCCCTTCATATATTACCTCGAGACGGTCCCACATCTTCTTTGCAGTGGCACACGTCGATACTCTTGAAAATTCCACCAGATGAAGGGAGCACTGCATTATGTGCTTGGCACCACAATTCAAAGTTGATCTTCTAATCTGCTTTTTGGTCCATGTATCTTCATCTTCAGGCAGCTCATATGGACCTTTGCTCACCACCCGCCATATCTCATGATCCTGGGCCCGGATAAATACCTGCATGCGGTTTTGTAGTAAGGATAATTTGACCCAATAAAAAAGGATGGTCTATTGATGGAATGCCCTTCAGGCATGTGACCCTTAGCCTGCATATCACCACTTCTCTCAAGGTCCTTAGACTACGAACAGAGAGACTAGCTCTGATACCACGTGATAGATAGTGATAAGCAGATCTAGAGGGGAGGGGCGAATAGATCAGCCCCTTCTTCTCGATAACGATCTAAAGATAAAAACTATGCAGCAATAAAGCAAGGATAACCAAAAACTATTGAGCTAAATGCACGAATGAGGAAGGATCAGTGCTCCTATACCAGCATCTAGCGTCAAAGCAAGTAAACACATAAACCACAAAGATTTTTCATTATGGGGTGACCATGGGTCAAGCAAAATGAGATGGTGGAACCCAAATGTATCAAGGCAGCAATGACCAAAAGAAGGGCAGTCAGCTGGTTAAGGGTTTAGGTCAACTTGGAGATCACGGAAGTTGACCAAAGGGGCCATGTAGGCGAGTCGGTGCCCAACAAGGTGGATCGGCATCATAGGATTCAGAAGAGAGAGAGAGGGTGAGTGAATCGGCACCAAGGGATTTCCCCTTGCGCTGATTCATCACACCTAGGCCAAGTCGCACCGATTCAAGGGGTTTTGAAGAGGAGTCGACCCATCTGTGATGGCATTAACGCAGGGTAGATGAAAGGGGCTATGGTGGATCGACGCATGGCTTGTAGTGGAGTAGGTGAGTCGGTGCAGGTTCAAAGGGGATACAAGCAGATGAATCAGCATAGAAGGTAAGGAGTAACAGGGAAAGGGAAAGTGAATCGGCGCAAGGGGGGCACTGATCCACTTGCTATGGTTGAGGCTGGCGTCGATTCAGGGGAAACATGGGAGGAGAAGGGGAGGTCGACCTCCAGTGGGCCTGGGGTCGACACCAGGGTTATTTAGGAGAACAAGGAATCAATCTAGGGGGTCATGGGGTCGATGCAGGAAGACCCAGCACAGTCCAGAGGCCCAGTCCATCTCACAATCATGTATATTGAAGATTGATTCAAATTATTGAGGGGAAGCCAACTACTCCCTTTGATTTATAACATCTGCAGCACTGAGGTACTTGTCAGTTCCGATTTTATTGTTTATTCTCCGTGCGAGGTTCATACTCGAGCACATTCTTGATTCAGTCTGAGGCGGGCACACACGCCTCACCATATTGCCATTAGCATCACAAGTTTTATTAAAGATCATTGTTAAATTTTATTTTTAATCAAAGCAAAGTAAACGAAAAAGGCCCGAAAAGCTTCGAGTAAATTTCGGCAGCATCTCCCCTTATCTCGAAGATTGTAGGGGAGTGAAATAGAGATCTGCCCACCAAAGAGGCCAAGATGGTCTTGTAAATTGCCAGGAGGCCGATCACGCGGTGACCCGATAACCCAAATGGTGGGATTGAAAACCCGAGGACTAGCCTACAAGGGATCTCAATAACCCATGGGTTGCCACAATCTCGATTGAGAGATGCGGGCTTGTTTGTTACTGAATCAAATGGTCTGTTGATATGTATTCTTTGAAGAAGACTTGCCGGGGTCCATGCTATAGAGAAGCAGGCCCCCAAGATTAGAGAATGCTAAAAAGGAAGAAGAGCAGATAGAAAATAACGGGATAAATGCACATACGAAAGAATGTACTCCCCCTTTCTGAGATGATGGACCCATGTTTATTGAAACGAAGGGGAAATATGGAAAACCACCCTGTTGCCCTGGTGTGAAGAATCCCAGATTATGTTGTTGAGACCAACCAACCTGGGTTCAAATGGGCGTCAAGAATTCAACGACCATGTCAGTAGTATGATTATCTACATAATGTCTCCCTGAAATCTAGAGGGAGCTAACGTGCTAGCTTGAAGGGGGCAAAAACCATCCGCAACCTATTAGCCCGAGCATGCACTGTTGATTTCCATGCAGGGGAGGTGCATCCACATACGGTAAAAGAAAATAAGCTCGGGCTCATATCATCACCCTCTTACATGATTCAAATGAAAATACAGCCACTCTAGTAAGGAGGTAGATGGAATCAACAACCCCTGGATATGATTACATCGAGACCTACCTACCCCTCCAGAAACAGAGTATCGGATCCCCTTTTATCACTCTGTTCATGAGCACTCCGGGGAGCAACAGAGACTTCGGGAAACTCCTCACTCTTCCTGGTTGATTAAGGTTGCGCCTGTCTTCTCTTTCTGCCTCCCTCCCTTCGAAGGGCTGAGAATGGCCCATTTTATAGGCGAATTGGGGTGCTAGTGATCTGGCATGAGGGGAGGATTGGCTGCTCCAATTCACCGATCCGCCTCTTCTCCTCTCTCGCAAACTCAAGATGCAGGGGGGTGCCGATCCAAGTCTTCTCGCACCGGTTTACTAGGCAACAAGTGGTTCGCTGATTCATTGACAAAGAAGGTGGCGCCGATTCATCATGTGTGCGCCGGCTCAGTGGAGAGAGGACAGGGGCGCCGATTCAACTTGGCCATTGGGGTTGTTTTGGTAATATTCATCTTCTTTGTTGCTTCATGAGCTCTGCACTGACTTAGATGGAAGATAGACATCTCCCACTACCTCGGGCTTGACGCTTTGCCTCTGGAATGTTAATTTCGGTCCCTCGGGGCTCCAATTTGTGGTTCCGAGTGATTTTCGACATGCGCCAAACTCGTGTCAAATTTACTCAGGTTTCATCCTAGTTTGGCCCTCGGCATTGTGATTCGTGCTGCCAGGCCTATTCCGTAAACATGGGGGGCATCTTCATTGAGTGGACTATCACTCGGAGTATTTTCACCCTGATTGGGTAGCTCTTCGACCACTTATGGACCTGTCCGACATGATATGTGCCTTGATCGGGTCACTCAGGTTTTGTACTGACATTGCCTTCGGCACCTTGTTTCGGAAGACCAGGGACATTTCTTCCCCTCGGGAGGCTTCCTCATTAGGTGGCGGACCACCAGGTGTAATTTTGTATTCGTCGGACGAGGTACGAGGCTTTTCTCAGCATGACCGAATCGATGTCGATTTGTTGAGCTTGTTGGTCTCAGCTTGTCTTGCAGCATTACCGAGTTAAGGTAGCTTTCTTCGAAAGTCCCAAATCTTCTTTGAGTTTTTAGGACTTTCTTTAGCAGCTGTCCCCCGTAGATGAGCATCTTTTCCTTTCTTTTTTTCTTTCGGTCCCATCTTTATTCGACTTTCGCCATTCTTTTCTTTCCTTTCTTTTCTTCTTGTGTAGGAGCACTCGACTGGAGCTTATGACCTGCAGAAGTAATATAGAGAAAAATTTTTTAGTATTAACAATAGGACAGCTCCACGCCATCAATCTGGCCTATCCCTAGGTCAGAAACCATGGTATAATAATTTATGAGGTAGCTTACGATCGCCAAACCTAATCCCTTTCCAAAGGGAGGTTAGGAAACCCTCCAGCCCCAAGCTGGGTCGTGAGACTCACAGTTCTTAGGCCATATGCATGGCCCACATGGAAACTACTTTTCGAAGAAGCCAATAACGTGTGAGAATGGCCCTCCACACTCATGCCGATACACGGTGACTCAATTATGCGTAACACGAAAGTCTGGAACACAAGAGGGTCACCCGGACCCTTAAAACCCCTAGGCATGCTAATCGAGATAAAACGGTACCTATGGACACTAAAAAAATACAGTCATGGTACTCGCGGGGTGTCCGAGATAACTGCAGGGACATAGGTCGACCATTGAGTCTCAATCGGGTCGACCGGGGGCCAAAACGGGCCAAGACAGGGGATTCCGACCGACCAATCCCCTGGGGTCGGTCGACCAATAGGAGCGGTCGACCAGCCCTGGGCGATCGGTCGATCGGCCAACACCCCTGGGAAGCCTGGCTCAGATCGATCGACCGAACTGGACAGTTCGATCCACTAAACTTCCTTGGTCGCCCTTCTGTGGCGAATGCTATTCGGTCGACCAATGCCAGTCGATTGGTCGACCGAAAATGATGAGAAGCCATCCGAGCTCAACCTCAGAGCCCAGTTTCCATGCCCACTTGACACCGGTCGAGGGGGAAAACATTGGGGACCATTCCCTGGGTCCCAAAACACCAAAAGTAGCCAAATAAATGGGAAATCGTCGATCGATTTGACGAAATTGCCACATGTCCTAAAACATGATTTTAACCCCTCAGCATGAAATAAATCCCGCTCGGCTCACCTCGGCCTACCAAATCGTAGGAAAATGAAGAGCACGGGTTAGGGAACCATCCCCCTACTTCCACCGAAGATTTCTCGCGCCGAGGATGCCGTTTCCATGTGAAATCACTGTTAGAAACCACGCCGTGAACGTGAGCTCCGCGATCGAGCTCACCACGCCACACCTCCTCGATCCTCGACCCATCCTCGCATTCCTCGCCCTCGCACTGTCTCTGCCTCGCCTACCTCTGCCTCCGTCGGCCGCCCGAAGAAGAGGGGGAGAGAAAGAGATGAGAGAGAGGGAGAAGAGAGAAATGAGAGATGGGGAGAGAGGGGGGGTGAGGGATGGTGACGCCGAGCGGTTCCGACTTGACCGTGATCTTCAAGGCCGCGTCGGGGTCCGTCGGGTCCTTGATCCACCAGTCTTGCCCGACGAGCGAGATTTCCGGAGACTCCTCGCCGTACCCGGAGGCGAACACGTCACCGCCGAGCCCGTACGAAATCGTCTTCGCCCGGTACTTCCGCTTCGCCAGAGGCGTGAGCATCTGGTCAACGAACGTCACCAGACCGGTGAGTTGGTCGTACTTGAGCAACGCCTTTTCAGAGCCGCCCAAGGGCTTCCAGTCGCCGTAACCGTCGCCCGCGTCTTCCGCGTACTCGATTGCCGGTACGTTGAAGATCGGATGCTCAGTGCGCCCAGTGCCTCGCCGCCACACGGTGCCGTCTCCGAACGCCAGGGAGATGCGATCGAAGTGCACGTCATCGTTGATCTCGCGGTCGATCGACGTAACTCCGCATCCGATGCGGGTAGTTCCCGCCGGGATGTCGAACGTCGCAACCGACTTGACCCACGTTGACGTGTTGAACGCCTGCCCCTCCGCAATGCGGGTAGCGATCAATTCCGTACCGTTGTAGAAGAATGCTTTCAGGTACGGGGCACCGGCCGTGCTTCCGAGGAACGCCGCCTGTAGCGTCACCTTGTTGCCCGAACGGTCTAGGACCGCCTGAGCAACTTGGGTTATGTCCACCGGAGTTACCAGCGTCGCGCCGACTTCACCGGCCGTCTGCGGAGCCGCAGGCAGAAGGAACCCGATCCACGCACAGGATGCGTTGACACTGGTTCCGCTGCTCGGGGTGTACGACTCGTAGACCCGCTGCGAACCGACAGACGCCGCGCCGTCGTAGACGCCGAGGTGAATTCCGGTGCTGCCGCTGAACGTTCCGCCGTCCGCCCGCTCGTTCTCGTTCGCGCCGGGCGACACTGCCGAAGTGGGCTTGAGCAGACCGATCCAACCGATACCGGCCCACGAGTTGTTTCCCGAGGTGACCGAGCCCCAACGGGTGTGGTTACCCGTGGAGACAGGGCCGTTGGAGTCGTAGACGCCGATCTGAACGTCAGGGTGCGCGCCCACGTCCGTCTTGTTGTCGGCCCGCTCGCTCACCTCGTTGGACGACGTGGATTCGCCGTAGTTGGTGGTGAACGTGAACGCCGACACTCGCCACGCCTTAGAGTCCGTGTTCGTCACGGCGTTGGTCGTAAGCGAGTTGGAGAACGACGAACCGAAATCCTCGTCGATGATCGGGTTCGTCGTGTCGACGTTGCGGTACGCGACGCACTGCGTCATGAGCGGCGTTCCGGTACCGGTGTACGTGGAAGTCCACGACGAAGGTTCCGAAGCGCCTGCCACCTTCCGCCAGATGACGAACGTCACCGAACCGGAGTGGTCGTCACCGCCGTTGGTCGACTTGGTGATACGCCGAATCTGCGTCCAGCCTGAACCGGGCGTAGCCGGGGTGGCCGTACCCGAGTAGGACGCGAACGCCAGCATCAAGTCATTTTGCTGCAAGCCCGAGGGCTTGTTGACCTGATACGTGCCGGTCGCGCCGCCGTACCACCAGTTCGCGCCCTTGCCCACGTACGCGATTGCCGGGGGCGTAGACGGGGGGTTGATGTTCGCCGTGCTCGTACCGGTCGACGCCGTGTCGTCCCGCACCGCGAACGCGCTCAGCCGGAACGCGCCGTTGATGCCGTTGGACAGAGCCGGTGTGGTCGGCTTGTATGAGATGACTCTCTGGTATATCAATTGGTGATTGGCAGAAAGTTAGGTTATGCCCGACTGGAGGCCTTCACCATACGTGATGGTGGTCCTCGGACCTATGTTCTCTGCCATGTACCAAGATTCGACCTAATAAATAAATACTACCATATTGTATGCTTGCATGCAAACACATCTTTTATATATTTTATGGGCCCCATGGTGATTCTATTTTTGGCGATTAATCAAGGGTTGTCCCACTTTCAGAGGGGCGTAATTAATGCTGTAGCCTTTATGGTGCGGTGAGTTTTAGGCCTCGACACGATCACTCACTTTCGTTAGGTTGGTCAGACGGTGCACATAATAAATTTGTCACCCAGTGACTGGCACGCCTACATAAATAAATCAATAAACTAAAATAAATAAAATAAAAATCAATCCCCACAAGCTGGCATGCCTGATGGGACTCAACCTCCCTTCATCTTTTCACCAAAATAGAAGGACCATGGAGCCCTCACCCAACTATTTTGAAATGTAAATTATTCATTCGTCTTGTTTCTCCTCTTTGTCAGTTGAAGTGATGGCGAGTGGACTATCTGGACTTATTTTCTGTATCCAGATCGTGGCCGACCATGTTGCATACAGCTACCTTGCCATACCTACCACCTTTGGCAACTTTCCCCCGATCGTTGGCTAGCCCAACTTCCTGGTAGTTGCATTCACGGGTCTTCTGGATGTGGAAAGTTTTGACCCCGCGGAGAAGAACAACAAAAGTGTAGCCCGCCGAAGTGAGGGCCAAATTAAGAAGACTTTGCTGAAGAGCCCAGTGGTCGCAAGCTACTATGTGCACCATACTATTTTCCTGACTGCGGCACATAAGATGAAGCCCACTGGGGGCAACAAGAAGAGTTCCAGAGGAAGAGTCTCTGCTACTCCCCAAAGCCGACTCTCGACATCTGGGAAGTCCTTGTTGATCGGGGGCATCCGAGTCTACTTCAATGGCCGCAGCGCTGAAGTTCTGCCAGATCAGATCATCCTGACCGTGCCCACTCACAACACCTTTCAAGTGATAGTAAGCTGGAGGGTAAATTTTAATGACAACGAGCAAGGGAGGCTGACCCCAAACTTGCCAAAGTTTAAGCAGATCTGGATTCCCAAGAGAGTCCAAGGCCCTGCACCAGTCTCACAATGCTTCGAGAATTCTGCTGATGTTCCCAAGAGAGGGGGCAAAGAGACTATGCATGCAGAGGAAGTCATGATTGCAACCCCTCCACCTGTCGCCAGGGGCCATACAAGGTAGGCTGATATTTCCAAATATTCAAGAAACTTCAATCAAGCTACCAAGCTGATACGGCTTTCACATGTGCCGTCTGTCCTAGTCCAAGTGTTGTCTCCTACCATTTCTCCAGAGTGTAGTTAGGAAGGCATGACAAAGATGGTCTAGGAATATTTCCATAACCTCAGGAACCTTTCCCTGGGTCAACAAAGGTCGCTTCCTGTCATCAAGGCCAGAGAAGGAAAAGATAAAATGTCACCCATGGGGGTGAATGAAGAGGAGAAGCAAACTGGTACTAGAAGCCTTGAAAAGCCTCCATAAAATGAAAGGATGAAAAGAATTCCAATATATGAAGGGCTGACCTTCCCTATTCAGGCCCGAAGGGGAATTAGAAAGCACAAAAGAAGAATGTAAGTTCTTACTTGCAATATGACGGGGGTGATGAGTAACGTCGATAATATGCTACCCCAGGAAGGCGTCGCGTCAAGAAGCAGAGGCCCATCCCTCTTTATAAACTCTGGTCTTCGACAAAATAGGCATAAAAAAAAGATAGAGAGAAGAGATAAAAGAGAATAACACATAGAGAAAGAGAGAAAAGATAGAGAAATGGAAGAGAAAAGAGCAAAGAGCTTATTGAGAGAGAGAGCCTGTGGAGAAATCACCTCAGCTGTTCAAGGTGGGAGTCCGTCGTCCTACGCCCTGCGGGGCCACATTCCATTCCCCCCATTCCCTCTCCTTATTTCCCTCTTCTCTATTTACTGTTTTCTTGTATTGTCCGACGATGATGTAATTCTTTCAAAGCTTATAACATGCTTAGTTTGCATGAATGAGATGTATGGATTGCATCCAAATGATTGAAATGCAATGAAATCTTCTTTATCTTTGATATTTTCCCTCTCTGTCTCTTTTGTTTGAAACGTGAGGATTTGAAGTCTCCATAGCCGGCTTCGTAATGTAAAGGACCGTATGAATCATATTGATGGTTTCGTTCATTGATTTTCTCAAAACTTCTCAGTCACAGAGGGAGCCCGAGACAGACCATCTCGTGGTTTCTCAGTGAGATCTGCGAAGGATATGATCAGAGCCCCTCCCTTTGGTGGGGTTCAGTAGTTATCTAGCCCATAGTGGAGCTTCCGCATGAGACCCTTTTCTCTCCCTAGGATAATCTGTTTAAGGGGCCAATTTCTGGTGTTAAAAAAAAAACCTCTGAAGATCCCCAAAATCTCTGAAACTCCTCAGACAAAGAAGACCAAAAACCACTATAAAACCCCTCGGCGCCTATCCTTCTCGACGTGCCTCCGCGCCGATAACTCCTTACGCCGAGGACCTCCCGCGTCGATGGCCCTTCACCCCGGTCTCAAACCATGCTGAATCCCCCTCGTGTCGATTTCCCCTTTTGTCGGATCTCCCACCGCGCCGAGACCCCACTGCGCCGAGAGCCTTGTGCCGATCCCTTGCCGCGGTGAGACCATCTCTCATCTATTTCAGCCATGGTGAAAGCCTAATCTTTCAACAACCTTAACAAGTCTTGAGCCCAGTTTAAGGCCTAGTGTCCTAATTCGACCAGCCCACATATAGACCTTCACCATGGTGTGGGAAGCCGGGGTTCTTTACTGAGATCCACAGGAGCTAAATCAACGGGGTTTTACCCCTACATTTTCTGGCCGACCCTCGAGTTCCTTTTTTGACCCCAATGGCCCACAGAGTTCTGCCACTGCATGTTCTCCGACGGTTCTTCAGGAGGGGAATATTAATAAGATGCCATGATGGCGAACATCATCATGCATCGATCCTTTCTAACTCTGGGCTATACGCCCGTCTTTCTTCAGCTTCCATCCTGGCACTCCGTGGGTGGATGCCCTATATCCCCTTGGCATGGTCCAAATAAGGGGAGATGCTACCGAAATGAATTCTAACCTTCACTGTACCGCATTATCTTCGGACCCCATTGAGTTTAGAGAGTCATGCCTCTGTATGGTGTCTACTAACCCCCTTTCTTCGGGGAACAATAATATCCAGTACGTTGATATGTGCATACCATCTCGGTTCCGTCCCGCCTCACGATACTCGGGTGTCGATATGGCCCGCCCTTTTATGGATTCTATCCCGCCCCTGTGTGGATGGTTTCCTATTCCCAATTGGCATAGTCCAAGGGCATCTTTTCCAAGTCCGTGCATCTTAACTCTATGCATGTTTTTGTTGAAATGAACCCAAGTCAGTGCATTGTGAGTCCGTGCACTTTTCTTCCTTGGACAGATCAAAGTCTGTACAGCTTTTTCAAACAAGTCCGTACATAGTGAGTTCGTGCATAAACCTCAAGTCCATCCATGTTTTGCATCGACATGTTTAAGTCACCAAGTCCGCGCATCTAAGGTCTGTGCACATCTACTTTGTACACTTAAAGTCTGTGTAGATCTAAGTCCGTGCACGTTTTGGTATAAACACCAAATCCGTGCATCTAAGATCCGTGCACATTTCATATCTGTGCGACACCAAGTCCGTGCACATTTTGGTTTAACCACCAACCCCATGCATGTTTTGTTTTGAACGAACTAAAGTCCATGCAGATCACAAAGTCCGTGCATGTTGTGTCCATAGCAAGTCCATGCACCTTTCTCATACAAAGTTCGTGCATGTTTTACCCTGAATAACAAAGTCCATTCACCTTCTGAGTCCGAGCAGTTTTTAGAGTCCATGCAAGTTTTTTCCTTTAGCAAAACCAAGTCCGTGCAGCTCACGGCAGCACAACATAGCAATGTTGTGCACCCCTAGTTTTGATGATGATAATCCACAAGTCATTGGAATAATCATTCAAGCATGAGTTCAACATTCCTCAGAATTACTGTTAATAAGAAATTCATCTTACCATGCTTAAGGTACCAATGTTGAATGCAGGGCATGATGAATGCTGAAACACACCTAACAATGCTCAAAATCTTGGTGCAAGATGCAGGTGAATAATATGCTAAATGGTTCAGTCTACAAAGGAAGGTGAGTAATTTCAATTACTCAATGAAGCTACAAGGCCTAGGCTAAAAATGGGTTCTGGCTAGGAAGGCATCTGTCGACACCCAATGCACTGGTGGCCAACTCTGGAGTCCAACCAGACTCTGGACTAGGACAGGTGCCGACATAGGAGGGTTCAGGTGTCGGCTCTAGGACCACATAGGGAACATCAGGCTTTTTGCCATCCGTTGGAAGTCGACCATTGACCTGGTCGTGTTCGACCAAAATCAGATAGACTGGATAAGATCTTGAAGAAACTAATTATGGTTAGCGGCCCTAGAAATATGGAAAGCTGTTGCTGAATGCATGTGGTTAGGCACGTGGAAAAGGACCTTCAGCTGATTGAGTTGCTACATCAGATAGAGATTTGGTCAACCAATCATTCAGATTGAGAAACAGGATTTTAACCTCCGCCCTAGAAATCCGCAGGGAATCTGGGAACTGGTTTTTAAATGAGCAGCCAGGGTTTTATTCTTCGTGCCAGCTTTAAAAAGAGGCTGGAGGAAGCATAAAAAGAGGAGGAGTGACAGGAAAATGGGTGGACGACCTGAAGATTGAAGAGAGGTGGGCCGAACTACTGTGCAGGTAACAAGTCATCTAAAGCCAGAGGAGTGCAGGTCTTGAAGCTGCTGAAGACAACTTGCTGAAGACTCCACTGATCTTGTTGTGCAAGGATTCGATTGGCAGAAGACTCTTGAGTCTAGGGATTTCATACCAGCCAATTTTTCAATACCTACAGTCACACTCTTAGATGTGTTGGAATTCTGAAACCCCATAGCTCTATTCTGATTTCTTTCTTTTTAATTCATCTATCTGGTTTTAGTATATCAAGCTGTGAGGCAGCATCTGGAAGCTTAGGCTAGATTTTTGCATGCACTCCGGTGCACATAGGTTCATACATACTTATCATACTAGTTGCATTCCTACTCTGGTCAAAGATTCTCTCGTCTTCATATTCTTTGGAGCCGACTAGGTGACCTTACCCGGGGCCTCCGTAACTCCCCGTGAGCTGTGGATTCCCACATGGACGCTGGGTAGGTTGTACCTTATCACACCGAGTCTAGGTTGCATCCGTGAGAGAGAGAGTACCCTTAGAGCCAACCAAGTCCCCATTCCACCCCTGTTAGGAACCCCAGTGTTGAGAGAATTGTCAATTGATCTAATTCACTAACGTTCTAAAAGGGGAACTTATAAAATCTTTCGTGCATCATTTCAACTTTGTTTATTATTGGTTGCCTCTTCTCTCCTCTCCTTGTGTGTGCATTTTGTTGACAATTTTGGTTTAGGTCCTTCTTAGGTGCATTTTCTCTTATCTTAAGGTTGTTCATTACATGTGGAGGTGCTTCACACCCATAGGATCTTCTCCTAGGGGAAATTTCTCCTTCGTTCCTTACCTCAATCCCTTGTTCGATTCTCCTCTCACCATGTCCTCTTATGATTTCTCTCAAGCCCGTGAGGACTCTCTTGCTCGGGGATTCTTGGAGGACCCGCCCAGGGTCACATCTATGCAAGGGAGAGAGGGGCCCGCCCCTCCTCTCCCATCTATTGCTGCTGAGGGTATTCAACCCTCCCGTTCTGACTCTTCCACTCAGAACTCGGCCAATCAAGTCCTTCATATGATGGCCCAGCTAGATCCAACTCAGCCTCACATCCTCCGTCAAGCTTTACAGAGGCTGGATGCCCCATCCTCAGTTCCTCCACATGGCATGTCTACTGCCGCCATCACTCCTTCTCCAGTCGTTGGGCTAGGGGCCACCTCTGCTGCGCCCATTGATCTTACTCCTGTCCATCCTCGGACTCTCCGATTTCTCAGTTTGGAAGTGGGCCAAGCTTCTAGCTCGGCCCATCAGGTTCCTGATAAGAGGAAGACCCAGATCCCCTCGTCTTCTTCTCCAGATCCCTATACCACCACTTCTCTAGCGCCGCAGGCTCTTGTGGCCCTGGCTGATTTTGTACGTCTGCAATCAGGGACAGCCCAGCTATCTCACGCCAATATGGGCCCATCCTCGGCCCATTATCCATCTTATGGGCTTCCCCCTCTGTCAGTCTATCCTTCGGCCCCGTATACTAGATCTGCTCTCCCAGTCTTGCCTCCTCCTTCTTGGGAATGGGAACTCCTTGATAAGTGGGCTGCCATGCAACAGCAGATTGACCTTCTTCACAAGCGGGTCGGCCCACAATCCCTTGCCGATATCCCCGTTCCTAACTTTCGTGATATTCATTTCCCTCCTCAGTCTGAGCTCCCCACATATCGAAAGTATGATAGGAATGGCAACCCCTTTATTCACATGAGGGAGTTTTTTTACGAGTCGGCACAATTCCAATATGATGATCACCTCATGGCATATCTTTTCCGCCGCTCGTTGGACGGGGTTGCGTTGGAGTGGTTTTATACTCTGCCACTGGAGGAGGCGGAGAGCTTTAAAGTGGTTAAAGAAAAGTTCATTCAAAGGTTCCAAGACCGGGTGGGCCCGGAATATTCATTTACTGATTTAGGGGCCAAGAAGATGAAGGCTGACGAAGACTTTGCAACCTATGCAGGCAGATGGAGGCAGATGGCTTGTCGATGCAAGGACTACAAAGGGTCCAATAAAGCCTTAAAGTAAGAAATGAGAGAGGTAAATAGCTCGATCACACATCCACGTCCTCCTCGAGCCATAGCGACTCCTGAGCGCGCCTCATACCCCGGTGTGTTGCGGCGTGTGTTTGCACTAGAATTAGAAGGGGTGCGATGCCCTAGGAGATGGCAAGGGACACGATGCCCTGAAAGGATAGTGAAAGGGGCGCGATGCCCGACAAGCAGAGGAAGATCCGGAGGGTATGAAAAAAGGGCACGATGCCCTGGAGGGAGAGAAAAGTCTAGAGGTTCTAGAGGATGGAGAGAGAAAAGGGCGCGATGCCCAAAAAATGGAGAAAAATCTGGAGGATCCGAAGGAGTGGAGTAGTGAGGGACGTGATGCCCTGTAAGGTGTGAAAATTTTAGGGGATCCAGATGTGAGGGTGTAGAGGGGCGTAATGCCCGAAGAGGAAGGTTCGGAGGTTCCGAAAGGACATAGAGAAGGAGGGCGCAATGCCCTGGGGGAAAACTGGGGGGAACGCGATGCCCTTCCGGGGTAAGGGGACTTGAGGATCTCGAAGACAGTGGTGTGTAAGAAGGTAGATGTGGAGGATCCGGAGGTTCCGGAAGACGGGGAAGATACTGGTTCAGAAATTCGGGAAAGAGCAAGTGCATGTGAATGCAGTGTAATGGATGCAAGGGATGCAATGAACACAAAGGGTGAGAGGATGAGAGCCCCTTCCTCACCCAACGAGTGGCCCACAAGGAGACATTGGTGGTAGACAGAAGCATGGGTGAAGTTGAATAGAAGGTGGATAAGGTAGCAGAAGGCCCCTTAACAGAGGAATACCCACCCCTCCATGGCGGTGAAAATGTACAGCTGAATGGCCCAAAGGATAGAGTAAAAACCCATGACGAAGCTTCAATAATAAATGACAACTCTCTTGGAGGATGAAGAGTAATAATGTGAGGGAGTTTAAAAGTTAGAATGGGAAGCATCATGTTGCCCAAGGATTGCGGTGTATAAAGAGTGTTAAACAAAATGGGCATTTGCCCCTTGTATGGAAGAATGGGTTTGAGATTGGAAAGTTGAAACAAGGGGTGCCCTGCCCGGCCCTTGGGCATGGACTTACACGGGATCAAATCTTGACTTTCTCTTTTAATGAGCAGCAGCGGGGACTTGGCCTCTTTAACCATGCCCGGCACAAAAATGCGGATTGGCATCCAACAAATAAACTCTTGCATCTTGAATAGCATGGCCATGGCCAACTCTTTCTTGCATGGCTCTCGATCATCTTTGGCACAAATTCTTGCAGAAGGACACCCATTTCGAGTGGTAAAAGAAGGTGAAGCGGAGGCGGAAGGCTCCATAGATGGTAGAGATATAATGGAACGTGTTGAGGGAAATACGTCGAGCTTCTCCCTTTGCTCGGAAGCGGACGGGGTTGGCTCGAGTGTAAAAAAGGGTGGACCTCACTCAGGATTAGCCAGAGGTGGCAGAGTTGGTTTTGAGGTTAAAAGGATAATGGAGGGCCGAGGTGGCGGCAATGGGAGTTTAATCAGGGAAGGTTTAATGGTAGGTTCGGCGTGGGCCGATGGCGTGGAGGTCAATATAGGTGTAACGGGTGGAGGTTTAGTGGTAGGTTCGGCAGAGGCCGGTGCTGTGGAGGTTAATGGTTTGGCAATTGGGGGTGTAAAAGGAGAAGGTTTAGAGTAGCATTAGTACCAATGGATCCGTGGTCACCGTGTTGGGGATGGCTTCTATCGTTTCCCCTGAAACTCCTTCAGACGAGATGTTCAGCAACACCTCCTCCTCTTCAGCCGTCACCATGTTTGCAGTGAGGGTGGTGACATCTTCAGGCAATATCTGCTTTCCCTTTGTCGCTTTCAGCATTTCCCTTGTGGCTTCAGCACTCCTGGTGTTTGCCCCTGGCCTCTTGACTAATTGAGCCAATTCTTGGGGGTGTTTGTGCAAACCTCCATATTTATCGGCCACTCCGGCCATATTGCAGATAAAAACTTGCATGCACTTCCTTTATCTATGAACCTTCCTCCTCGCATGACTAGGGTAGGTTAGTCTCTCGAAGACAGAGACTCCTCTTATCTCCCTCTGCAGGGGAACAGCTTCATCGGCCTGGCAATCTGGGCCATCTTCATATCCATTATCATCAACTGACGACGTCATTCTTCTTTCTTCTTCTTCTTCAACTACCATTGGTGGACAGTCGTCTTCTTTAGCTATGGCTACTTGCAATAGTCATTGTTGGCCCAGTGAGGGGTTGCCCATACCCCTAAATATAGTTTCTGACCATGTTGGTCATTTCTTCTTACCCCTGTCCCTGATGTAGGATTGGGGATAGTTATCAACCTCCTACCGAAGGGATGTAGGCTAGCTGGGCTCTTCCCGCCATCTGCTCAAATCTTCTCCCCATTGTGGGGATATTGGCTTGTCGGGAGCATGCCCTAAAGCTTGTACGATGTGGAGGATCTGCAACAGTTTCTTCTCTTCTTGGGGCCAAGCCCCTCTCATTCTTCTTCCCCGTCTCAGCACGCTCGGGGCAGCGATGAACATGCACCTCTTGGTAGGCGGGCTATATCTTCTTGGGGACCCAAACTTGTTTGAACTTCTTCGGCCTTGGGGCCAGCTCTTTTTGACCTCGACGGTCTTCTTCTTCTTTCTCAGCTCTCCTTTTAGAAAGGGCCTGGAAGGAGTTGCAGGTTGGCAGGGCAGCGACCACCTAGTCTGGAATCACTTGGGCGTCACGTCCTTCTAGGAAGATGCTGATGCCACGATCAAAATTGACTTCTCAGACATTGACAATCATCCGGCAGTAGGGACAACAGCTCTTCTGCGGGAATTCCCCTGGCGGCACTTCCCGGGCTTGTTGCGGTAAGCGGGACGTGCCCCTTGAGCCACATGGTGCACCATGCAGCTACTCAGCTGAGTCTGATATGTCCTCGGGCTCCTACGGCTTCGGGCGTTGCATGCCCTAGGCTTCATGTCGGTCATTTCCTCAGCTAGCTTCAGGGCCTCAACCTCCAACATGTCGGAAAAAGCTACCCCCAAGAAGTTGGGGAAGCTGACCACCGACGGGAAGGAACCAAAGATATTTGGTACCACCAGGTACCCAGCAGCAGTGTGGTTGGCCACGATCTCGGGGCCGAATGTCAATGCAGCGAGCCCAGTAGCGATTGTCAATTTCTACAATCACAGAATCAATTGGTGATATCCCGACCTAAGGTCAATCTTTGAGAAATATTTAGATCCAGATATTTGATCAAATAACTCATTGATTCTCGGTAGTGGATACTTATTCTTGATAGTAAGGTGATTCAATTGTCGATAGTCGATGTATAACCTCATGGATCCATCCTTCTTCTTGACAAATAATACCGACGCTCCCCACGGGGAAGTAAAAGCTTTGGGACGTGCCAGGATCTTCTTCAGGGGCTCACTAGTCAGCACCATGATGGAGTGTCCTTGGAAGTAGGGCTAGAGGCACTTAGCCAAGGTAACTAACTCTAGCACAAGTTTCTTAGTTGTGGGATACCTTCTTTCAGCCTCGAGGAGCACCTTGCTGATGTAATATACTAGCCTCTAGACACCTCTATCGTCTTGGACCAAGACCGAGCTTATTGTGGAGGGAGTCGTTGAAAGGTATAGATACAGCAGCTCCCTAGGAACTAGCTTTGACAGTACTAGAGGTGAAGCCAGGAACTCTTTCAACTCTATGAACGCCTTCTGGCACTCGCTATCCCAGGCGAAGGTGGCAGATGCCAGCTTAGGCCCCCTTAGCAGTTTAAAGTAGGGCAGGCATCATTCCGCTGCCTGGGATAGGAAGCGGTTAAGCGCAGCAACTCTCCCGATCAGGCGCTGAACGTCCTTGACACAAGTAGGTGGTTCCATGTCCAGGATGGCCTGGACCTTGTCGGGGTTGGCTTTAATCCCTCACTGAGTTACCAGGAATCCCAAGAACTTCCCAGACCTGACTCTGAAGGCACAGTTGGTGGGGTTGAGCTTCATGTTGTACCTCTGGAGGGTGCTGAAGGTCTCGGCCAGGTCGAAAAAATGGTCTTCAGCCTTGGGTGTCTTGATGAGCATATCATCAATGTAGTCCTCGATGTTTCACCCAATCTGGTCTTCAAAGATGTGGTTGACCAGCCTCTGATATGTGGCTCCAGCGTTCTTCAACCCGAAGGGCATTCAGGTGTAACAATAGACGCCAAAGTCAGTGACTAAGGTAGTCTTCCTGGTGTCTTCGGGGTCCATTCAGATTTGGTGGTAGTCAGAACACGCATCCAGGAAGCTGAGAAGTTTGTTACCTGAGGTTGAATCGACCAGCTGGTCGATGCTGGGTAATAGGTAACAGTCCTTCGGAGTGGCGTTATTGAGGTCGGTGAAGTCCACGCACATCCACCACATGCATGAAGCCTTTGGTACCAGGACGATATTTGTGATCCACATCAGGTAAAGGACCAGACGAAATAGCCTGGTTTTCTTTCCTTATTTATCTGCTCTTTGATGATCACTTGTTTCTCTGGGGCATGCTTCCTTCTCTGCTACTGGACGGGTCTCACCGATGGATCGAGGTTGAGTTTATGCAACACCACCTCCTCGGGTATGCCAGAGAGATCCTCATCAGACCATGTGAAGACATGAATGTACTCAAAAAGAAAATTTTTGTATTGCTCTTGTACATCAAACGGTAAATCTGCTCCTATTTTTACTTCAAGAGTCAGGTCGTCTCTAAGGAAGACTGATAGCAGTTCTCGGCCAGGCTTTCCTGCCATCAATTTATCCTCGACTTCCTCGACCTCTTTCTTCTTCCCTTCTGACCTTACGGCTTCGACCGAGATTACGTAGCACCTTCTAGCTGTTACCTAGTTACCTCGAACTTCCCCGATACCATATTTAGTGGGAAACTTCATTTTTTGGTGATAGGTTGACGGTACTACCATTATCTGGCCAATGATGCCTCGACCGAAGATAGCATTGTAGGCTGACATCCCTTTTATCACCACGTAGTTCGCGAGAAATGTGACGATTTTGGGAGGGGTACCAAGAGTAACCGACAGGCTCAGGGCTCCTGTGGGATAAGTTGCCTAGTAGTTGAACCCACAGAGGGGGGTTCGAATCGGGCAAAGTCTAGATGGGTTGTCACCCATTTTCAAGAACCATTCATACACCAAAACATCTGGGGCACTCCCACTGTCCACTAGTATCTTGTCTACAATACAATGGTTTATAGTAGCCGAGATTACAAGAGCATCATCATGCGGGATGGCTACCCCTTCCAGGTCTTAGTCGGTGAAGACTGAGGCCTGCTGATCTCTCGCCGGTGAAGCCTTAGGATGCTCGGAAGTCTGAGAGGCTCGTTTGGTGTGATGCTTTCTTCCTCGACTGTTGTCCCCTCCTGAGGTAGATCCTCCCAAAATGACATTGATGGGGACCCCACGGGGGCAGTTGTTGATTTCTTCTGGAGGGACACTATGATCTTCTTGCCGCTTGGCCACGTACTAGGAAAGGTGACGTTGGCGGATAAGACTCTCGATCTCATCCTTGAGGTGTTGGCAATCCCCAGTGTGGTGGACGTGGTCGTTGTGGAACTGGCAATGTTTGCGATGGCTATGACGTCGAGGGTCAGTCTTCATAGGCTCCGGTCGGAGAAGGAGGCCCGAGTCTTTGATTTATTGATAGATCTCATAGACAGGAGTGGACAGAGGAGTTTACTGCTCAAACTTTCGTGGAGGCTCTTTGCAGTCCCTGTCACAGTTTCTTCTTTTTCCTTGACCCGAGGCTTGCTCGGACGGTCACTTTTTGTCTCCTTCTTGCCCTGAGCTTACGAGGTCTCGACAGGCATTAAGGACTTCTTCACACTTTGCATGACGCAGAGCTAGGGTCACCAGATCGGCAAGAGAGGAGGGAGGGTGGAGCACTAGCTCACGCCGGAGGTTCTCGTCTCAAGTGCCTCCGATCAATGTGGTGATGGCCGAGGTGACATCAAGGCAGGGGATGCATAGGGCTTCCGACTTAAATTAGTTGATGTAAGCTCACAACTTTTCCCCTTATGCTTGCTTCAACACCAACAGCCCCGCTATCGACCTTGGAGGTCTGCTGCCGGCGAAGCTCTCCTTGAACAGTCTCCCGAACTGTCTGAAGTTGTGGAAGCTATCGGGGGTGACTACTCAGAACCACACTTGGGCTCCCTGGATCAGGGTGGTAATGAGCGTGCGGCACTTGACAACATCAGATGCTCTATGCAGCGTCATCAGAGCGTCAAAGCTATCAAAATGGTCAGTCGGGTCACCCTGTAGTCGTAGGACTTGAAGGCTAGGAGGGAGACTCTCAGGGAGACTTTGGCCTTCAAGATTTGGTTGGAGAATGGGGATTGCTCCTCATCCTCCAGAGTGGAGCCATTTTGCAAGGCGTGGAGGATGCACTCTTGCTCAGCGAAACGCCGCTCGAAGACCCGTAGGTGGAGGGACAACTCTGGTTGACATGGAGCTGCGAGACTATGAGTACATCCTTGGCAGTTGCCCCGCCGCTCCTCAGTAGGGGCATCTGCTTCCTAGGGTTATTGAGGTAGCCCTAGATTCTTCCCTCTCAGACTGGAGGAGGCTTCCTGCTCTGGAGGTGGGGCTTATGAGGGCCCGCCTGGCCCATTGCGGATGAGTCACCCGCCTTGGAGAGTAAAGCGGCCTCCAGTCATTTGCCAAGAGGCTTCCGCATAGGGGGGATTCACCCGAGGTAGTCGCGACCTCTCATCCCTGGCCACTTGGGTCCACATCAGATCGACGAGGATATCTAGTTTGGTGTTGAGGGTTTGGAGAGCATCGGGGGCCTCAAGGGTAGGCTGTCCCCCCGCTACCGGCAGAGGTAAGGCGTTAGCTCGTTGGTTGGAGAGGGGGTCCGTGGAGGAGTGGGTGGGCACATGCTCCCCCTCTGTGGTCGCCGGTGCCTTTCCTTTGTCACCGACGTTTCTCCTACTGGAACTTCTTCGCACCATGCTGGCTATTCGTACGTTTCCCATAGATGGCGACAGATGAAGAGGGGTGATCTCACGCTGGATCCTAAGCTGTACGATCATGTTGTCATCACCACGAACGAGAGATGATCCTATTGTCGTCACCACGAATGAGAGATCTGCAAGGCAGGAAACGGATTAAAGGTGCCCAGGGTTGGTACCCCAGGAAAAACCCTCCGATGCTTAAGTCAGCGAACTGGTAGAGCATAGGTGGGATGAGAGTAGGAGAAGAAGTGAGGGGCACGAGATCCCTCTCCATCAATGAGTGTGGTGTTGAGTGCTCAGGATCACCTTACCTTCTCGGAGGGCTTTCTGGGAGTTTATATAGCTGCTCACTCTCTTGGCAGGGTATCTGGAGGGACTAGGGGGGTTATGTTCCCAAAGGAGGACCCTTCTTCTCCCCTGTCCCTTTGAGTTCCCCTTCTCTGAGCGGTAGCGAGATTCCCACAGGGAGATATGCCGTGTCTGATGGGGGTCCGAGCGTAGGATATCCCCTGGTGAGGCACCTGGGCTTCTTTGGAGTGTAGAGGGCAGCGTTGTGACAGTTATGCTCGGGCATCGATTGGGACAGTTAAACAAAGGTGTTCGGACGTTAGGCCGATGTAAATCAACACTGACTCCGGTTAGTGGGGAGAGGTCCAGCATCCGAACCCAAATCGTCTGATACGATGCGCACCCACAGAATCACTCTCTATATCAGGGGAATGTTTCATTTCAAAAAGAGCATAGGCATACATTTTTACAAAATGTGTCCTCTATTTTTCCTACGTGAAAAATAATTTTCGTGGCCAACAAGGGGCCATTGTAAAAGTACATCACCCAAGCATTCAGAGTCACCCCGGGCGTCCTTGCGGTCTTCTCTTTGCCCACTAGGGTCAAATCTCTCCAAGTCTTCATGAGATATCTGAAACAGTAAGGCAAAAGATATTTACCCCCTCCATTGGAAGCATACAAATGGAGATCATCAAGGCATAGCTCCTCATAGGCTTTTCCACTGATTGGCAACCCAGAGATCTGGTGGAAAGTCCACAAATCTAGGGAAGTCTCTCCCTCGGCGGTGACAAAGGTGTTCCAGCGTCTGTTCCATCTTTCAGCCAGTGCCTGGAGTGACCTCGTATGACAGGGGTAGGAGTATAAGGCTGCAGTAATTGCGTGGCGAATACCTGCTCTATCTAAAGTGGCGTTGTGAACAGTCAATATTCTCCACAGCCACTCTGTGGCACCTCAGTGAAAACAGTGGGAGGAAATGACTGACCATCTCCCATACTAGTTGGGAGTCTTCAATGAAAGGATCCCCTCCAACATGCAAGGGTGATCATATGCATCGTGGGCGAAGCTAGCCCCAGAGGGAGCCAAGTACATCCCGTCCACCACTGCATCTGCGGCCTTGGGATGATTAGACAAGTGCCAAATTGCAGGAGATGAGGGTCCCACTCGCACTATAGAGCCGCCTAGTTCTTCGAAAAAACCCAAGCTTTTCTCATCAGGAAACTGGGGCTGCCGCACAAACCCCTCTGCAAAGCTGGGGTAAGAGAAAGTGCAGATGCCTTTCATGCTGTCCCTGCCCGCTAGGATCGCCCGCTCTAGGCGCCGCCGCTCTTTGGGCAGCAAAGAGTCGTCATTACCCATGCCCAATGGCACGAAGCTCTGGATAAAAAGGATCAGATGTTGATCCAGGGGATGATTGAGAGGATATTCCCTAGATCGGTCATATGAATAAAACCCGTTCCTCCGGTTGATCCGGGCAACATCAACTTGGCCCTCCTCGCGGGCGACATCCTCAGTGGGGCCCTCAGCGACCTAGGTATAGCCTCGATCAACCGTCTCGGAGTTGCCCAAGGCAATCCGACGAGGAGGAAGAGGAGGCATGGGCCGGTCAGTCCTCCGTACATAGTGGTCATTCGTCGCGACCACTCTCAGCCCCCATGCAGCACCTTTGATCCTACTTTGATGGGCCATGTCTGTGAAGGCTACAAAAGCGACGAACAAAAAAAAAGGAAGACAACTTCAGAAGAGAAATATAGTCCGAGTGCCAAAGACAACAATCAGGCGTGGGGGATTTTACTCCGAATGATATGACCCATCAGTGGGCACAGTACAAGGGCACGCCTGTTAGAGCGCACGGGCCATCCGCACCCCTGCCTCTGGCTGTCACGGATGTCCCGTGGGGGGCACTTGTTGTAGAAAAAAAAAAAATCCCTGAAATAAATGGGATGAAATACAAAGGAAAATTCCCAACCTAATACGGATATTTATTCCCGTGTGAACTAAAGGTCCAATGGCCCAATAATCAATCATAATCCATTCTCAAGAATTTAATTGGGTCTCCTATACTTTTTCTGAAATATAAAATATTTAATTTTAATTTCAAATTATTTCAAGAAAAATTCAATCATCTAATTTATTTCGTATAGTAACAATGTAATTTCATCATTTCTTAATTATTATAATTATATAATTAAATTAAAAATTTTAATTTATCTATTTATTTTGTTGGGTTTCTACATAGAAATAAACCAATGCTACATATTAACCCCTGTTTAACCTTCCTTTACCCTACTCATTCAAGTTGCATGACTCCCTCGGGAGTAACTAAAGACTAGTATTGAGATTAAACATATTTGACACATCTGATTTAATCCTTAGGGTTACAGCCATTTTTATGATTTTTTTTAAAACCAAATGTTCATATTTTTCATTTTGCTCATTTTTTTAAAGAACATTCAGGTATAGCCCTGTTCACGGTGGCGGGATGCCGCAGTGGGTTCCAGTGACCGGGATGAGGGAAGGAATAAAGCTAGAAGGGGAAATACGGGGAATTGACATATCTCGGGTATCCCCCTCCATAGTCGTACTCCTCTCACGGTGGTACAGGGCACTCACCTTTTACGGGGAGTCGAGGGACGACCGAATGGCAAGGGGAATTTTCAGGATTGGGATAGTTAAATCAGGTGCGGGCATGCCAGTCGGTGTTTATTTACATCGGATCGAATCCGAACACCTTCGTTCTGTGCTGGAGAGAAGTCTGTATGTGTCTGAAACCATGGATAGAGGGATGGGGGCATTCCTTAGCTATAAGGGTGCATTCAATTGGGAGGTGTGGTTTACTGGAGCTGTGGGCACTGGACACACACTAGGTGATGCAGAAGAGGGCTGGGAACCGGATACGGGCACGAAGACATGCATTCAGGCAGTAACATGTTTCATGAGAGCCACGCAGGCTTTACAAGGGGGGCAAGGAGGCCAAATTACAACCGATGCAAGCCGCGGGATAATTTTGACATATGGGTCAGTCCCCGGGTCAATGCATGATAAGGCAGATGTCCACACGTTTTTATAGAGACGCTCCGTGAGGCGAGAGACCAGCCCGATTTGCCAAGGGAGGACTAGACTAGATGACAAGGGCAGAGACTGGCTGATGCTTGGAGATGGGCCGGACGCAGCTCGGGATGAGCAATCGGGTACAGATCCCAGGGGCGAGCATCTTCGTACTGGGAAGTCGAGGTCAGTCCTAGGAGTGTGACTTTCGGGCCAGGGTCCGGTTCGCTTGAATTAGCGGTTAGCGGTTGGCTCGGTATGGGCGATGGGCACGCATCTCCGTGATGGAGGTAGGTGCGGCATCATGGCGTATGTGTGGCCATCGTAGGTTGTCATATGTGGGCAGACCTGAGATGCGGGTGTTTTTACCATTGCCATAATGCCTTACATGCGACGGGGAAGGACTTATGTGAGATGGCTAGATGCAGTACGAGGGAAGTGCGAGTGACATACCCTTGGCATGTGTAAGCCGATCAACAAGCCAAGCATGCACACTTAGCTCCTTGGGTCCATCCTTGGTTGCGTGCTGATGTCCGTGTGTTTGCGTCTGTGTGTGTTGCATGCATTTCCCCTCCCCTTGAGCTCCTAAGGGGTTTTTATAGGGAAATATGAAATGTTAGGGAGGGTTTACGCGGACCAAGTTGAGGGCCAAACTTGGTCCAAGGCAGCAAGGCGCAAATAAGAACAAAAGGTAACGCTACCTAACGAAAGTACGACAGAAGCAACAAGCAATAATAAATAAACGGAAAGGCTCTCTACAACTAACTGTTCTGATCAAACTGAACCCGGTCCAACAAAACACAAGTCCGTACCTGCCAGAAGACAGGAGCACTACCCACTAGAAGCAAGATCGACGGCGTCCCCTGACGTCTTACACCACGCCCAAGTGTCTCCCTACATGCCCTAGGCAGAGACTGAGACACGCTCACAAGTACCACGAACAAGGTCTAGCTGGGGTCGCGCTCGTCAGCGCGGGTCCGTCGTCCCCAACCACGTGTGCACACACTGACCATGCGCCCTAGGTCAGGCCCTTGTGGACACGTAAAATTATACGTCCACACATCCTCTCCAGCCCCTCACCAACGTCGGAGCTGAACAAAGAAACCCCGGAGAAACACACTGCCCAAGACTCCGGGGAAATGCTACCGTCAGGCACATTCTCACCTTCGCACAGGCACATTAAATGATAAGGAAAAGGCAGAATATCCTCCTGAATTTATACACTACAATAAGCCCACCTTCGGGTCCCCAGCAGTGAAGAATGTCCAAGGAAGCTCACAGTTCCTGGGCTCCTGAAGCAAGTTCAATGCCTCCAGCGGCACACTCCCTAGTGCCTCCAACTGTACACTCTCTGTGCCTCATCAGCGGTACAATCATTGTGCCCCCCAGCGGCACACTCTTAGAGCCCCAACAACGCGCTCTTAAAGCCCTCCAATAACACACCCAAGGCAGCCTCCAACGGCACGCCCTTGGGGTCTCCACCGGCACGTCGTGAAGGCCCTGACTCGGCACGCCTTGAAGGACCTGACCCGGCACGCCTTGAAGGCCCTAACACGGCACACTTCTTAAAGCCCCTCCAGCGGCACACCATTCATGCCGTTTCGCCCGGTGCAGCTCACCCCGCTTATCACCCAGCAGGGACCACAGCCCTTTCAACCGGTATTGTCTACTCCCTTGTGCACCCGATGAGGCGTTGCAATGCCTTGACTGGCACGGTTGGCCATAAACACAGCGGTCATTACGTGCAACCCTCGGCGCACAGATTAATCACGTTCGACCAGTTGAGCTATCAATGCCTCGGCCAAGCATGCAAGTGTCCTCCCGCCAGGCGACAAGATGGGAGTCAATTCCCGTTAACTCCTGCCGTCGTCGAACGTCAGCGCCACTAGGGTTATAAAACCCCCTCGCTTCGACGAAGAAAAACACAACCAGACAGACACACGTTGACATTCGGATAGAGACACAAAGAAGAGAAGGAGAGAGCTGCAACTGGTCCGACGCCCAGGAAGCTTAAGGAGCTCGGTGGAGAATAAGTCAGAGAAAGAGAAAGAGAGTAAGCAGTAGAGAGGGGGGGCAAGAGAGAGATACTAAGTGTAGAAGGATGGGATGGGGGAGAGAGGGAGCCGTGGCCCCTCCTTGCCCCTGTCCCTCTCCCCAGACGTTCCCTCATTCATGTTCTTCTATTCTCCCTTCCCTCCTATTTTGTTTAAGTGTTGCATCACGTTGTATTTGGCCTCTATGCCATGATCTTTTGTCATCTTGTTCTCCATGAATGAAATATATGTCTTTCTACTTCTTGTTGTCCCTGTCAAACTGCATTCCCTGCTGTAATATCTCGGACCTTTTGGATCCTTATTTTTGGGTCCCTGTGAAGAGGCACTTCATGTTAGACCAATGTAAACAAAGATTTGAAGTGACTTAACATAAAGGAGTGGTGACAAGATCAAAATTATGTGAAAGAAAGGAGAGGAGAGTTTGAACTCCCTCAGAAGGGTGTAAAACTTGAGATGCCTAGAAGGATTTACAGAATGAGAAGGAAATCAATGGGAAAGGTGAGAACTAAAGTCTCGAAAGCAGGGTGAGAACGGGCAGATGCCCAAGATAGTTGATGCGGAAGAAATCGGGTCGGACCTGGGATCGGGAGGAATTAGAGGAAGAAATTGATAAACTAAGAGAGGCGGATCCAGAGGGTCCGGAAGTAAAGGAAGAGAATCATGGGGGAAAGAATCTGGAGGTTTCGGAGAAAGAAAATGATGAGGGACATGATGCCTAGGGAAAAGGTATGGAAAAAGATAATTCAAAAGGAGGAACAGAATGAAGGACACGAGGTCTTGGAAGAACAAAAGGATGAATTGGAAGAAGGGATGGTCCGGAGGTTCCGGAAGGATATGAAAAGGGAGGGCGCGATGCCCTGAAGGGAGATTCAGAGGTTTCAGCAGGAAAGAATAAGGAGGGGCACGATGCCCTAGGAAACGAGGAGAGTGACTCAAGGGGTCCGGAGGTTCTGGAGGGTGATGAGGATGAGGTATGGATAAAGACAAGGAATTAAACAGAGAGGGATCCGAAGGCTCTGGACGAGGAGTATGGGGGTTGGATAGAGTGAATGGAATCAATGAAGGATCCGAAGGTTTCGGAGGAAGAGGGATATGAGGGTCCAGGGACCCTAAAGAAGAGGAGGATCTTGATGGAGTAGATTTAGGTGATGGAAAGCATCCCCTCAACCAATAGATTGCCCATAAAAAGAAGTTGAATAACAACAAGAGTAGTGATGGAATGGGACACGAAGTGGATGGACCCATGATGGGGCCCTCATCAAGGGATTTCTTATCTTTCAACTTCACTTTATGCCTTCCCCTCTTCTTGGTAGATATTCTCTTACAGCGCAGCCTCTTAACCTTTAACATAACTTCTTGGCCTCTTGGCCTCGCATGCCCTCTCCAGTGATGTGCCCAAATGGATGACCTCGTCCTTCTCTGATCAACCAGCTCAATTGGTGCAGTTAACACCCAAAGGCTCTCATTTGATGGACTTTTGATAAGACCCCTTGGACATTCAAAAATGAACGGTAACTCCCTTGGCAAATAATCATGGTGAAAATTTGAGAGTTTTGGTTGTGAAGCAGGAATCTCGACATGGAATGACACCTTTGGAAATAACTCTCTTGATAAATAAATAGTATCTATCATTGGAAGTCCAACTTTCGACATATTTGGCGCACTGCTCATGGCTGTTAGAATATCATTCATGAATATGCTTGGTAACATAGGCATTCGCCCCTTGCGTGGAAGTTGATGGTGAGTAGACATGATGTCAAAAGCTTCCCACAAGGACTGCCCTTACCTGTCCTTGAGCATAGAGTTCATCATCTCCTTTACAGTGGAATGTGTCATCACTATACTTGTGGAGAATCCCTTCTCTTGATTAGTCATTTGAACTATGACCGAACAAGGGGTAATGAGAGCCTTGAAACTATCTTGGCCAATAAGTAATGTGACTAGCATCATGATTCTGACACGTGGAACCTCGAAGGATCAAATCTGCGTGAAAGCTTGGGCGGAAAACATGGTATCCACCGGCCATGTTAAAAGCCCAAAAAAAGCCAACAAAAATAAGTACAATCTTGGCCTAGTCTATGGAAATAGGAAAAGGGTGGGGGGTCTGCGACCCTCCTTGAGGCTCGATGGTCGGGATGCCCACAGCGCTCGGCTCCACTCCTATGGTCAAAGACGGCCCGTCCCCAGTACCCTCAGTGATGGCTAGCTCGGGCACTGACCCCACCTGTGTGGGAACTGCCTCGGCCGTGCACTCTCCCGAGGTAGTCAGAGTCGACGAACCCTTCTCCTCGAGAGCAGAAGTATCTTTGCTACCCCCTTCACCGTTCGATGCCGAAGAAGAAGGAGAGTTTGGGCCTTCTTCACCTGAGTCGTAGTGTTGCCCAAGGTTAAAAACAAGCTCATCAAGAACTTACTCATGGGCTTGATAGACCACCCGCCTAAAGTCTTGAGCGAAACTCTTTCGTAGCCTGCACAGGTAGCCCGGCTCATAATAAGCAAAGGCGATCCTTTTTAAGGCCTCGTGATACTCCTGCGAGCCCAAATATTACTCGATCACCTTCGCATCGACTCTTGCTGCCTTCTCCTCCAGCTCAGCCATCTTCATTTCGGCCTCAGCCAGCTTTGCCTCAGCCTCGGCCCGTGTTGCTTCGGCCTCCCTCCTAGCCCACTCGGCCTCCAGGATGCGCTTCCCGAGCTCCTCCTGCTCAATAGTCCATCGGCCCGAACTTGCCGAATGGGCCTGATGCTTCTCCTCCTGGAGCCTACCCTTCACCTCGGCCATATATCGACCTTAGAACAGTTGCTCGAACAGTGACTGCGCCTTCTCTTGGTTCGCTCGATCCTACAATCGGAGTAGTACCACTTCCTACTGGAGGCCCCTGAGCTCGGAGGACAACTGTCCCACCTTTCAGTCGGACTCAGCGCGAGCTCGGGCCTGAGCCCTCTCGTTACTCTCTAGTCGCGCCAAGTAATCTATTATCCCAGCCCCTAGCTGAGCGATGAACAACCCCCCCCCCCCTGACCCTCTCAAGAAGCATGGGAGGGGAACAGCACCGAAATTCTTCCCGGACAGACAAAGGTGCTAGAGCTTGGCAACTATTGTATAGGGAGGCCTGGACGACGAAGCGCCCTCGCTATCGGGAATAATCCCTCCCTGAAGGAGTCGATGTCGGGATGTCCTCCTCAGTCATTCCTAGACTCGGGATTGTGAAACTTGGTTCGGTCGGGATCCTTGACCTGACTTCCTCCTCCCCACTCGCACCGACAGCCTCGGTCGGGATTTCTGAACTGACCTCCTCCCTGCGTGCTCCCGCAAGCTCAATGGAGGTCCTCTCAACTGAAGCAGGTGCCTCCAGCTCAACAACCAGAGAGCCCGAGTGATGGGCACCCCCAGCTGGAGACTCCTAGGTCGGGTGAAGAGCCTTCGTTTTCTTTCGCCTGCTCTTCTCAGTGGTCAGAGCCTTCATCAAAGCCAACATCAGCCGCTCCTCGGAATCCTTACGTTTAGACCCCGGCTGCTCTGGGAAATCCTCCCGAGCTATCTGCTTGCCCTTGTCTTGGGCAGAGGAAGGACCCTCGAGGGCTAGAGGCGTGTCCAAGGTGACCACCCACACTTGCTCGGTGACCTCTTGTTCTACTTGATAATCTCCGTCATCACCGCGTCTCACTTCTGCTCACCAAAAGACAAACCATCAACGAAGGCTCGACCAACTAAAAATTGGATGAAATGCAGTACTAAAGTTGAGTCGTGTCCCCAATGAATGTTGTAGATCCTTCCAGAATTGTGATGTGAAACGGGGGTCTTGATTAGATATAATAGTGACAGGGACACCATGTAGCTTAACAATCTCCTTCATGTATAAGGCTGCTAATATATCCACAGACCATCGACTTCTGATTGGTAGAAAAAGGGCAGATTTAGTCAATTGGTCTATGATCACCCATATACCATCATGTCCACCTCTTGTCCTTGGCAAACCCATGATAAAATCTATCCCTATGCTCTCCCATTTCTATTCTGGAATTTTTAAGGGATGTAGTTTTCCAACAGGCTTTAGATGTTCTGCCTTAACTTGCTGACAAGTGAGGTAGCGAGATATAAAATCTAATATCTCTCTCTTCATGTTGGGCTGCCAGAAATACCTTTTTCAATCTTAGTACATCTTGATAGCACTAGGGTGAATGGCATACCTTCACTTGTGAGCATCTTCCACAATCAACTTCTTAGTGTTGGCATGATTTGATACACAGATTTGACCCTTGAATAATAGCCTTCCATCAATCAAAATAGAAAATTTCGACCGTTGATCAATATTGGCTTTGATCTCCACCAATGTGGGGTCATTTTCTTGTAACTTGACTAAGTCTTCTATGAATGTTGGTTGTGATCGGATATTGGCAATCATACACCCTTCTTCTTCTTTATCAAATTTTAGATTCAAATGTTAAAAATATTCTATAAGATAAGTCATACCTCTCCTGAGACTTGCTAGAGTTGCCAGTGGTTTCTATCTAAGTGCATCTGCTACAATGTTTACTTTGCCTGGGTGGCATTGGATAGAGAAGTTGAAATCCTTAAGGTATTCTTGCCATCTTCTTTGCCTCATATTCAAATCCTTGTGGGTGAAGATATGCTTCAGACATTTGTGGTCCGAGAATATAGTGAATTTCTCCCCATATAAGTAATGTCGCCAAATCTTCAAGCCGAAGATAACAACAGCTAACTCCAGATTATGCGTGGGGTAGTTCTCTTCATGACGCTTTAATTGCCTTGAAGCATAGCAAATTACCTTATTGTGTTGCATAAGGACACAACCAAGGCCAATGCCAGATGCATCCGTGTTGACTTCAAAACCACCACCTTCGACAGGTAGTGCTAATACGGGCGCCGTAGTGAGGTGTTCCTTAAGAGTTAGAAAACTATCCTCACAGTACATCAACCATATAAAGGGATTCTCCTTTCTTGTGAGCCTAGTCAAAGGAACGACAATTTTTAAGAAATCTTTTTTGAATCGTCGAAAATAACCAGCCAAGTCAAGAAAACTTCTAACTTCAGATATAGTAGTCGTTTGGCTCCAATTCTTGACAGCTTCAACTTCAGAAGGATCCATAGTGATACCCTCATTTGAAATAATGTGGCCAAAAAATGATACCTCCTTTAGTCAGAATTTACATTTACTAAGCTTTGCATATAGTTGATGCTCCCTCAAGATTTGCAAGGCTATCCTTAAGTGTTCTTCATGTTCCTCCTTGGTCTTGGAATATATTAGGATATCATCAGTAAAGATGACCACAAATCGGTCGAGATAAGGTCTGAAAATATTATTCATGAGTTTCATAAATGCTACAGGGGCATTGGTTAACCCCAACGGTATCACCACAAACTCAGTGTGTCATATCTACTCTGAAAAGTACTCTTGTAGATTTCTTCTGTACAGTTGGACTTGTATTTTTACAGCTCTGGACTATTGTATAAGGTTTACCACTCTGATATATTTTAATTTACTTTCACATTCTAGTTTAAATTACTGTTCTAATTAATATTGCACTCAATGTAATTCCAATTCATTATGCAACGCTCGACAAACTTCCCCATCCCTTATGGGGCCTCATCAGCCTCTTGGGTGGCGTCCCCAGTTCCTGGTGTCGGTATATCGACATTCTCGGTATATCGGTATCTGGAGCTCAGAGTCGTTACATATCATTTCAGCACCACCTTTAAATATACCAGAAGATCTAAGCTGAGAATGAGGATAGAAGATAAGGATTTCAAACCACAAATGCTCAGAGATTTTTAGGTGGTTCGATCGCTTCCAGCAATCTACGTCCACCCCTCACCTGATCAGGGTGAGGCTTCCCTTGCACCAGCAAAACACCATGGGTCAATCCACTACAATAGCTGATTACACAGCTTATCACTGGAGGAACAACCTCCTCCATTCCTCTGACTATTCAAAGAGAAACCGTGCTCAGTGAACTATAGATGCACATCCCTGATTCTACCCCAGTAGATTCAGTAACGCTACACTAACCAGCACACGAGGACTCTCCCTCGCTCCCTGGTCCACAGACCAGATTGTGATCAATTGTGAACTGATCACGCCTCTGATCAGTGTAGCAATGCACTATCAGAGAAAATAATAAACGAACTGAATTGAAAGAACAACCAGGAACAAGATAGGAAAACAAAATACAACTTGGGGAAAAATGAAAAACAAATGTAGCTCTGAATATAATTCAAGAGCCTTCTTTGAAGAGAGAACAACTTCACTCAAACTAGGTTGCGATCCACTTTCTCCTTCTTTCTATCTATCTTTCTTTCTGGCTCATAAAGTGGGTTTTTCTTCTATGATGAACTCTCTCTTTCTTCTCATGGCAGCTGCCTTCCTTCGAAGAAGAACCTCATGTATATATAGAGCAGAGAGTTGCCTTATCTGGAAATCTGATCCTCAAATGAATTAATCTATTGGTCCAGGTGTCTCATCAGAATATTCTCCTCCCAGGAGTCTTCTAGAAAGGTGCCAAATATCCTAGGATTTTGTGCCAATCATTTGAGTTTGAAGGCACATGGATTACTTGGAATCCGTACAAGCAAGACTAGACGAAGTAGACTACATCAACATGCAATCTTCATGGCATTGACTCTCTACTGCAAACAATGTTCAGACAGAATGTTTCTCATCTGGGGCTGACTCTAAGCGTTGACAACACTAAATGACCTTTTTGATTTTGCTTGCGCGATAGCTACCGAGTCAGCTCCCCTTGATCTTGGAGTTGACTTGACTTCTTCCAATTTCTTGATTTGCTTGACTTAAGGGACTTCGATCATCACGTCAACTCTGCTTCTGGTGGTGTAGACTACGTTTAATCCCCATCTTTGAATTTGAACAAGGAATCGAAAGTTTGGTGTCGACTCTAATACAAACTGCGGTCGACTCCATCAACACTCCTGCTGCTATGACAGAATGCTTGTTGTTGACCCAAGGGCCTCGAATGGACAAGAAGGGGGGGTTGAATTATCCCCACCAAATGCTGTACCAATTTTAAAAATAAACGCAGTAGATTGAAATGAACAACTGACTCAAAGAAAATCAAGCGATGAGTAAGCTTCGCATAGAACGATTCTCTCAAGCTCCCCGTGGACCCCACGATTATCAGCGTGCGCTACCACCGGAGCTGCCCAAATCACTGCCCTTCAACCCCAGCCCGCTACTCCCGGGTCCCACGTGTAGCCCTTTACCTCCCTGTGTGGAGTGGGCATAGAAATTCACTTCTGTAATTTAATCACATTTACTATATCGGGAGTTACGGTCTTGGCCGGGATCGTCTTCCCCATGCCCGGAGCATGGAGGTACACTCGCCACCCTTCTTATTTGGCATTTTACTTATTTTGTATATGTTCTTGAATGCCGCTGCATGAGTGATAGGATAATTAGCTCTTATATTATTCCAATCACTGCTGCGAGAGAGTGAGCGAAACTCATCCTGTGACCCGATCCGGACACGAAAGAGAGTTGACCACCCTAGCTCATTGTCGATTTCTCAACCGTGCACATCCGCACGCTTCCCTCACTAGGGATGAATCGTGAGCTTGCCTAGAGTCTCAGGTCCCACATCAAATTGGTACCGAGTCCGTGTCGTTGTCCCACATCAAATTGGTATCAGAGCATGGTTGAGTCTAGGGTAGTCTTTGCATTTAAAAAAAAAAAGAGTTTGAGTCTAAGGTCGTCTTGTCTTAGGTTTGCATTTCATCCCAATACCCAGTATATCAAAAGACGTTCCTGGAAAGATAAGTTATGCCTATTTGGAAGGTAGCCCCTTGCGTGAGGTTTCTACCTCCGTCACGTACCGGATATTGGTTAAGTCTAGGTCCTGGAGTTGTCTTGCATTCATGTCCATGTAGCATTCCACAATCTCCAATGGATTCCCAGTCGCCCAGGCGATATGACCGTTGGTAAACCCATGGGCTTGGAAACCATCCCATCTCCTTCATTAGGCCTGAGGCCTCGAACTTTCATGGCTCTAAGGTCCCGAGTGACTACCTACATTGGGAAGCCGATATGGATAAATACTTTGATTGTTACCCCATGTCTAAGGCCGTGCAATTCACTTTTGCCAAGAAGCGACTTCTTCATGAAACTGCCAAAAAGTGGGACTACATTGAACGCTTGAGAGAAGTTAGGAGGCAATGGCCCATTGAGTCATGGTGGGACATGAAGAGAGAGCTTAGGAGGTCTACCTTCCCCACACGGTCCCCTCCAACCAGTCCCACCCAACCACCTCCAACCTTCCCCACCCAGTCATCTCCAACCAGTCTCACCCAGTCACCTCCAACTGACCCCACCTAATCACCTCCAACCAAGTGGGTCATAGTCGGAGGCAAAGAGCCCCGCATGTAAAAGAGCCTAGGTCTACAACCAGGCTGAGAGACGATGAGCGAGTCCACCACGATGCCCCTACTCCAACCCCCACATGTGCCAAACTCTTGCAAATGATTTTAGATCGGTTGGATAGGAGGTGTTCATATCTTGAGTCTCCAATTCCCCCTTGCCCACTTCCAAGACAGGACGAACCCGAGCTCGAGCCTAAGGAGGTCATAGCCGGTAGTCTTAACCCGGCGCCACCTACGGAGTCCCCAGGTCCTCTCCCCATTATAGAGGACGTCATCTCCCCACCCGAGGGAGATGTTTTACCTTAGCCTCTACCCTTCAAACATCACGAGCCATACCTACTCCTAAAGGGTGAGATAATCATCGATGAGCCACTACTTAGCTGGCTCAAGAAAGGCTTAGTCCCTAGGACACTTTGCTACCAATTCATGGACCCTGCACTACAAGTAGTGCAGCCCTAGTGAGACGTGAGAGTCAAACCCGAAAGCCGATAAGCAAGAGATGGGTTGGCAGCCCGAGAGGGACGTACGTAGGCCAGACCCAAAAGAATGAGGATGGATTTGACAGCCCTAGTGGGACGTGAGAGTCAAACCCGAAAGTCAATAGACAAGAGATGGGTTGGCAGCCCGAGAGGGACGTACGTAGGCCAGACCCGGAAGAAGGAAATGATGGATTTGACAGCCCTAGTGAGACGTGAGAGTCAAATCCGAAAGCCGATAGGCAAGGGATGGGTTGGCAATCCGAGAGGGACATACATAGGCCGGACCCAAAAGAAGAAAAGAGATGGATTTGACAGTCCTAGTGGGACGTGAAAGTCAAATCCGAAAGCCAATAGGCAAGTTGGGTTGGCAGCCCAAAAGGGACATGCATAGGCCAGACCCAGAATGAGGAAAAGATGGATTTAACAACCCTAGTGGGACGTGAGAGTCAAATCCGCAAGTCGATAGGCAAGGGATGGGTTGGCAGCCCGAGAGGGACATACATAAGTCGGACCCAAAAGAAGAAAAGAGATGGATTTGACAGCCCTAGTGGGACGTGAAAGTCAAATCCGAAAGCCGATAGGCAAGATGGGTTGGCAGCCCGAAAAGGACATGCATAGGCCAGACCTGTTATATGGTGATTGGCGGATCTAGAGGGGAGGGGTGAATAGATCAACCCCTTCTATCACGATTTAATGTGGAAAACTATGAATTAAAAAGGAGTGCAAACGAACTCAACCACAGGTGCTGGATTATAATAGAAATGTCGGTCCTATAGCATACATCTATCGAAGAGCAATCACAATGAAGCACAAGCAAACCACACTGGACGAGATTTTTTAAGTGGTTTGGTCTCTATTACGAGACCTACATCCACCACTCACACAATCGTGTGAGGCTTCCCTTGCGTTACTACGCAACCAACCGTTGTCACACAACTTCTGGGCGAGACCTGCCCAAGCCCACGATCTGAACACCCTTAGATCGTCTTCCTACAACCCGTAGGGAATACATAAAGAATCTTTTGAGGTGATAAAACAAGAACAATAAAAGAAAAGTACAGAGAAGACCAGGGAGACAAATGAAAGCCCAAATCCTGAAAGTTCTACCTGATGAACTGGAATGTCTCCTGGTCGATGGAGATGGAGCCGTCCCTCCTTGCGCTGCAGAATGGAGATGAAGGGCTTGCTGGGACGAATGTGGATGATCTTCTTCTTCCACGTTCAGCTCCTCTCCAGTAACCTTCTTGGAAGAGGAAGCTCTGCTCTTCCTCTCTCACAGCGGCTGCTCAACGCCCAAAACTCGCTCCCTCCGGTTCTCACGCATGCTTGTTTCTCAAGCAGCCTTGGCCTCCGCTTCTCACCTCTTTTTCGAATGCCCCTAAAGGTCTTTTTGCCATGTTGCATTTCACCCCATCCAGAGCGCGTGCCTGGCACAAGGCAGATGCGCTGATTTCGTGGTCCCCACTGAGCATTAGGGCTTTATCCAGCCTTCTATAGAACCCTCACCTTGCTAACAATCTACGAACCAATCATAGGGCACTTGTCCCGATCTCTGCTGCCTCGGATCCAGCGTCGCTGGGTCCATAAAGACGAGATCCAAGACCCATTAGAGCTGAAACCAGAAGGACCCGTCGTGCTGAAGAAGAAGCTTTGAGAAGTGTCGACACTTCCATCAAGGAGTGTCGACTCTTCTGAGTCAGACAGAAACTGTTTCTTCAGCGGTTGTTCTTGTGGTGTTGACACTTCTGATGGAAGTGTCGACACTTCTGGACTAGACAGAGAGTGATACTTCACTTCAGGGCTTCCAGAACCATTCTCTTCAAGAGTTCGTGTTAGAAGTGCTAACACTTCTAATAGAGGAGCTGACACTTCTGTCCCTTCCAAGGTATTTATGCCTGTGCTGATTGAAGGATGTCTACCTGTCTTACACACTAGAAAAGTTTGATTAGATATCACAAGTGTAGCAATAAGTCATGGTGTGTTATCACCAAAACCTGAGGACACAACAATCTCCCCCTTTTTGGTGATGACAACCATGAATTATTGTTACATGCATGCCTTTCATTTCATAATCAAGACATATAGTCAAAACAGTTCATTTATCAAACACTCGTTCCATTCATTCACAAGAGGTGATTTCATATATTGACAAAACAAAGGCATTTCATGCCTTGACAAAGAGGCATTTCATTCAATCACAAAACATCATTACAATGAGTGCAAAAACACAAACTACATGACTCCAAAAAGAGATAGTTGATGCATGATGCTATGCATGCAGACTAAAAATGTGCTAACTATGCTATGTCTCCCCCTTTGTCATCAACCAAGAAGGGTGCCATTCACGAACAATGGTGATGGAGGAGGTGCTGACCCAGATCCGCTTGATTTCTTCAAAGGAACTGCTGATGGAATATCCCCAATGAGCTTTGTAACCTTAACTCCCAGTGCAGCAAAGTTGGTGTCCATTTTTTGGTTTCTGCTTAACTGATGCTTGAACCTTTGCAATTTGAGTATTCATGTTGATCACCCAGTGCTACAGAGTGTTGTAGAAATTATCAAACTGAGTTGTGACCGTAGAGGGAATATCAGACACAGAACTGGACCCGGCTGCAGTGTGGGAACTGGGCTGTGAAGAGATGTGAAATGCTGCATCCTGGAGCTGTGAATGCTTTATGGAGAGCTCTTGAATTTGGTGTTGAAGTTCTGTGGTTTTCAACAGTGTTTCTGTACGAATTTCCTTCAGCTCGAGCATAATGGTTTCATTTTGTGCACTGACTTGCATAAGTTGGGTATGCATAAGCTCTTGATTGCGGTTCGGCTAAAGAACTGTAGAGTTCATGGTGGCAAATTGCTCTTGCAGGCATTGCATCATAGTGGGATTAAGAGAAGGATCTGAGCTTGTTCCTGCTTGGTCTGGTGCAGATGTGTGTGTATGGAACTCGGGCGGTGCATCAGACTCTGTGAATACTTGAGGAGGTGAAGAGGGTGGAGGAGTTCCAAAGGGAACTAGAGCTCCAATGTGTGTGTGTGGAGCAGCCTGAGGTTTGGCTGATTGAATTGCTGGACCTCGTTCTGTCTCATAGCCAAGAAGATCTCTCACCATCCTGTCTCCTATCTTCTTGAAATGCATGAACGTTTCAATGAATTTCTGACAATATACAATGGTCCTTGGAATGATCTGAACAGGCTCACTTTCCAATGAAATTTCAACCTTTATGAACACGGCAGTTAAAGGAGCAGCGTAGGGTAAATTTCTCTTTTTCTCAAAGCAGCCATTCATCACATTCATAATTATTTTGGGGAGGCGGACTTTCAAATTTTTGAACATACAATAAAGTAAAAACCGTTGAGTTTCGGTGAGTCTGCTCCTGCCCCCACCTTGTGGTGTAACGATGGTAGTGAGCATGTGATGTAAGAGACGTTGTAATGGGGGAAAGTGATTTGTGTTTATGGAGGTGATGAGAGTTTCAGACTTGATGGGCTTTCCTGCTGCAATTGTATAGGCTTCCTCCAAATCATAGGAACACTCTTGTTCGGTCAATCCTTCATTAGGAATGTTCCATGCCTTGTGAAATAGACGGGGTTTCACAGGAATGGACACACCTTAAACTTCAGTCCATACCTGACCATCTTTTTCTACCCATGCATTTTGGTACCATTCCCAGACTAGTTTAGGGTAATAGACTGTATGTGCGCTCATAAATTCAACCCAACCTTGAAATTCAAATATAGATAACAGTTCGGGAAAATTATCGAGCAACTTCTGGTCAGAGAGATCGACATATCGAGGAAATAGTATCTGTGAGGGATCACTGTCCTGGAGTTGACATGCATCAGGTGTATCTGAATAAGATGGGTCTTCGACCTCTTTGCCTTTCTCTTTGGTGGAAAACTTTTTCTTAGTGGCAGCTTGTTCCTTCTTCGTGGAAGATTTGCGGACGGCTGGCTTTCTCCTTTTAGTAGGCTGGTCCTGCTCTATGGAAGTCTTGAGGACGGCTGATGTTTTCTTCCCAGCAGGTGCATCTGGCTGTGGCGAAGGTGCACAGACAGCAGCGGATGCTTGTTGGCGAAGGTGCACGGATGGCTGTGCCTCAGGGCCTTGAGAAGTCAAGAATCCGATCCTACTTCCGTCCCAGCCAAGAAATCAAATGCTTGATTAATGTTTTTAATTTTTAAAATTTTTAAAAAAAAATCTAGATAATTACCAAGGTTGCTACACTCCTCTGTTGTACATGTGTGTGTACACACATGATTCCTTGGTTTTGATGATGTCTACTTATGAGCCATTGATGAGTTTCATATGTGTTTGCTGATGTCAATGTTCTTGATGATGTATTATACATGTATATCCATGAGTGATGTGAACACAGGTTTGCAAAACAAAGTCGACTCCAAAGTCTTCTGAAGTCGACTCGGCAGCTGCTTCACAAGACAAGGCTGAAGAAAAACTGAGAAAAAGAGATGAGGTTGAGAAGCATGAAGAAGATGAAAGTAGAGCCGACTCCGTGTAAAAATGGAGTCAACTCCAATCAACCTCAAGATGAGCCAAGTTGATTTTAGTCAAAAGTTGACTCAGTTGACTCAAGTAAAAATTGATTTAGTCAAAGTTGACCCAGTCAAGATCAAATCTAGTCGAGGTCAATTCTAGTCAAGTTGACCTAGTCAAAGTCAACTCCAGTCAAGCTCAAGCCTCAGAGTCAACGCAACCAAGTCCATTGTCAACCAGCCACCTTAACACCAAGGAGTCAACACAGGCTCAGCCAGAGTCAAAGTAGTCAACCCCAGTCAGTAGGGCTAACAAATGGTCTACAAGGATGACAAAAAAGTGATGTAGGTGAAAAATGATAAACAAGGCTGAAGAATGTCCCACAAGGGTGACAGATAGCTATCACCGGTGACAAATGGCTTACAAAGGTAACAAACAGACAACAAGGGAAACAAATGGGTTGTAGCGGTGACAAATGAGCCTTAGCGGTGACAAATAGCACTCAAATGTGACAAATAGGTCGCCAAGCAGACAAAGGCGACAATTCTCGAGCAACTGCAGCTAGCACTCCGAGCTCTCCGAGCAATTGTAGCTAGCACTCCGAGCATTCCGAGCACATGTTGCTAGCACTCCGAGCACTCCAAACAACTGTAGCGAGCACTCCCAGCACCTGTAGGTAGCATTCCAAGCAACTGTAGCGAACACTCTGAGCACATGTAGCTAGCACTCCAAGCAACAATAACAAGCACTCCGGGCACATGTAGCTAGCACTCCGAGCACTCCAAGCAACTATAGCGAGCACACCGAGCACCTGTAGCTAGCATTCCAAGCAACTGTAGCTAGCTCTCTGAGCACAAATAGCTAGCACTCCGAGCACCTGTACCTAGCATTCTAAGCAATTGTAGCAAGCTCGAATTCATGAAATCATGCTCGAGAGTTGAGCCGTGACAACAAGCTCGAATATATTAAGGCCAAGGTAGAGAAGGAAATTCCCAACGGCAATGGCTATTGAGGAATAAGGGTGACAAATAGATGGTTAAGGCTGACAAATGGGCTTTACAGGTGAAAAATACCTCGTAAGGCAGACAAATAGCTCGTAGGGGGAACAAATGAAGAAAACACTTGTCCAAGCTTCTGCAACTTTCGAAGGTCATCTAGGAGATTAAAATATGGATCGTAAACCTCCAAAATCACATCTTCTGAGGTCTGGAGGAGGTTCCTAGGACTGACCAGGGTCCTTATCATCATGAGGTGATCGGACCGAAATGTGTGTCGTTAAACACAATGGCCGTCAATCTAAAATTTTACCGAACTCACAAAAATAAATAATGTAGTATTAAGACGAGTCTGAGTCGAATCCACGGAGGATTGAACGATAATTAATGCTTCATGTTCATATTTTATTACTATTACTCATTATATTTGTGAACTTGGCTAATGTGTGTTAGTGCAGCTGTAGACAAAAAGGGCTAGCACGACGTCGTCAAATTATCATTTGCATTTTAGGTAGAACGCCATAGGCTAATAGCTTCGGGCATATAAACCTCGAGTTCCTCTCTAATAAAAACTATGAAGGGTTTATACTCCTTAAGATATTTGATGGCCGCCTACACCCGCCACGGGATGACGGACCTCCCGAATTCTTGACCATGCTAAATGATGAATGTAGAACGATGGATCCCCATTAGGTTCCTGACTACGTCTGTCAGTAAGAATGGGGTGATAGACTTCTCGAATTCCTGACCGATTCGTTCGGAGGCAGGCAAATAAATCCTCTGGCTTTGCATTAGAATAGGGTTTTTCCTCTTTAAGCTCAGCATGCCTCATATAGGCCCTTTTAGTCCCACCGTGAAAAAAAAATGCTTGCATCCATGTCATTCGGGGAATTTACAAGGAAAGCAGGGGATGTCACATTGCTTTGACCACCCCATGATCCTTTAGCCTCGCGACGATTTCCTGTGTTTTCTGATCTTGCCAAACTTTTGTGAATGTGTTTACGTGATTCCACTCCGATTCAGCCAACTGAAAACGTGTTTTGTGTATGACCATCTTGAGTATTCTGAGATTCGACAGGTCATTGGTTCTGTTATCCTGATTTGTATTTACCCTTGTTTTAGGTCTTGTATCTCCTTAAGCTGGATGGCGTTCGTCCCCTCAAGTCCCGCAGCGCTATGCTAGGGGGTCCCATGTGACTATAGATACAAGTCCTCTTAGATTAATTGTTCTTCCTCCCTTTTCCAATGACTTATCCAATCACTTGAGGATCATGCGACTCTGCATGAAACTCGATTTCTACTCAAGACTCTCCTTGAGCGGGCTATCCTTATTAGGCTTGTTTCTTTACCGAAACACCCATTTATCAGTTCGCCTGGCTTCCTCGTAAAATGGGCATTCCGAAGGGGCATTTGTAGATGTCTAATTTTAGACATCTTGCAGATCCCCAGTTAGACCATCATATAAGTGATGCAGTCATTTTACCCAGTCTATTGGCATTTATGCTTTTAAGGTCCAGCCCAAACACATTATGTTAATGGGCCACTCTCACTTGAAGAGGCCAAAGGCTCATGGGCTGGGCAGCCAAACCACTGGCTGCCCATCCCCCTAGAAGGCAAGGGTGATAGAAGCCCTCAACCTCTAGGAGGCCACACTCCTGGCCGCCCACCACTCCAAGAAGGCTACTATGTTGGCCGCCCAAGTTGTTAGAAGGCCCAACCATTGGCCGCCCTCACCCATCTGGAAGGCCATTACCTTGGCCGCCCAGGTCCTTGGAAGGCCACTCTGCTGGCCGCCTACCCCCTAATAGAAGGCAAGTACCCTGGCCGCCTTCTGGCAACTGCTAGTCAAAGAATGTGACCTGTTCTCCCGCCACGCTCGGTGTTGGGTGCACGGATACCAATTGATAGAGTGCAACACCAGATCTAGAAGGGTGGGGGGATGAATAGATCTTGTAAAAATTTTATGCTCACTTAAAACTCCGTCTCAATTCAACTTATGATGGAAACTAATAGCACAAACCAAACAATATGCTATCGATCAGATAGAGGCACACAGAAGTAAGCAAAGACTTCTCACCCGTGTAGTTAATTTTTTTGACTCATGTACAGGGTTGGACTTGTAGTGGTAGATCTAGACAATTGTATAAATATATCACTCTGATGTTGTAAATTGCTTTCGCTTACAGTGATTACAGTGTTTAAAGTTTAAAATCTCTACTTTAATCTATATTACGCTTGTAATTCCAATTCATTATGCATCTCATCAACCACTCCTCCCAACCCTTATGGGGCCTCATCAGCCTCTTGGGTGTTATCGGAATCTGGATCTCCAAGTTTTTATAGTTGGTATAAGAGTGGTGTTGTGGTGATGAATAAGGAATTGAAATTGCACTAGTCCAAAACATGCCCATGTGTACTACTACTATTGGCTTAGGTTGTTTTCCGTGATTACTTATAGTTCTTGTGTTTTTTTTATGTCTTCTTAGATTAAAATGCCGCCTAGGCGAAAAGCTCGTGTCCCAAGGGAAGAGAGCGGTACTTCCCCTCCTCCAGTGAATATTTAAGGGCAAGGCCGTATTGATCCTGCTCCTGGTGAAGATTTACCTCAGGGTGGTTGTGGTCGAGTTTTGAAAGAGTTTCTTCTATTTCACCTACCAACATATGAAGGGCAAGTGGATCCGGATGCAGATAGAGTTTGGTTGGATGCGACCGAGCATGTGCTCCGTTCTATGGAATGCACTGAAGATAAGAAGGTGATGCTAGCTACATTTCAGTTGCAGGGTGCAGCACCAGCGTGGTGGACCACGGAGTGAGAAGTGACTTTTAAGCCCCATCCTCTTTGGCTAATTACTTGGTAGGAGTTTGTCACATCGTTCGGGCATACATACAGTCCAACTTATCTCAGAATGGACAAAATGTACCAGTTCATGGAATTGGCTCAAAGCGAGATGACAGTTCTGCAATATCGAAACAAGTTTATGGAATTGGGTCCGTATGCTCCTCATATTCTTGCTGATGAAGGGTTGAAAATTGAGCAATTTCTACGTGGTTTGAAGTCAGAGTTAAGGCAACCTCTGATTGCGACTAGAGTGGCAGAGTTAGATGTGGCTTATCAGGCAATCACAGCATTAGAGTTGGACATGGCAAGATATCGAGGACGAATCCAAGTTGAGCCAGTACAGCAGAGTGTGCAGCATCAGCAAGCTAGTAATCAACCTAGTGTGACAGGGGTACCATCTTCTGTTCCTTTTGCCAGTGGTACTTTCTCCATGAAATCCAAGTTCAGGTGGATGTTCAGGAAATCGAAGAATCAGTATGACCGGCAAACTTCCTCTGGTACTGTGCAACAAGCAGCACCCTCTTCTTTTCAGCGACAGGGATCGGTGGCTAGTCAGCCGAGACCATGTCTGAGATGCGGTGGTAGCCATTTGGGTAGACCATGTTCGATGCCCGTGGTGTGTTTCTGGTGTGATCAGGTGGGACACGTGGTTCGTGATTGTCCATTAAGGCCGAAACAGCCTGTACAATTTTCACAACCGCAATAGTTTCGACCTCCGGTACCACCACAATCGTAACAGTTTTCTCAAGCTTCAATATCGTCATCGCAGTAGTCTACGGTAACTTTAAGAAGCAAAAGGGAAGAGTCACGCACATGACTCGTTCTGAAGCTGCGGCATCTCATCTTGTGGAATGTACTATTATGATTTATGGTCATGCAGCTCGTGTTTTATTTGACTCAGGTGCTTCTCATTCATTTATTTCTGAAGATTTTATTGCCTGCATTCTCGATCATCATTCATCATCACTCTTTGACCCGTTACTAGAATAATCTGAATCTGACTCACTTGAACTTCTTGAAAAGATTGGAAAAGGTAGGTATGAGTACACTTGCCCAGTAGGTATCTTCGTATCAACATGGAGGTAGGCTTTAAGTAATTACATTTTCACTCTATTTAATAAGATAAAAGAGAATGTGATAAAACACTCGAATAAGAATCCAAGTAACCATATACAACTAGAAGAATATGAATAGATAGTAGAGCATCATCAAGCAAGATAATAAGGTAAAGTGGCCTTTCATTAACTAGAATGTACTTCATAATCATAAAGGCTATGTACTAGAAAGTCATGAATAAGAAAGTACTAGCAAGCATATATTTATCACAATATTACCTCATGGTTTTCACCCGTCTATAAACAAAGTATTCTCGGTGCAATGCGATGCCAGTATTCATCGTACTCTATAGTTTTCAGTACGTTTTCGGCTCTCTGCCGAGGGGACTAGTTTGGAGCGCTTGGACACTCTTCGTGCCCGCTCTTGCATCTTCAAGTTACATATCAAGCTACTTCCATGAGAATATAATTAAGTTTCGGCTAAGAATGTTCAATAAATGCATGATAATGTAACCAAGGTAAAGAACACATCGAAGCATGATCATGAGAATTCAAAGAAGGATTTATGTCAAGGTGATGCCACGAAAGGATTTCGACAGCATAACGACATATTCTTTCACTTCTATACTTTATTATATAACTTTGGAACAAGGTATTAGGTTCTAAATAATCAATAGACTATCTAGGAAATTAGGGAAACCAACCCAAAGGTCAAACCTCGGGTTAGACAAAAATTGAGCGAGGCGGTCTCTCCTAGATCGTTTATGGGAAAGGCGGTCAAGATAGGACTGCTAGGGTACTTATGCGATCTGGTCTGAAACGTTTTTGGGTGGTCGACATCGAAACAAGGAAAAACGAGTAGACGGGACGAATGTGGTCTGATGGAAGCCGCTAATCGAGCCTTGCAGTTTACCAGATGGCCGCTACTATCCAAAACTCAAAAAACTTCGGTGATGTATGTGCTTTCTAGAAAATTGGGATTTGATGGTACAACCAGCTCGGCGTCCTAGTGAGAATCACAGGCTCACGGAGATCTACGGAGGCCTTGAAACAAGATCACCTAGTTCGGTGGAAGGAATATCCAATGGAGAGGATCAGATGTCCAAGAAAGTGTACTTATGAGTGCAAAAGTGTATCTAATGGCCACGAATCGGGGTACGCACCATGTACTTAAGAAAGACTATAGATGAGAAGGGATCATGATAAAACAGTGATCAAGACATCATTAAAACAAGCCCACGAAGCATGTAAAATAAGGTCATCAATACTAGACTATAACTTTTGGCATGAAAATAGCATAAGATAAACATAAGTATTTAAAACAGGTAAGACATACAATCTATCATGTATGATGGGCAATATAACCAATCTCACGAATATGAGATTAAAACTAGGGATAAGACCTACTTACCTAGGTTTATCATAGAGTTAATGGGGCTAATCTGCCATCTGTTTAGAGTTAACAGGACAGAAATGAATAGCGGTCGGGTGAGGACTGCAAAGTAGTGTTAGCGGTCTATCGTAAGGCCGCTAAAGGATCTTGGCGGTCTGACAGAGACTGTTTATATTCTGTACCAGACAAAAGTGAACATGGGCGATTCGAATCGATACATAACTAGTTCATCTTGCCAGGTAAATCATATTGTCATTTGATTAGCTAGTTCTATTCCGCTGGAACTTGTTTTAACTAGCTATAAAGAGGGCTGCATTGCGAAAAGAGGGGTAGATCTGTTCACCCCTCCCCTCTAGATCTGCCATCCGCTACTCAACACATTCCTAAGTCAGGGACTATCTTTCAGAAATTGTCTTTTAATGACAGAGAAGCATATACTCTTGCGACCGGCTTCCCATCTCCTGATGAGCTTCCAAAAACCATCAACGCCAACACATTTCCTCCTTTTCACCGCCTACTACACCACATGATCACCACAATTCTTCAGCCAAGAAGGGGTGGCAGGGGACATGTCAGCCATTTGCATATGTTTCTTCTGCATGGGCTATTGACTAGGCAGCAAGTGTGCTTACCTCAATTACTTCTCAACTCATTCAACTCCATTTTGCACCACCCAACCAACTCCCTTCCTTTTGTTGCCCACATCACCGCTATTCTTGAAACCGCTCACATACGTTTGGCCAATGAAGAATGCATTGTCATTCCTAAATGAAATGTCTATACATTTCAATATGTCACTACCTTCATGGGATACAAGAAGGAGGGTGACGAAGTCACTCGAACCTTACCCTCTGACAAAGGAAAATCCTCTGAACCACCATAAACTCAACCTGAAATATTGATGGCCAAAACTATTCCATCACAATTCCATACTCAACCTTCAGTTGTTGTCTAATCCAATATTCGTGCATTGGTCCCTTGGGAACCACATACAGATGCCTCTGACATTCCTTCCAGTTCTGCTCCTCCACTACCACATCCTCATACCTCCACAACCTCTGCTTCACCTGATCTGCTTGAGCAAATTTCTTCTCAGCTTACCACCTTGAGCACTCAGTTCACATCCTTCCAAACCTTCATGACTGAAGTAATCGATCGTATGGATTTGAGGTTGCAAAGGCTGGAGCAGCCTCACAGCAACAAAATTTCGAGCATGCAGTTAGCAGATTCAATAGGCTTGTGGGCACTCTGGCCATTGTTTCCACTGAAGCTAGCATATTATAGACACGGTTGCATGATGAGCTAGCCCGAATAGATTCCTCAATTAAATAGAGTCAAAAGTTGTAAAAATCCACAATTTCTGAGATACAGAAGGTCTAGCTTTCTTATGCCCATTTGGTTGAAAAGATGGACATCCTGGAGAAAGATTTTGACTCTCTTCTGCAGCAGAACTCAGACATTGCTTAGGGTCAACTTGCAATGAAAGATCAGCTTAGGCATGTGGCAGACAGGTTGCACATGGTAGAGCATCAGCTGGCCCCATTGCCTCCACCAGACTCGCCTTCTTCCTCACCTAGTTCTTCTTCATAGTGTATACTTCACCCCTTGTTTTGCTGATGACAAAGGGGGAGAACTGTGTCATCATAAGGTGTCAATATTTTATAGTCATTGTGTGTCTGGAGTCTGTCATCTAATGCATACATGATAGTCTGTTTTGGTTGCTGACATCATTGTGTTGTAATTGTGTCTGGGGTCAGTTTTGATTTGTGAATGGGTCAAGGAATGCAATGTCCTCGTTGTTGTGGTCATGTAAATATAATGGATATAAGAATGAAATGCTCTTAGTTGAAATGAAATCTCTTGTCAACTTTTATCCTTCTTTGACCAGTTACATGTTTGGTTCTACACGTATATAGACACGGAGGGTGCAGAGTACATACAATAAGTCTGGGAATGTTTTCTTCATGAATTCTTTGGTCTCCCATGTGGCTTCTTGTTCTGAGCATTTGCTCCATTGAACCTTGCCCATGGGAATTGTCTTGTTCCTTAGTGTGCGAACCTCGCGATCAAGGATCTTCAAAGGCTTTTGTTCATAAGTGAGATCCTTTTGTATCACCAGGTTGTCATAATCTATGACGTGTGATGGATCATGCACATATTTCTTCAACATCGAAATGTGTAACACATTGTGGACTTTAGACAATTGAGGAGGCAAGGCGATGCGGTAGGCAACCTCGCCCACTCTTTCCAATACCTCGAAAGGATCGATAAACCTTGGTGTAAGTTTATCCTTAACACCAAATCTTCTAATGCCTCGTCCAGCAAAAACCTTAAGAAAGACGTGATCTCTGACTTGAAATTTGAGATCTCTCCTTCTTGTATCGGCATAAGCCTTTTGCTTAGACTGAGCCATCTTAAGTCTTTCTCAAATGAGTTGAATCTTCTCAGTGGTATCCCTTACCATGTCTGGGCCTAGTAGTTACTTTTCGCCAACTTCATCCCAGCATAAGGGAGATCGACAACTCCTTCCGTATAAGGCTTCGAAAGGTGCCATCTGACTACTTGCCTGGTAACTACTGTTATAAGCAAACTCGACCAGGGATAAGTGATCACGCCAGCGTCCACCGAAATCGATGATACAAGCTCTGAGCATGTCTTCTACTACTTGATTTGTTCTTTCGGTCTGACCATCTATTTGAGGATGAAAGGCTGTACTGAAGTTGTGTCTTATCCCCAACGAATGTTGTAGACCCTTCTAGAAGTGTGAAGTAAAGCATGGGTCTCGGTGAGACACGATTGAAATAGGAACTCCATGCAGTCTGACAACTTCTTTGACATATAACGCAGTAAGAACATCGACTGACCATCGGCTCTTGATTGGTAAGAAGTGTTCTGACTTGGCCAAATGGTCTATGATGACCGCTATTCCATCATGTCCTCCTTTAGATTTAGACAGACCCATTATGAAGTCCATGTCAATATCTGCCAATTTTCACTTGGGAATGTCTAAAGGATGTAGCTTACCAGTAGACTTTTGGTGTTCTGCCTTGACTTGTTGGCACGTGAGACAGCGCGACACAAAGTCTGCTACTTCGCTTTTCATGTTGGACCACCAAAAAGATCTTTTTCAAAACTTGGTACATTTTGGTAGATCCAAGATGAATTGTGTACCTTGATCTGTGAGCTTCCTCTAAAATTTTCTTCTTTAATTCTGGACAATTTGGTTCACAAGTCCTTTCTCGGAATAATAACCTTCCATCTGATGCTATCTTGAAATAAGGTCGTTGTTCCATCTTGCCCTTGATTTCGACCAGTGTTGGGTTATTATCTTGAAGTTCTTGTATTTCAGAGAGTAGAGCTGGTTGTATCATCATATGTGATAGAGTAATACACTTTTCCTCCTCGTCCATACCTATGTCAAGTTTAGAGAATTGCTTTAGTAACTTCCACTCTTGAATGATACAGTTAGCTAATACTGCTCTCGACTTTAGACTGAGGGCATCAGCTACAGGATTACTGATGAAGGCATCACCCCCACCTCCCTCTGGCTCGGGTCGTCCACACACTTGGGATTGGTTTGAGCTCGAGCTCCACTTCAAATGGGTCCAATTATCCAGCCTTTTTAAATCAATAGTTAAGTTATTAATTCACTTTAATCCTTTTAATTGTCAAATAAATCTCAAAAAATATCTAAATAAATTCAGAAATAAATTTAATAATTCTGGGTCACTACACCCTCCCCCACTTAGAAGAATTTGGTCCCCAAATTTCATTCATAGATTTATAGAGGCTCCTTCCCATCGACTTTTCGTCCGGAAACTTCCATCGCGTTCCACTTTCCCATCCAACACGGATGGAATTCCGGCCATTGACTCCGTACTCGGGGGCGGTGGGTTCCACAGTTCCCCCGGAACAAAATAGGCAAGTCGGTACCAGTGGAGATCTTTCATTAGAAATTTGGTCAAACTCGAATTCACAGCCGCTGGTTGCCCATCGAACGGCTCTCCCTTCAGAAAGACGCGTCAAAGTAACCCGGAAAAAATCTCGATCCATCCACGTCAGCCGAGACGTGGCCTCTAGTCATTGGGGAGTGCCGGTTCGCCGATTGCCTCCAGCTCGGTCGGTCCGCCAGCGTATATATAACTCCGCATTCACAGAAGGGCACCCATCTGAACCGCAGCCTCTATTGCGGAAACTTCTGGGAGTTCCCTAATCTTCCCATTTTTCTTGCCATTCCTCTTCCATCTGATGGGTTGATCCTCCCGACGCAATTCGCATCTGGATCGAAGCGATCGCGGGAGGGTTCGTTCCTCCATTTTTCTTTCCCTCCCTCTTCGTTTCGTTTGGATCTTTCGATCTCTGATCTGTGGGAGGCGTCGGATTAGGGTTTTGGTTTCGTTATAATCCCTTGGGTCTTCCGTGGGCGCCGACCATGCTTTCGGTGCTCGGGAAGCTTCACCACAGGTGTGCCACTGTCCCCTCAGCCACCACTTTCCATGGCGGATCCTGCTCCCATCGTCTGAAACAGCTGGAGAAATGGAATCGTCGTGGTAATCTCTAGTTAGCGGTAGGATTTTTCTCGGGGATGGAGATACCGCGGTCTTGAGAGTTCTTGTTTTGTTCCTTTTTCTCGCTTTCTGCTGTGATTCGGGGCGGATCTAGATATTGTCGGGTACTTGTTGAATCTGGTCGTGACCTCTGTCTCCCGGAATCAGTTTGTCTATAATACCGTTCCGGTGGAAATTTTGCGATAAGAAATTGGGAGGACGAGCGATTTTGCGGTTTCGACACTAGTATAGATTTCGTCGGGCAACACGAATACGGCAATCTCTCGAGGTAAACAATCTTCAAATAATTTCCTATTAGGATGTCTTATATTATTTCTGCCTTTTGATGTTCTGATTGGTGCTCTCTCCATATTTGCTGACGCCAACAGTTTTTGCCTGTTTTTGGGTCCTGGCTTACGTTTGCTCATATTATAAGGAAAGGCCAGTGAAGCATGGGCTTCGTAAAACCGTTTTCTTTGTGTTAATATCTAACCTTTGTTCTATCTTGTGATTGATGTGTGAACTACTCTTAGCTGTCATCCCTTTGAGGTTGTTTTACAGCTGTATGTTTTTGATCGTTGCCTGGCTAGAGAAATGGAAAAGTGTTGGGTTATTGAACTAATCTCTTTGGAAATTTAGATCTTTGTCGTTTGCAAAAGTGTTACTAAATCATACTTGCTTTCCTAGGCAGACATGACGTAGAAATGGCCCTTTAACTTATGTAGGATTCATGTCCTTTTGTTTAGCTCTGTTGAGGTGGCTAACAGAACTACGCTCTTGATCGTTCACGACTATTTAACTGCCACGTTCCGAGCAAACGACACGTTTCGCTGCTATCGGTTCGGGGCGTGACATTGAAGCTGGGCCATTCTGGAAGGATCAAAGTGTAAAAGAAAGAGAGGGAGAAAGGAAAGGAAGATGAGTGCCTGCTAAGCCTGTCTGAAAGAAAAGGAGGAAGAGAAGGAAGAATGCCAGCAGCCTGTGTAGCCTGCCCTGGTTCCTTTGCACCATTAACACTTGCCCTATCACTCTCAGTGCTATTTTCATCTGGATTTGTTGCACCTGCAAGCAGCTTCATTCTTTTTCTTTTGTTTCTCTTGTTTCTCATTTTCCATAAAATCTATTCTGTGGGGCTTGTCCCCGTGTGTGGTGAGGACATCGTCCTCTTGAGGAGTCTGATCCTCGTGTGGGGCTTGTCCCCCTGTGTGTGGTGGGGAGCTTGCTCCTTGTGTGGGGCTTGCCCCCGTGTCTAGCTGTTGCGACAGCGTGTGTGTGTGGTTAACCATCTTTTGACCAAAAAGTGGGAGCCTCTCCTAGTTGGGAGGGGGGTGGACGTAGGTCTGTCCTGGGATAGTCGAACCACGTAAAAAATCTTGTGTTATGGTGTGATGCACTTTATCTATCTCTCCTACCCCCATTCACAGGCTCTCCAAGCTCTTCATTCCTTTCATTCTGCTGATCAACCCACTATTTTCATTTCAGATCTGTACTTCATTTTGGTTCACCATGGTTCTTTTTGATCATCGTTTAAAAGCGTGCATTGTGTGAACCCGGATCTATTCACCCCCCCTCTAGATCCTCTCTCAACCATCCAACAAGACTGACCTTCCCCGGTCTTGCACAAAGGAAGGTCTACAAACAAAGAAATGGAATGCAAGTTTTTACTTGCAACATGACCGGGGTAGCCTGCAGGTATAGAGGATTACCTGAGGAACCCCAGGAATTGGCCCGATTGGCCGAAAGGCCAGGACCAGATACCAGGAGGACAGAAGCCATGAAAGAATTGATGAAAGCGGCGAAGGGAAAACAAATATTGCGTGAAGAAGTCACCACTCTGACTGCAAATGTGGTGACAGCTGAAGAGGAGGAGGTGCTACTGAATACATCGCCTGAAGGTACTTCGGGAGAAACGGTGGAAGCCATCCCTAGCATGGCGACCATAGACCCGTCAGTGTTGATGCTATTATAGCAGTACTGGCAGGAGATAGAACTCCTGAAGAAGCAACTGCTGGAGAAGATAGAACAAACTTCAACATCTAAGCAGCCCGAGATGCAGGCTGAATCATCGCGGGGAGGTGTCAACCCATGCGATTTTCCACCATTATACACTTTGCTGCAGCTAGCAGAGCCCAGCCAGGCGGCCACCCAGCAGCGCCCACCACAGCCACTGATGCCACCGGTGCTACCACAGGTGCACCAAGCACCTCCGTTGCTGCATCCTCCTCCTCAGGCGACTACCTTGGTCACCTCGTACTTGCAGCTGACACACTTCTACCCGAAACCAGTCGATCCAATCGCCATAAACAAGCTGATGGTGGAAAGGATGATTGAATTGAAGCTTGCTTAGCGGAATGAAGGTGACTATGTCACATTTGATGCTTATCGGGTGCCATACCCGCCACATCATGCAGCTAAGCGGCTCCCTCCAGGGATCAGCAAGCCGCCTAAATTCGACAAGTTCAATGGGAAGGGATCCCCGAAGGAACACATCGCATACTACATGACTGTCATAGATGACCTAGCCATAGACGAGTTATATCTGCTGAAGTTTTTCGGGTCCTCATTGACAGGGCTCGCATTTGAGTGGTATTCTAACCTCCCGATCGGGTCGATCGACGACTGGCTGGATATGCAAAAGAAGTTCAGAGAAAAGTTTCACGTCACCAAGAGGGAGGTCACAGTGGCTGAACTTTACTCAACCGGGCAAAGGGCGGATGAAACGGCCCTTGAATACATCAAGAGGTAGAGGAGCCTCAGAATGAGGTGCAAGCGGCCCCCACATTAGGAGGACGCTGTACAAATCTGCAAGCAGAACCTCAGGAGGGAGGTGTTGAAAATGATGATCGGCATGGAGGTTCGGTCGTTTAACCGCTTGAATAATGTGGTGGCCAAGATTGAAGCCTTTCTGGCCAGGCCTGTCCCTACATCAACCGCTACCACCACACAAAAGGCAAAGGCAGTAGATCGGCACTCAGCGCCTAAAGAAGCAAATGTCCTTGACATCAAGGCGTTTGAGCAACAAGCAGATAAGGACAAGAAGGCAGCTGCCCCTCAGCTTGATAGAATATAAGACAAGAAAGAAGGTCCCTCACTCAGGGACAAAATGAAGAAGGCCTACTCTTTTCCCAAGGAGAAGATCAAAGTTCTCTTTGACTGGGTCACCCAGTACAACAAGGTCACCTTGCCTGAGCCAAAAAGGCCGGAGGACCTGAATAGAAGAGACAGTCTGAGGTTCTACCCTTACCATCAGATGCTGGGGCACCCGATTGAAGACTGCTACATGTTCAAGCACATCATTGAAGGCATGGTAAAGAAGGAAAAAATAGAGTTGGGAGAGTACAAGGTTGACCCCCCGCAACCCCATGAAGCACATCTGAGAAGGGCCGCAACCAACATGATTTCTTTATACCAGGCACTGCCTGAAGAAGTTGCAGAAGCCAGCACTCAGCATACTTATGAGGCCTACTTTCTGACACCGATAAAAGAACAACAGGGATGGCAGCAGATCCCTGCAAAGAATAAGAAGAAAGTTACACCTCGCCCGAGGGTGGGGAAAAATATTCGTGGCGTCACACCATAACCTACTCCTCCAGTGCCAGCACCAACTTGGACCAGCCTGCCTGCGGTAATCAGAATACATACCCGCAACCGAAGGAGACAAACTCTGCTACCGGCTGTGAAAGAAATTAGTCCCGAGGCCCCGCGGCTTCAGGACTACATAAGCGGGCTAGATGAATATGAACAACCTGAACTAAAACCTTTGCTGATAAGGGATCATGTCCCATGGCAAGAACTGGAACAGCTCTCACTAGTACAGAAAGAAGAAGCTGACAAAGTGGCAGAAAAGGATGACAACTTGTTCTGGGGGTAGGCTCCAGTTGGAGACAAGAAGAAGAAGCAAAAGAAGAAAAGAAGAGCCTGCAAGGTCAAGAAGGAGACAATACTCTCCTGTAAAACCTTGTCTGCCATCTTCAATCTGCCCAGCGAGGAGGATGAGGAGGAAATATGCTTCACGCCTGCTGCCGGGGCAGGCTAGGCCGAAGCTGTGATCGCTACACATGCAACCCGGTCAGGTCGAAAATGGGGGCGCCAGCTGCCCGTCAACCACAACATCATTTTCAGGGGAGAGCAACCCTACAAGATACCTGCCCCGGAGGTCAATGGAGCCCAAATCCCTCCTCCCTCGGGGCTATACACTCAGAGCAGGGCCAGTAGCACTGTCCCTTCCTTTCTCAAAATTTTGAAGATGTCAAAGAGCAAGCAGCCGTGCCAAGAGGGTGGTCCCTCGGCCGGGGCCACCCACCCACAACTTCAGCAACCTTCTAATGCTCCAGATGAAGGTAAGGCCGACCCGACAGCAGGCGACAAGGGACAGCAAGAGGGTGACACCCAATAGAAAGGTGTAGACTTGGAGTCCGATGAAGCAGGTCCATCAGGGGTGGCAGTGCAAGGCTCTTCCAAGCCAAGAAGGGCAGAGGAGATGAAGCTATCCAATGTCTGAGCTGGGAGTAGAATAGTGAAGCTATTAAAAAAGCTCCCAGCAAGGTTCACTATATGGGAGATCCTATCCCTTAGTGAAGAAACCAAGCATGCGATCATCACTGCTCTGCAGACGCCTGCCCAATATGAAACTTGCTTGGCCGAAGCACCGCTGGAAGCCAATGTGACTTTCACTCAAGAGGACATGCTACTTCCCACCATCAGTCACAATAGACCACTGTACATGAAAGGACAGTTGAATGGTCAAGAGCTGAATAGAATCCTGTTAGATCCCTGATGGGGGCATCATTTACCCCCTCCACACTTTTCGGAGCTTAGATGGATCGTCATCATGTACCATCGTGTCCTTCACATTTCTTTGAGTCATAGCATGTAATTTTTATATTTTATTTGAGTCTTATCATTATATTTTCCATTTTATTTGAGTCATGTCCCTAGGTCTTTGGCTTAGTGAAAAGAAAAAGAGAGAAGCAAGGAGTAGTGAAGCAGGAGGGAGAGAGGCTGTTGGGAAAAGCAAAGAGGTCTGCATCTCATGGGAAGGCAAGATAGAAAGGGCCTGTGCAACCCAAATCAAGGAGAAGGAGAGAAAGAAAACTAGAGAAGTGCCAGGAGATTCAGAGTTGCAGCACGACCTCTGCAAGCGGAAGAGAAGAAACAATAGAAGAGTAGCAGCATCAAAAGAGCAGCAGCAGGAGAAGCACCAGCAGCAACACCGGATCAATTGAGATATGGAATTAGAGAAGAAGCCAGGCGAACTTCATTTACAGATCAAGATACCTAATCATCAGGAGAATTCTATACTTGATCTATGTTCATACTTTTGTTCAATCTTTCATTTTCCTTTTTGGTTATGTTAATCAAGCTATTTGTCAGCGGAGTGTTCAGATGAAGCTAGGGTGCTTGGATCTAGGGTTAATCAAGCTGTGAGTCAGCAGAGTGTTCAAGCTGTGAGTCAGCAGAGTTTTCAAGCTGTAGGTCAGCAGTCAAGCCTCACTTGGTTGAGTGAGGGGTGGACATAGGCAGACTGGGTGTCTGGCCAAACCACCTAAAAATCACTGTCTCCTTTATGTGTCATTATTTACATTCGCTTGTGACCTCCACTAGATGCATGCCTAGGACCGTCTATGTTATGCATAGAGTATTCGCTTTAATTTTCGCATAAGTCGTGATTTATTTTGGGGCCGATCTATTCACCCCCCCTCTAGATCGCCATTCCACATCCAACATGATTTTGTCATACTTTGTGGCCCACTTGAATGAGAGTTGAGTCTTGTCTCGAGGGAATGAGTACAACTTCTTCATTTTGTCATGAAGGGAAGGACCTTCTTGTCGATCAGCGGGCTTGGCCGAAGGGGACTCAGCCACCCCTTTATCTTTTTCCTTCTGTTGTTCAGAGGTCTTGAAGTTGACTGTGTTCACTTCTTGAGGTGTTGGCCGTTTGTCAGCTGACCTGGCCATCTGGCTTGAAGTTGCGGGAGCGGTGGAGTACTTTGAGAGGAATGTCTCAACCTCCACCACAACATTTTTCAGTCAGTCAAATGACTTAATTTCAGTGCCTATCATTCTTTGCAGCACTTCTCTTTTTAGATTCTGCTTGCATATTTGGACGGCATCTTCCTGATGCGGTGAACACCTGCACCTCATGCTGAGGTTCCTCCACCTTTTGATGTATTCTAGGGCAGACTCATCATTCCTTTGCCTGGTTTCATATAATTCGGTTGTCGTCTCCTCCCTCTCAGCGATGTGAAACTTTTCTTTGAAATTTCTTTGCATGTCTGGCCAATCAATAATGGACCCGGGCTGCAAGCTCGAGTACCACTCGAATGCAAGCCCCGTTAGGGTGGATCCGAAGAACTTTAATAGGTACAACTCGTTAGTAGCTAAGTCACCCATCACGTTAGTGTAGTAGGCAATGTGCTCGCGCAGAGACCCTTGCCCGTTGAACTTCTAGAACTTTAAAGGCTTAGTGATGCCAGGGGGCAGCCTCTTGGTAGCATGATGAGATGGTTATGGTGCCCTGTATACTAGACCTGTAAACGGATCAGAAACGGAGTGGATAGTGTGATATCTGAATTCGTATCTGATTAATAATCAAATTATCCGATTAGTAATTGAATTATCTGTCGGATACTTTATTCAGATAATTATCAGATAAATCCCAGCATATTGAAGATCGACAACTCTTGCCATCAGTGCCTCGTAAGGTGCCATTTGGATATTGGCTTGATAGCTGTTGTTATATACAAATTGGGCTAGGGGTAAGTGGTCATGCTAGCTTCCACCGAAATCTAGAATACATGCCCTTAACGTATCTTCAACAACTTGGTTCATCCTCTCTGTCTGGCCATCTATCTATGGAAAAAAAGTAGTGCTAAAGTTGAGTTTCATCCCCAGAGAGTTTTAAAGACCTTTCCAGAAATGGGAAGTAAAGCGTGGGTCTCGGTCAGATATGATTAACATAGGGACTCCATGTAATCGAACCATCTCCTGGATAAACAAGACAGCAAGTACATCAACCGACCATCGACTTTTGATAGGCAAGAAATCGGCCGATTTTGTTAGATGGTTGATGATTACCCAAATTCCATCATGTCCGCTCCTAGACTTGGGCATGCCCATGATAAAGTTCATGCCGATGTCTTCCCACTTCTACTTTGTAATATCTAGTGGATGTAGTTTTCTGGCCGTTTCTGATGTTCTGCCTTCACTTGTTGGCATGTTAGGTAGTGAGATACGAAGTCAGCTACCTTCCTTTTCATATTAGGTCACCAGAAAGTTCTTTTCAAGTCTTAGTACATCTTAGTGGCTCCAGGGTGGATCGTGTACCTCGATCGATGAGCTTCTTAAAGAACCTTCTTCTTCAACTCGGGACAGTCTGGTACACATATCCATTCGTGGAATAGCAATCTACCATCGGGTGCTAGCTTGAAATCGAGTCTCTCGTCCAGCTTATCCTTTGTTTTCACTAGTGCAAGATCTTCTTCTTGTAGCTTCTTAATTTCAGGTAGCAAATTTGGATGTAGACTCATGTGGGATAGAGCAATACACTCGTCCTTCTCATCCACACTTATATTAAGTTCAGAGAATTTCTCCAATAACTTCCATTCTTAAATCATGCAACTGGCCAATATTGCTCTCGACTTTCGACTGAGGGCATCAACTACAGAATTACTGTTACCAGGATGGTACTATATAGTGAAGTCAAAATCCTTGAGATATTCGAGCCAACGGCGTTGTCTCATGTTTAGCTCCTTTTGGGAGAATAGATACTTGAGGCTTTTGTAATCGTAGTATATTGTGAATTGTTCTCCGTAGAGGTATGGTCTCCAGATCTTTAAGGTAAATACCACCGCAACTAGTTCTAAATCATGCACTAGGTAGTTCTCTTCATGCTTCTTCAATTGTCAAGAAGAGTATGCAATGACTCTTCCATTTTGCATCAATACATACCCGAGGCCAATACCAAAAGCATCAGTATATACCTCGTACTTCTCTCCTTCAATTGGTAATGATAAGACTAGAGTAGTGGTCAAGAGATCCGTCAAAACTTGAAAACTCTTCTCACAGTCTTCATTCCACTTATAAGGCACTTCCTTGCAAGTCAACCTGGTGAGAGGAACAACAATTTTTGAGAAGTCCTTGATAAAACACTGGTAATAACTAGCTAGACCTAAGAAACTTCGAATCTCCGTTGCATTCATTGGTCGTTCCCAATTCTTCATGGCTTCGACCTTCGAAAGATCAACAGAAATCCCATCCTTTGAGACTACATGGCCCAAGAAGGATACTTCCTCGAGCCAAAACTTGCACTTGTTAAATTTGGCATATAATTTATTTTCCCTTAATATTTACAATGCCTTCTGTATGTATGTGCATATGATCTATATTTGTTGGAACTTGGAATATGTATGCAAAAAATTCTTATGAGGTGTCAGAATTACCTGCGGCACTGGATGTCCCCATCTCAGTAGTAAAAGGGGATATGGATGAGCACGTGATTGACAACTATGCACAGAATATTCTTCTCCTACCTTGGACTCTGTTCTCCATTAGTGTAAATTTTGGCCAATGGCTTCAGGTTCAAACCCTGTTTCTGTTTTCCTTGTCATTTTCTCCTGATTCAGCATATAGAACCTTTACGTCATTCGCAGAAAGATGTTCTCATAATTCTCTCTTTGATTCCTTTACAACTGTAGCTGGTAATGGAAAAAAAAGATGTGAAAGAACTGTAAGAAAATTTACTACCAGAAAATTGCTCTACTCCTTCAGCCAGTTATTCTTTTTTATATATCTGTACTAAGATCATTTTCCTGGTAATATAGGAAGCGTAAAAGAACATCGGATGGTCATTTATGAATAGTTTCACACAGTGCAATTTCAGTTCTTTGCTTTCTTTTTCATGGTGATCCAGACGGCCGAAGACTAGGATTAGTCCGCATTATTCTTAGGAACTCTGAAATGTGTGAAAGGCTATTATAATATTGAAAGAGATACGACCAATTTCTGTAGTTTATGTTCAAAAGACAATCTATTGGGAATTTGGAAAAGTTCAAAGCTGACATACGTGAAGCTCATTAAAAATGAATGGCTTCCACTTGAAAGAGGACATGGATTAAAGATTGTTTTTTAAATTAGAAAAGAAATGTAGGCTATTAATTCAATCTTTGATTCACCTTATCCTTGGCTTTCAAATTTTCAGGAAATATTCTTCATTGACATTTTTTCTTCCATAATCAGAATCAACCAGCTCTGGAGAAAGATCGGTACAAAATACGGAAGGCTTTTATTGCTGCACCAGGAAATTCTCTCATTGTTGCTGATTATGGACAGGTTCGCTTTGTTAGAGCTTTACAACAACTTTCCCTTCCTCCCAGAAGGGCATTACTTGGTGATGTCATCTTATCTTGTCTTGTTACTGGACAACTGTAGCTGGAACTTCGAATCCTAGCACATCTTGCGAATTGCAAGAGCATGCTGGATGCATTTGAAGCTGGTGGTGATTTCCATTCAAGGACAGCAATGAATATGTATGAGCATGTTCGTGAAGCTGTATGCCAGAAGAGGGTGCTTCTTGAGTGGCACCCTCATCCTGGTGAGGAGAAGCCTCCTGTTCCTTTGTTAAAGGTTAGCTTGTTGAAAAATTTGTATTTTCACTTTTTGAAAATTAAATTAATTAATAAGCAAAATGAGTCCCCATGTTGTCTTCTATGACTAAATCCCATGCAAATGACATCCCTGTTCACTCCTGATGCATTTTCATGTGTAACTTCAACACTTACCGTTGATGTTAATTAGTTTAAAAGGTTAAGGAAAGTGGAATGAAAAAGATAGGCGCCTCACCTTCTATCTTCCCTTTGCCTGCCTTCCTCTTTTTCTATTTGTACTTGACATGGGTGCTCATGTTTTGCTGTTAGAAATGCCTCAAGATTTTCCTATCCTGTTGCCCAGTCAAAACAAGTATAGACTGCAGGAAGGGTGATTTCTATACATCGAGGAAGACACTTCCTTGCATTTCACTACTGCAAGGTGTTTGGTTACTGCATTAAATAAGCATTAGTAATTTTAGTCGTGTATTTCCAATCAATACCCCGCAGAAGAGCAATCTCTCACGGCGGTCCGTGTTGTCCCCTTCCCCTATTCATCCTCCCTCTATCACGCCGCAATACGCAATCAATCAATCTCTTCTCCACTCTAAACAACCTCATGACGTCGTTCGCACCGAGCTCCAAGAGGGGCCATAAACTTCCCAAAGTTCTCCTATTTCCATAGACTAGGCTTGGCTGTCACTTGTTTCGTCGGCCTTTCCCCCCCTTTTTCCACCTTTTTTAGGGCTATCTAGAACCTTTCAATGTACCTTCTTTTATCTCTAATATAATGGCAGTAATGTTTAGTGCGACTTTCACTGCTTCTGGTCGTATTTAATCGAATCTGACCTTTCGTATCCGTGAGTGTCAGTATATCAGAGATCTAGTACGATACTCTACCGAAAAATTCGCTCACGCACCGTTCAGCTAAATCGCTGGTGTCGACCTAGCACCTTTCTATCTCCCAAAGTTCTGAGTGGCCGATCTTTTCACGTACTTTTGTTGAAGGATTCTGAGGGGCTCTAAGTGAGGTAGGTGACTTAATTGCTCCTTGGGGGGGTGTCCACCTCTTCTCTGAAGTCCCTTCGCTTGTGTTCATGGAGAGGATTAATTAAGGCGAAGCTCTCCCTCTTCGGCCTATAAAAGGCTCCGGAGGGCGCCTCCTCCTCTCCACGCTACATAAGGGCTTTCACTGTACTCTCTGTCTTTCTTCTGTTCTAGTGGAGCATGGAGGCCGATGACAAAGATGAAGGTTCCCACACTTGCTGGGGCGTACAAGTTGCTTTCGACGTAGAAGAATGGGTGACGCCTGGGTGGACGACGCCTAACGAGGCGCTATCCTATGACTTTCGGACTACCGCCCACACTAGGAGGGGGAGGGATCAGAGGATAGAATGCGAGAGGAAGGCATTCAACACCATGTCCTCACCTCTCTTCCTCCGTTGCTCTCCTCTCCTCCCCTCCCACTCCCTATACCCCAAGGGAGTGTTCAACTCTTTCTCCCTCTTCTGTTCTTCTTATTTTCTTTTTTCTTTTCCTATTTCTTCTTGTCCGCACCATCCAGAGGGTGCTTGCTTTCTATTTCATACTAAGTTAGTGGCCGAGTGAACTGTGCTTATTTTCTTCTTTCTTCTTGCTTCTTCTTTCCAGCACTACCAATCTTTGTTGGGCCCTTTTGTGTTTTCTAGAAAGTTGGTAGTCCAGCCTACCACTCCTATTTTTGTTTACTGATGCCATCTCTTCTGAGCTTACCCGAGTAGACTAAGTCGGTTGTCTTGTTACCCAAGCCAGTTTCCACACAGGTGGAGTTAGTGGCTAGGTAGGAAGCAGCCAACTTTATCTGCACCAAGCTGTCAGCTTATTCTATATCAATTTTTCTTTTCACATGCATTGTACCGGCTATGACCTATCTGATGTACAAAAACTTTTGACATAATAAAAATGGGAGTTGCCATTTTATTGATTTCTTACATGTATGGAAGGGCTAAGAAATAAAATTTTCGTAATGTCGTAGCATTCTAAGTCTGAGGAATTGATGTTCCTTGCTTGGTAGATAACCGATACGCTCCTTTCCTGAGTGTCTCGACCACTCGGTAGGGACCTTCCCAGTTAGGGGCCAGCTTCCCCGCCGCCTCCAGTGGTCGAGAGGCTTCGGCCTTTCTCAAAATGAAATCTCCTGGTTAGAACTGTAGGGGCCCGTTGATGAAATGCTCGATTTTAGCTGAGCCTTTGCAAAATTATTCTATGAAGAAGACTGCTAGAGAAACCAGGGGGTGCGGCTAGCACGTTATGAGCCAAAGAAGCCAGCATACCATCCGCAGGAAAGGGGGAGCTCACCCGTCATTTTCACTTGGTCTCCTTCCCTCTTACGCACATTATTTCAAGAGCTGGATTTCATACCCCGTTCACCTCCCATTATGATTAATCCTCTGTTATTTCAAATTCTAACTGATTTCCTCATCGTTAAAGTCTATGACTGTGGGCACCGCCCGTCCATTGAGCTTTCCACTTCATTTTTCTCTTCCTCTGATCCATTCATAGAACTTTTCTGTCCATCTATCTATCCTCTCGCGCTTCCTCCTCCTCCTTCTTCGTCTTGCTATATGATATCCACTAATCTCCAAAAAGAAAATGCCAAATTTGAAATGTAGATTTCAGTGGAAGATTACGTTGTCTTCCACCCGTCCTCCTCACAGGGGCATGAGGCCCCTGCTACTTCCCTTCCATTTGATTTTCTCTCTCCTAGGTTAGATGTAGGACCCATCAAGTCTAGGGAAGTAGAGTTTGTTAGGACTAGAGAAGAAGGGCCTTGTTCTAGGTCATCTAACCCATCCTTGCCTGAGCCGCGTCCGTTGGTGCGTCATTCTAAATCCGTTCCCCATAGGTTGCTGCAGGATCTAGCTCTGCAATGTCGCGCTCTTCTTAAATGCCCGGAGTTCATGGCTACGGTGATTGTGATAGAAGAAGACGAGGAGCAAGATGGGGTGTGGGGCGACGATGGATTGGGAGTCTATGAGATCATGGATGAGAAGGACCCGGTTGCTTTTGAGGTCAGCGACGTAGATGACACTGCCGATTTATACGCCCAAGGATTGAAGAGATTCGACGAGCCATCTTCAGCAGTGGATGAACCTATGAAGGAAATAAATCTGGGAACTAAAGTAGACCCCAGGCCCATTATCATTGCGGCGAATCTCCCTCCACAGATTGAAGAATAGTTAATCAAGGTCCTGAGGGAGTATAGTGATTCTTTTGCCTGGTCTTACAAGGACATGCCGAGTCTTGACCCCTTCTTGATGGTACATCGATTAATGCTTAAACCAGGGGCAACACCCGTTAAACAGAAGCTAAGGAGATTTCACCCCCACAAGGCCTTAAGAATGAAGGAAGAAGTTGATAACTTGCATAAGGCCAGGTTCATTAGAGTTGTCTTATATCCTCAGTGGGTGGGGAACATAGTCCCTGTCATCAAGAAGGACGGAAAGGTATGCATTTGTATCGATTTCAGGGATCTGAATAAAGCATGTCCCAAGGGTGATTTATAGACGTATTGGTGGACAACACTACAGGGTATGAAGCTTTGTCATTGATGGATGGTTATTCAGGATGTAACCAATTCCGTCTCACTCCTGAGGACCAAGAGAAAACCTCTTTCACCATGCCCTGGGGCACGCACTATTATGTTGTAATGCCGTTCGTGTTGAAGAATGTGGGTGCCACCTATCAAAGGGTGATGATGGCTATATTCTACGATATGATGCATGTTTACATGGAAGCTTACGTGGCTGATATTTTGGTGAAGTCGAGGACTAAAGAGGAACACCCCGCTAAGGTGCTTCAGAGAGTTAGGGAGTACCAGTTGAAAATGAATCTAAAGAAGTGTGTTTTCAGAGTCTCCATGCACAACACATAAGCATGTAAAGAATGAGTACAAAGGTCAATTAGAATAAAAAATTTTAATTTATTACATCCTCATTAGTGCATCGAAGAGACTGTAGGCTTTACAATGAGAAAGTGATAGAGCCCTGTAGCCTTTACAATGGAAAGGTGGTAACTCTGCACGAGCTGGTCGAGTAGCCTCAAATCGAGCCGTTGACTCCACCAAATGTGGAAACTGGCTTAGGGAATGAAGCTACCAACTTAGCTGCACCCTGAGTCAAGTGGATTACATGAAGAGCCCCAACAGAAAAGTAGTGCTGGGCCATGCCTTCCCTCTAGGAAGAGGGTGTCGGCAAGAAGAAATAAGAAAAAGAAAAGATGAGGAGAAAAAGAACAGAGGAGAGAGAAAGAAAAGAAAAAAGAATGATGGGGGGAGCCCCTCGATAGGAAGGGAGAGGGAGGGGAGGTGGATGAGGAGGAAGCCTCTTCTGCACGAGCCCAGAGCGGCCCTCATGTCCCTCTCTCCCATAGGGAAGAACGCGTCCGGAGATGCACCTAGGCCCCCCTCTCCTCTCCCCGCGTGGACGACAACACAGAAGGTCAGGAGGAAAGATCTGCTCTTCCCTTCTGCTATGTCGTCCACCCAGTCATCTTCTATTCTGCTATGTTGAGTTAGGCCAACTGCTCCGATGAGCCCCGGGGTCTTCGTCTTCAACGTCAAACTCCATGGTCCCTCCTCTATGAGAATAGAAGATGAAGAAGAAGGCGTAGAGGTAAAGAGTGCGGGTTATGCAATGCAAGGATGGGCTGGCACAACCCGCTCTCCAAAGCCTTTTATAGGCCAAAGAGGAGGCGGTGCCTTGCCACACGTCATCACCCCCACCATAATTGCTCGCTCCCTCGAAGGGACGCGAGCGAACTTTGAAAAGACTCGTCAAAGCATGGTTATCCCAGAGTTCAAGAGCTCACCATTGGGAAGGTGCGAAAAAATGATCCTTTAGTGCCTGGGGATGCGAATGGACACAAGCGTTGCGCCCAGGATTAAATAAAGATAGAACTAGCGTTACGTGCGTGAACCCGATTTTGTGGTAGGAGAATCGTGTAAGGACATTATTCGCTGACGTTTGCAAATATGAAGAGTCTTACTTTGTCAAAGATTGCACAAGTCATACGCTACTTTTTAGGAGAATGATTTCTTGTATATATTAAAAGTAAAAAGAGTACAAAAGAGATTACAAAAGGTGGGGGGAAAAGGCCAAATGGCAAGTATAATGCAATCTCAATCTAGTGAGATCAGAGAAGAAGGTCGGGGAGTGGATCGTTGTCCAGATGCTTGAAGGTCCTCGGCATCCAGCACTACTTCTATGACTGAGGGCTGCACATGCTCAGACCCCTCGAGATTCACCAGTTCGGGCACTGACCCCACCTGTGTGGGAACTACCTCGATAGGGAGTTCTCCTGGGGCGGTTGGAGGTGGCTGCTCTCCCCCCGTGAGATCGGGGGAAACCTCGACCTCTTCATCTGAGGTATGACGCTCAGGCATGGAGAGTGGAGTCGTGCTCTCGTCGCCTGAGTCGTACCGTTGCTTGAAGTCGACAATGAGCTGGTGTGGGAATAATTTTTTTATTAATTTTTTATTTATTTTATTAGTTTGTTCGTGTAGGCGTGCCAGTCACTGAGTGACAATTTTATTATGCGCACTGTCTGACCAACCAGACGATTAAAACAGAGTCAACGAACTATGGGTGACACACAAAGATTTTCTCTCTCTTTTTTCAATCATACGAAATACCTTTTATTAAAAAAATAGTGATTACCAGATGGAGGCCATATTGACACGCCGTCGTATCAATTCATGCCTACCAAAAACTCCAACAACCGCAGTACACACCGATTCAAAGTGAGGCACGACAAATTAACAGTGCCCTTAACTAGTGGTAACTAACCACCTTAGAAATTTGCTCACCCACATAGCAGAGTCCACGTTTGTTCTGCATCGACGGTGGGTGGACGCTTGTACGGACGACAGCGAGTTCTTGGTTTTATTTTAAAAAAACCCTTAAATGCTTGCCCTATGGTCCTATTTCAAATAAACAATAAAAGTAATAATGAAATCAACACCCAATTTCTGTGGTGTCTATTTCTTCTTTCCACGTACCTACTTGTAGACATATCTATATATACGTATACCGTTTGCCTCAACATACGCCTGCTTATCCTGATCCCCAGTATATCAAATGGTGATCTGCGGAAAGCCAGATTATGTCCAGCTGAAAGCTCTCATTATGCGTGATGGTGGTCTTCGGACCTATGTTCTCCGCCATGTACCGAGGGTCAGGCTAATAAAGAATTATTATCTTACATGCTTGGATGTATGTAGCATCGTCCTTGCGCACGTGTATATATATCTACTCAGCCCTAGCGGTTCTTTATCTAGAAAATTAATCAAGGGTCTTCCTCCTTTCTCAGAGGATGTAATTAACGCCATAGTCTTCATGGTATGACGGACTGTCGGTCTCGACACGGACTTCACTTTCGTCTGACCAAGTCAGATCGAGCGCACAATAAACTGTCACCTAGTGACTGGCACGCCTACGTAATAAACTTAATAAATCTAATAAAACCAAATGAACCAAAAAGAAGTGAATAAATCTCATCCCCCACAAGGGCCTAACCTAGAGCGCATGGTCTGTGTGTGTACATGTGGTTGGGGGAGACAGACCCATGCTGATGAGTGCGAGCCTAGCTAGTCCTTGTTAGTGGTTACTTGTGTGGTGTCTTAGTTTTTACCTGCGGCGAGTAGGGAGACACTTAAGACTGCGGACTAAGTCGTCAGTGGACGCATCTAGCCTTACTTCTAGTGGGTAATCCTCCCATCACGTGGCATGTGACTTGAGTTTCGGTCTCTTGTCTCTGAGACATGGTTCGTCGAGTGCTTTCTCGTGCTTTCCCGATGGAGAGGTCTAGGGTTCTAGTAGAGGTTACAACGGGTTTTCCCTAGATGGCATAGGGCTTACGACGGTGAGGTTGTGACCTTGTTCCTAGACCGTGTGATCTTGTGCCGAGTCTTCGTCCATGAGGATAGGCCTCCATGACAGAGGCGTTGTGGTGTTTCTTATGGTAGCGTAGCCAGGATTTTCTCGTCAATTCGGTGGTCCCCCGATTGTGAGATTGGGGCGTGATTCATTGATTTTCTAGCTAAGCACCGAACTTTGAAAAACTTGATCTAAACTTGTTTTACGAGATTTTTTGCAAGGGTTGATTGTGTCTTGACCGGCAATCCAATTCCTTTATCAACTTAATATTGTTAAACATGATGCCTTCTTAGTGTCTTAATGACGTTGAACATGATGCATTAAATTATCCTTGAACTTCTCTTACAACTACATGTAATCTTGTACTAATTGTTCCTTGAATAATAATTTTTGCATTTCCTTTTCGGAATAGTGGATTTCATTAGGTCAATTCCATTCGCTATCTTTGGATCACGCAATATTTTTTCTAGACTTCTAACTGAGATTAGACTCTCTCTTTACTGTACACCCTGTTTCACTCCTTTGCATTCTTCTTTCCATGCAGACGTAACCAAACAACAGTAGCAGATTCCCAGCAAGCACCCCAGTCAAGGTGGACAAGGCATCGGCTGCTCCTGCATTTCTTCTTTTTAGTTTCTTCTTCTGCCATCATCATGCATGTTTTTTTAGAAAGTGGGTGGTGCCACTGTATATATTAATTGACAATGGAACAAAGGGATTTATAAGTATAAGCCGTGTGCTCTCAAAACATCCCAATACACCCTGTACAAAAGAAAAAGGGTCACACCATGCGTGTCCCCCCCTAGCCCCCCAACAATGACCAAAGAGAAGAGTTGTGCATGTCATGTTTACATAGAAGAATAACCCACTCTCTCACCCTATTCCCAACGAAATCCCTAACTCTTTCTGAAATAGTGGCCTCCTTTTTGAAAATTCCCTTATTGCTTTCCCCCCAAATGGCCCAAAGGGTGACATAGAGAATGAGCCACCAGATCCACCTGTCTTCATTGAGTGACCACTGTCTATGCCACTCCCTGAGAAGTTGTTGAACCGTCTGCATGGGTTGTATGCCACACTAGATCTTGGACAAACATGTCGTCACACATCTTCGGAAAAATGGCGGCAACTGATGAAGAGGTGATCAATATTCTCCTCCTCTACCCCACACAAGCAGCTTCGGGTGTGGATATTATCCAACACAGAAGCAAGTTTGCCACAGGTCAGCCTTCTGTGTGATAACCTCCAAAGCAGAACCTTCACTTTCAAAAGACTCTTAGGTTACCATATTTGCATCTCTAGAGGATGCCTTAAACCACTGTCAGCAATCACCTGGTATGCCGATCTGACTGAGAAGCGCCCCTCCTTGTCCCATCTCCACGTCTATCTATCTACCTTGCTTCAATCAAGCTTATGCAATTGTAGCATTGAGAGCAAAAGCCCAAGCCGGTCAATCTCTTCCCGCAGATGTCTTCTAAAAGGTGGTGTCCAAATACCCCCAGATGGCTGCCTGCCATAAGACTGACACACCACTGCCAAGGGGTCCAGTGATGCAGCATATAGCCAAGGGAACAGCTCCTCAAATGGACATTCTGTACACCATGTATCTTTCCAAAAATGGCATTTTTGCCCATTCCCCATCCTCCCTCTCACTCCTGTGTTAACAAGATCGCTGCTTTGCAGTATGTTCTTCCAGATATAAGATAAGTGCCATTGAGGTGGCGTAGACAAATCCCAAGTCCTCGTTCTGCAATAGCATTTCTACCTAATGACCGTGTTCCATAGCCCCTCTTCCATTGTGCCATTGCTCAATAAGACCAAGTTGAAATCCCTGATGTTTTTTAATCCCAGTCCCCACTTCTTTGCCCTTGCATGTCTTCCCTATGCAATTTCATGCCAGCCTCTACCCAAGGATGGCAGTATCGGTTTCGGTACCGGTTTCGGCCGGTCTCGAAACCGATATGTACCGGTTTCGATATCGGTTTCGGTTTCGGCCGAAACCGGTTGAAACCATTCAAAAACCTCAAAAAATTAGTAAAACCTGTCCGGTTTCGGCCGAAACCGTTCGGTTTCAGACCGAAATAGGTGAGTTTCGGCCGAAACATTAACTCTCAAAATCCTCCTAAACATTTCAATAAATCTAAAAAATAAGCCAATTGAATCTCGATTTCTGTGAAAATGGCCTAAATCGGCGCCACCGGCACTCGGTGCGCCTTAATACGGTGCGCCCTAAGGGCACCTTGCCATTTTAACTATTCCACCCTATACCTACGGTTCCCACGTCATTTTAAACCCTTTTCCTATGCATACCGTGTCGGTTTCATTCCGATTCGCGTCATCACGCCGTGTCGGTCCCCTCCTCTCCTCCGGGGTGATCTCCAATGCTAATAATAGAATTAAATAAACCCTGTAATCAAGAAAGTGGATGAACTGGTTTGTCTAAACTTGAATTAGCTAGTTCCATAGCTTCATCATCATCTTTCAGTCTAAGCGTTCATGCCGCATCAACGTATGCTTGACTGCGCGGGCCCTCGGTCTATCAAATGACATTGGCAGAAAGCTAGACAACATCCGATGGGAAGCTCTTGTTATGCGTGATGGTGGTATTCAGACCCATATCCTCCACCACGTATTGAGGTTTCGCCCTAGTAAACCATGCATGGTAGGTTATAATATCCTGCATGATCATTTGCATCCTTTGCATTCTTTATTCCGACCTCGACAGCCCATCATCTTGGCAATTAATCAAAGGTTTTTCCTCCTCACGAGAGATGTAATTAACGCCATAGTCTTTATGGTATGGCGGACTGCTGGTCCCGACCGAACCTCACTCTCGCCCGACACGGGTCAGAATGGGCGCATAATAAACTCGTCACTTACGTGACTGGCATGCCTGCACAGTCAATTAATCAGTTAATTACCAGTTAACTAATTGGTTGATCGACGCGTAAATAAACCAAATAAACCCTCAAATCTTTAATTGATTAACCAAATTAATTAATTAGAGAGAGAAAGAAAAAAATGAGTTCCACAGTTCTGGCACGCCCGATGGGACTACGTCACCTTTCATCTCTTTGTCGAGATATTTGGGCCTCGAGGCCCTCCCAAAGGCTGCTGATTGTTGGTTGGTTTGTCTTTTCAGGTAAACAATGGCATCAGCTGGCTTGAAGAGTGTCAACTTTGGCCTGGCAATCATTGCTGGTCATGCTGAGCACCGGTACCTAGCGATGCCCACCGTCTTTGGGACTTTCTCGACTGCTGTCAGCTTCCACAACTTCTTGGGGTTGGCCTTCATCGACATGCTGGAGGTAGAATCCTCGGAGCCTATCGAGGAAGCTACGAAGAAGATCAAGTTGCTAAAGGCTCGATGCTGCCCGAACTCGCCTAAGACTCTGGCCATGGTCGCCCACTGCCTGGTGCACCACGCTGTCCCCGGGGCTCGCCCCACTCTCGTCAACAAGACCTCCAGCTGACGCCAACACAAGGGCTTCCGAAAAAACTCTGCTGTGGTTACCGGATGTCTCTCTTAATCAGACAAGTCCATGCTGATCGGCGAAGTCTGTGTCTTCCTAGACGGACGCAATGGCTAAGTGGTCCCAGACCGCGTCATCCCCGCCATCCCCATCCGCAACTCCTATCAGGCTCTTGCTGGGAGGAGGGCCGAAAGAGAAGAAGCAGGCCATCATGGCCAAGAGAAGTTGGCCCCTAGGCCAACGAAGTTTAAGCAAGTGTGGGTCCCCAAGAGGGTCCAGCCCGTACAACAAGCTACACCAGTACGCTGCCACTCTGCTCGAGATGGAGCGGAAGGAAGGAGGGAAAGGGGCCTACCCCTTAAGGAAGAAGAGGCAGTTACGGACCCTCCGCGCCGTGGAAGCTTTAGGGTCTGTGCCCGTCAAGCCAACATCGCTGCTGTGGGACGCAGATTTTGACAACCTGTTGGCAGAACCCGACTTGCTTACATCCCTCCTGTAGGAGGTTGACAACTGTCCCCTGCCCTACATCTAGAACGGGGTCAAGAAGAAATGACCAGTATGGTCAGGAACTACTTCAAGGGTCTCGGCAACCCTTCGCTTGAACAACAACGGCTGATGCAAGTAGCCGCAACTGATGAAGACTACTGCCCACCAATGGCAGATGAAGATGTTGAAGAAGAAAGAAGAATGGTGCCATCAGTCGATGACAATGATTATGGAGGCGGCTTCCATGTCGAAGCCGATGAAACCGCCCCTTTGCGGAAAGAAAAGAGAAGAATTTTTGTCTTTGAGAGGTTGAACTTTCCAGAACAAGCTAGAAGGAAGGTCCACCGGCAGAAGAGAAGGATGCAGGTCTTCACCTGCAATATGGCCAGAGTATTCGGCCGACATGGAGGGATTCCTGAAGACCCTCATGATTTTGCTTGGTTGGCCACGAGGCCGGGGCCGAATACTCGAAGGACCGAGGCTGCAAAAGATCTACCGGTGGTAGCCAAAGGGAAGCAACCCCTTGTTTACCATCAGCACGATGATGAATCAACTGTTCTGACCGCCAATGTGATGACAGTGAAAGATGAAGATGAAGCTTTGTTTGATATTCTGCCAAAGAATGCGGCTGGGGACGCACCAGAAGCCATCCCCAGTAATGCAGCCATGGATCCAGCGATCCTCATGTTACTCTAGAAATATCGGCAGGAGATAGACCTGCTGAAGAAACAATTAATGGAGAAGATGGAGCAATCGTCAGCTTCCAAACCGCCTGAAGTCCAAGGCGAATCATCACGAGGAGCAGTTCATCAAGCTAACCCTCCACCACTTTATACTCTGCCTCAGCCGGTGGAACCGAGCTTGGCGATGACTCTGCAATGGCCATCACAGCCGCTAATGCCGCCAGTGATCCCTCGGGTGCACCAGACGCCTTCGCTGTTGCACCGTCCACAGGCGACCACACTGGTCACCCCCTACCTGCAGCCGGTGCATTTCTACCCAGAGCCGGTTGATCCCCCGATCGTGAACAAGATGATGGTGGAGAGAATGATTGAGCTGAAGCTTGCTGAAGGAAGTGACGGTGACTACGTCACGTTCGATGCATAACGGGTACCATACCCGTCGCACCATGCTGCCATGTGGCTTCCCCCGGGGATCAACAAGCCACCAAAATTTGACAAGTTCAACGGGAAAGGATCCCCGAAGGAACATGTCGCCTACTACATGACCATCATGGGTGATCTGGCCACTGATGAGTCGTACCTGCTGAAATTTTTCAGGTCCTTGCTGACGGGGATCACATTCGAGTGGTACTCCGGCCTCCCAGCTGGGTCGACCAACGACTGGTCGGACATGCAGAGGAAGTTCAAGGAAAGATTTCATGTTATAGAGAGGGAGGTCAGAGTGGCTGAACTTTACTCAACAAAGTAGAGGGTAGATGAGACAGCCCTTGATTATATCAAGAGGTGGAGGAACCACGGAATGAGGTGCAAGTGGCCCCCGCATCAGGAGGACGCTATGCAAATATGCAAACAGAACCTCAGGAGGGAGGTTCTAGAAAAGATAATTGGAATGGAGATATGATCTTTCGACCGATTAAACAACATTGTGGCCGAGGTAGAAGCCTTTTCGGCCAGACCTGTCCCTGTATCGACTGTCAGCACAACCTAAAAGGGTCAAGCAGTGGAACAGTGTCAGGTGCCCAAAGAAGCAAACGTTCTTGACATCAAGGCGTTTGAATAGAAAAAAGACAGAGGCAAGAAGGCAGTCACCCTACAGCTTGCAAAAGCCATAGACGATAAAGAAGGTCCCTCACTATGGGATAAAATGAAGAAGGCCTACTTCTTTCTGAAGGACAAGACCAAAGTTCTCTTCAATTGGGTAACCGAATACAACATGGTCACCCTGCTTGAGCCAAAGAGGCCGGAGGACCTGAAGAGGAGGGACAGTCCAAGATTTTGCCCGTATCACCGGATGCAGGGGCATCCAATCGAAGACTGTTACGTCCTTAAGGACATCATTGAAGGAATGGTGAAGAAAGATGAAATAGAGTTAGGAGAGTACAAGGTGGACCCTCCTCAACCGCATGAAGCACATCTGAGGAGGGCAAGAGTCAACATGATCTCCCTAAACCAGGCATTGTCTAAGGAGATCTCTGAAGCAAGCACGCAGTGCACCTATGAAGCTCACTTCTTGGAGCCCGTGAAAGAGCAACAGGGATGACAGCAGGTCCTTGCAAAGAGTAAGAAGAAGAGGGCACCTCACCTAAAATCGGGGGCACATGTGTGTGGCATCACACCATGACCCGCTCTACTAGTAGTGAAGAGACAATGGAAATGATGACGAAAATCTTGATGAATGATGGCCGGGGATCGGCGAAGGAGTGATGAATACATGAAGATGATGATCGATAACAAAAGGGACGATGTTTGACCATCGGCGTTTAGGCTGATAGATGCCCACAAATATGTAATCACTGGCGTTCGACCCAATAAATGTTCAGCAATATCGAAAGATGTTCCACCATCGGCGTTCAGGCCGACAGATGCTCAGCCATATTAAAAAATGCTCAAGACTTCTAACCATTGACATTCAGGCCAATAGATGTGTGATAATATCCCAAGATATGCAAGGAGTTCAATCATCGATATTCAAGCCGGTAGATGCTCAATGGTCTCCAAATAAAAGAAAAGAAGGTCAAGGATGACTCAACCATTGACGTTCGAGTCGATAGATGCCCAACAATACTCAAGAATGTGCAAGATATCCAGCCATCGGTATTCAGGCTGATAGATGATCGACAATACCCGAAGATGTTCAAGTTGACTAACCATCGGCGTCTATGCCGATAGATATATACATTCAAGATGTCCACCATTGGCATTTAGGCCGATAGATGCCCAACAGTATTCAAGAACATTCAAGATATCCAGCCATCGGCGTTCAAGCTGATTGATGCTCAATAATACTCAAAGATGAGAGTGGTGAATGCATCGGCGCCCAAGCTGACAGATGCTCAACAATGCCTAACAACGCTCAAAGAAGTTCAATAATGTCCCAAGATGTCAACCATCGGTGTCTGCACTGACAAATGTTCAGCAACTTTCAAAGATGTTAAGTATTCAACCATCGGCATCCAAGCTGATAGATGTCAAAGATTCAACCATCGGCGTCCAAGCCGACAGATGACAAGTACTCAACCATCGGCGTCAAGCCGATGGATGTCAACTATGCAGCCGTCGGCATTTAAGTCGACAAATACTCAAAGATACTCAAAGGAATTCAGTGACATTCGGCAACGTCGAATGATGTACAACAATATTCGAGGGTTGTCCCAAGAAGTCCAATCATTGGCATCAGTGCCAATAGATGTCCAATCATCGGCCCACAGGCCGATAGATGTCCAGCAGTATGCAAAGATGTTCAAGACTTCAACCATCGATATCCGGGATGATGGATGTTCAGTGATGTGTGAATATGTTAAATATTCAATCATCGGCACCAAGTCGATAGATGTCAAAGATTCAACCATCGACGACGAGCTAGTAGATGCTCAAGATTCAACCATTGGTGACGAACCGATAGATGCTCAATATTCAACCATAGGCGACAAACTGACAGATGCTCAATATTCAACCATCGGCGCCAAGCCTACAGATGTCAAGATTCAACCATCGGCATCAAGGCCGATAGATGTCAAGATTCAACCATCGGCGACTAGCTAACAGATGTCAAGATTCAACCATCAGCATCCAAGTCGATAGATGTTCAATGTTCAGCCATCGGGGCTCAAACTGACAGATGTTTAGCCATCGGGGCTCAAATCGACAGATGTTCAGTCATCGGGGTTTAAGCCGACAGATGTTCGATGTTCAACCATCGGGGCTTAAGCCGGCAAATGTTCAATGTTTAGCCATCGGGGCTCAAATCGACAGATGTTCAGCCATCGGGACTTAAGCCGATAGATGTTCAATGTTTAGCCATCGGGGCTCAAACTGATAGATGTTCAGCCATCGGGGCTTAAACCAATTCTGTAAAAATTTCTCACTAGGATCCATTCACCCCCCCTCTGGATCTCAGCCATGCACACTCCAATCCCTTTACCTATAATCAGAGCGGATCACCAATCCCCATCACACCCCACCCGGAGCATTGTCTGCTACAAATAGTTATCCTTCCTTGCGCGTATTTGTTGAAGGGCAGTTGTTACCTAGACACTTCTATCTTTTGAAGATGAAGGACTATGATGCAATTCTCGGGCTTGATTGGCTAGAGAAGCATTATGCTCTTATTGATTGCCACAAGAAGCGGCTTGTTGTTCACATTCCTAGCGAGGAGGAGTTTTTCCACCCTTTGCCGAAGATTGGGTCAGGAAAGTTTGTAGTCTCAGCCATGAAGGCAACCAGATCATTGTTCAAGGGCTGCAGTGCATTCCTAGCTTGTGTAGTGACCACAACTGAGGTCAAGGAAGCGTCATCACTTGAGGGATTGAAGTGGTTCGAGACTTCTCTGATGTCTTTCTAGAGGATTTACCAGGATCACCGTCAGTCTGGGAGATCGAATTCTCTATTGATCTTTTACCCGGTACGACATCGATATCTAAAGCACCTTATCAGATGGCACCAGCGGAGATGGCTGAGTTGAGGAAGCAGTTGCAAGAACTATTAGACAAAGGCTTTATTTGACCAAGTGTCTCGCCATGGGGAGCCCCAGTCCTGTTTGTGAAAAATAAGGATGGGTCACTCTGACTCTATATTGACTACCGGAAGCTCAATCAGGTGACAATGAAGAACTGCTATCCTTTGCCTCACATTGATGATCTCTTTGACCAGTTGTAAGGTGCTATGGTATTCTCGAAGATTGACATACGCTCAAGATACATCAGCTACGAATCAAGGAGGAGGATACTTCAAAGATAGATTTCCAAAGTAGATATGGGCACTACGAATTCTTGGTTTTACCCTTTGGTCTAATGAATGCCCCGGCAGTATTTATGGACCTAATGAACCGAGTGTTTAAGCCCTATTTGGATAGCTTCGTGGTTGTATTTATTGATGATGTGCAGATTTATTCGCCAGATGAAGCATCTCATAAGGAACACTTGAAGATTGTTTTGGTGACTCTTCGGGCGGGCGCACAAGCTATATGCAAAGTTTAGCAAGTGCGACTTCTGACTCAAGGAGGTTCAATTTCTTAGCCAAATAATATCTGGTAATGGCATAGCTATTGACCCATCAAAAGTCCAAGCTGTGTTGGAATGGGAGACTCCGAAGACTCCCACTGAAATTCAGAGTTTCCTAGGGTTGGTTGGACATTATCAGAAATTCATTAAAGGTTTTGCTTCAACTGCCACGCCTTTGACGAGATTAATAAGGAGTGAAGTTCGTATGGTCTAAGGACTATGAGCGGAGTTTCCAAGAGTTGAAGAATTGTTTGACATCCGTCCCACTTTTGGTCCTGCCCAATATCATTGACACGTTCACTCTCTACACCGATGCTTCAAGGATCGGAGTTGGTTGTGTCATAATGCAAGGTGGTAGGGTTGTGGCGTATGCTTCCAAGCAATTGAAGGAGCATGAGAAGAACTACCCTACACATGACTTAGAACTGGCAGCTATTGTTCATGCACTGAAGATTTGGAGACACTATCTCTATAGAGTCAAATTTGAAGTCTTCACGGACCACAAGAGTCTCAAGTACCTATTCTCTCAGAAGGAGATGAACTTGCGACAGGTTGCGTAGGCAATAGTGCTTGGCCACCGATGGAGGGATTTGGTGAAGGAATATGTAGAGTGGGATGAGGGGGTATATAGACGACATCCACCTACTCGGTGTGTGGTGTTTCCTTGATCGGGGGTGGAGGCGGATGTGGGTATGAGGAGGCGGGAGGCTGACTCATGGAAGGTTGATATGCGGAGGGTTAACTCATGGAAGGTTGATATGTGGAGGGTGAAGGTTGATATGTGGCGTATGGCTGACTCATGGAAGGTGCGATGGAAGTAGAAGGTTGACTCGTGGAGAGTGGAGGTTGATATGTGTAGATAGATGTAGATGACGGGGTGTATGGAGATGTAGAAGGCGGAGAAGACTCGAGGTCAAGGGAACTTTGGATTTGTTTGCGAATGAAGCGGGCTCAGCTATAAAGCTACTTCCAGGAGGTAATGTCATTAAGGGCTAAAATGAACCGATACTCAAGTGTTGCATTGGAAATCAGCATCTTGGTCAGCTCCTGCTCCAGAATGTGCCCCGGGACTTGTGCGGAAAGGCGACGCCAGTGATCGGCAATAGTGCAGAACTCCTCTTTGGACTTCATCCTCTCATGGGCCAGATCCACCATAGAATATCTGGGCCCAACTTGGTCCTAAAATAGTTGAAGAAATTTCTCTTAGACAGCTTGGAAATTCACAACTTGCTCTTGCGGGAGGGAAAAGAACTAATCCCGAGCCGAGCCTTCCAATGACAGACCAAATAGATAGGCCATCAGGTGCTGGTCGTGTTGAAACTGGGCCGAGTCATAAACAAACTCGTTTACGTGAACATACAGGTCGCCGACCCCACCATAGCGGTGATATGCGGGAATTTGCGAAGGTGGTGGGAGCCAAAGATTTTTGATTGCGAACGGAACACTTAAGGAGGAATTGGGATCAATTTGGCATTGCAATTCATCAAGTTGGCATTGGGCTTGAGCAATCTTCTCCTGGGTAGGGAGAGATCGAGAATGGCATAGGCCAGCTTGAGCAAGAGATTATGGATTTGGACCATAATGATGATATTGGGCCGGATGAGAGGATCCGAGTTGAGAAGACGAAGGGCCCATTCCATGAGTGGAAGGGTACATGGGCCTAGAAGGAACATTAGCATAAGGACCAATCGGGCTAGCAGCGACATGGGTAGAAGGAGGAGGCCCATTATGACAAAATTGGCAATGAGAATGAGAAGGCCCATTAAGAGAAGAAGGCCCATGAAGGTGATTTATAATGACTTTTTAGGCCTGGGCCGGGTCCATTTGGCGAACAAGAGCAAAAACATGGGCCATAAGGTTGGCTTGCCCCTCGGATGGGTCAAGAAGACCACGGGAAGATGAGCCCACGTGGGAAGAGGATTTTACGTGGGAATAGGAAGAAGATTGGGAAAAAGAATGATGCAAGGGGTTGGAATTATGCTCCATGGGGAAAAATGGAGACTTAATACAAGGAGGGAAGTAATGGGCTTGAGAAAAGGAGGGGGTTGACCCAATAATGTAAAGACTAATGGACAACGGACCAAGGGATAATAGACTAGAGAATGGACACACAAGATGGGCTTAACTAAATGGGCCTAATCAACAAAAGAATGTAGATGCAACATAAAACACCACAAATGGGCTTGGACGAACTCAAACAACACAAACAATGCAATGTGAGAGTTTTCACCCAAGTCACACAAGTTAATATAATGAGAAACCACTTGCATTTGTTATGAAACAAAGTAGAACTATCCTATTGTCATCATCAAAACCAAGGGATGCACAACATTCAGAAGTATGAGCAAACTCTGTGGAAGATCAGTTGAAGGCAAGTCTGCAGAAATGGTTATCCAAGCAAGAGCTCATACAAAGGTAGCAGCCACATGTCTTCAAGCACTTAAGTTGAGCAGGCCAAAAAGTGGACAAAATCAAGGAAAATACAAAATTGACTCCATCAGACCATGGAGTTGAAGCAGTCAAGACAAGCAGTGGCAACAACTCAAGTTTTTCTAAGCAGTTAACAGAAGAATTTCAAGAAGATTTTCAACAAGGTTTCTGGCCGGTGCCTAGCTTAAAGCCAAAGTCGGTAGACCGGCATGCTTCTTTTGGTCGATCGAAAGTCTCAAAAGATTCAAAAATTGAAGATAGGTCAGCCAAAAGTGCAAGGATGCTAAGCAACAATTATGGAGTCATGCACATATCAGTTTATAGCATCAACACCTTGAGGATTCTAGAGGAGAACTCAAGAGAACAAGAGTTCTATTTGCCATCAGGACGTCGAAGTAGGATCACCACTACCTCGATGCAGTCATGCCCACAGAAGCAATTTTCAAAGTTCTGCATCGACGCAATAGAGAACTGCACCGACGCATCAAGTCCAAAACTAGCTCTCGAATAAGACCAGGTCGAAGCATCAAGAAATTGCCTCGACGCACCAAGTCAAAGGCTAACATTTGAAGTCTTCTATTCAAAAGGCTCTGTCTTCCCACTGCACCGACGTAACAGAGGAGTGCATCGACGCACTCAGCTCAGAACCAGAAATTGGAACTTAACAATGTCGAAGCATCAAAGCGCTACACCGACGCACCAAAGGTCATGCACTCGAAGCAAATTCTCTAAGAGTTCCTTAGCTACACTGCATCGATGCAGCAAGAAGGCACATCGATGCATCCCTTTCTAACCTTCAATATGGAAGTACTGGTGATGGACTTAAAAGGATAAAGGCAAATAATAGATGATAAAGGATGAAAATTAGACTACTTTGCCTGACAAATGGATCCGAAAGCCTGAAGTGTATCTGAGCTCGTGAGACCTTAAGCGGATCACGTGTCAGCGATCTCAAGCCTTGGCGTGAAAATTTCAACCCACGTGGCTGAGTTCTAGAAGATTCAGATTGACAGAATATTCCTCTTCCCACATGGACCAATGATTTATTTCGGCTATGGATCAGTTCTTTTTAGTAGAGGATGATTTCTCTGCTATATGTATCAACCTATCGAAACCAAAGAAAGAGAGGCTGCATTTGTGAATTCGAAGTGAGAGAGCTCTTCTAGAGAGAAAGAGATAGAAGAAGAAGAAGAGAGAGCTGTGAGAAAAATCGGAGAGAAGATTTCAGAGAAAATTAGAAAGAAGAAAGAAAGAAGAATCTGAGAGAGAGAGCATGCGAGAAAAAAGGAAGAAGAAAGAGAGAAAGAAAGAGTTCGTGAGTGAAGCCATAAAGTGCAGCCAGAAGTTCCGATTGAAGATCAAATCCAGAACTGCCTTGCTCCTTTGGGGCTATATCTCTTTTGTTTTTCATTTGTGTTTTTCCTTTTGTTGCTCTCTTTTCTATAGTGTACTTTCGATACCTTATTCAGGGATCGGGTTCCTTCCGAGCAATCAGAAGAAGGGAGAATTATTCTCTGGGTTCCCTCTGTGCTTGCGTGCTGCAAATTCTAATTTCTAATGCAATCCCTCAACAACTCACACTAACCCTTCGGGGGCCTCATCAGCCTCCTGGGTGGTGTCCCCAGTTCATAGTAGCGGTAATTCGGTACTTGTACCGGGTTATCGGTACCATGGGCTCTGGGTTGTTACATAAATGCCCTTGGGGGTTTGGAAGGCCATGTGGACCCGGTCATGCTCCGTGATCCATATCTGATTATAACCAGACGCCCCATCCATAAATGATAAAGCTTCGTGGCCAGTTGTGGCATCGACCATGACTTCCGTTATTGGCACCGAAAAGTCATTCTTGGGACATGCTTATTTCAGATCTCAGAAATCTACACTTATCCGAATCTGCCCATTCTTCTTTTTCATGGGTACAATGTTAGCTACCCATGTGGTATATTAATTTTCTTCGATGAAACCCACATCAATGAGTTTGTCTACTTCTTTACATATATGAGTAATAAGCTCTGGTCTCATGCGTCGTGGTGGCTGCTTCACCGACTCTGTCTCGAGGTTTATGGCTAGCTTATGCTGTGATACTGCGGGGCTAAGTCTTGGCATCTCCTTGTAAGTCCAGGCAAAGTAGTCTCGATATTCTTATAGCAGCTGGATATACAGCTTCTGTTGGTCAGACGATAGTTAAGCACTGAGGAAAGTCGGCCTGAGATCGTCCTCACTTCCTAAGTTGACTTTTATCAGCACATCGACTGTGGCTTGGCCTCCCTCTTCTATTTTCGGGGGCACAGGCTGGAGGTCGACAAAGTCTGGAATGTCATCTCCGAGCTCGAGTGCCTCGACCTCTTCATTCTATTTCCTCGGGACCTCGTCAGGAGCTTCTAATGAAGCAGGTGGCGACTGTATGAATTGTTTTGTCAGCAAGTCTTCGGCGACTTTTGTTTTAGCAAGTGTACCAGCAGTTCCAACCTTCGCTGGTGTGTCAACAACCTTGGAAGATTGACAGTTATTTCTTGCTGAGTTGGAGGAGCAGCATTCTAACTTCGTGGCATATGAAGACAATTCTGCCCCCTCGCCTCCTTGAATCTCCCTATCTTCAGTAGAGGTGGCCTGCTCCCTTCTGGCAGTGGGCATTTCCCGATCAGTCTCGGCAAAAACTTCCATGATCGGTATAAGAGGTGCTGATATCACCACCAAGGGAGGGCTATAGGAGAAGGATAGCCCCGCTTCCTCAGTATCTTCGACTTTGCTACTGCTGGCCGTGACAAATTTGGTTTGGAGAGCCGTCTCTTCTGTTGTGTGCCTTGCACATGTTTATGTTTTTGATAACAACTAAACTTTATGTATATTGTGTGTACTTGCATATGTTCTTGATGACAGTGTGCATGTGTATGCTTGCATATGTTCTTGATGACAGTGTGCATTCATGAGCATTATAATGATTCATACGTTTCAGAATCTAGAAAAGACTTGCTTCTGGCTACATGGTCTTGTGATATGTGGAGTCACACCCTTGCATCTGTCACACTTTTGCATATGCTACATTGAGCCTTTGTGTTCTTAATCTTCTAATATGGTTGAGATGGTAAATAATTTTTGAGGCTCATACATGTTGTTTGATTGCATGACTATTTGGAGTTATTTTTGGTTGCGAAAAACTCAGGCTCTCCAAAAGGTTGCAAAGCCTACTCTGAATGAACAAGTCTTTGTGCAACTCATGATGTATTAACTTTGACTATTAACTCTTAAGGACTCTTATTCCCACTATTATCCACGAGATTTATCAATCTAGAGCCCTATTTTGGGTGTTCATCTCAGATTTAAATTTCTGGGTTTATGCAAGTCGAACTATATCCAATCAAGCACTGGGCCCTTCTTTCCATGCAAATATCTTCCAGATTCTTTCACGAAATTGAGTCCCGCTTGTTTCTATCTCTTGTCCTCACTATTATCTCGGGATTGACCGAAAGAACTCTAGTTTTGGTGGGCTATATCTCCTGGAATCTTGGCAGAACTTTCTAAATTTTTGCACTCCTATATAAAGCACTAGGTTCACAGGTTGCGAAGGGGGGCTCTTTCTCGGTTTGGGGTGAAGCCATGCTGCACCGCCATCTCTTCTCTTCGACCCTGGCCTGAAGAGGGAAGTATTATCTACATTTTCAATGCTCAAGGGCTGTCTAACTCTCTCTATACTCTTAGTTATTCATCTCCCACATCTCCAAATCATCATAGATTACACAGTTCTACACTTTCCTTGCACTCTTGCACTTTTCTCCATATTGCATAGCATATTTTCGCAGTTGTGCTACGTATTTTCTCCTCCTTGTTCTATTCTCATCACAACACACACACACCTATCTTTTGCACCCTTCAACAGGGGTTAAAAACCTCTCCCCGGTGCGTTCTCCCTCAATTTCTACCCTTATTTCATCACCACGGGATTGATGCTACACATACATGTTTCTAATGGGTTTCTCTTTTGTGTTTGTCTTTGTTTTGCAGGAGAAGCATGATTGAACGTGAGGCCCTCTTCCTCTAGCCGGCTGGAAGGAGAGGAGGTCCGATCCCACGACGTTCCCCGCACCCCGTTCTTCAAGCACGATCAAACCTTCTTTTTCCAAGGAACACGGCACCCTTTCTCTCACCTCTCCATCCTTTGGCATTGTTGCAACCTTGGTGGCGATCACGGTCAGTATCTTCATCTTTTATACCCCATTCCTTTATGCTTTCATGCCGGATCATGCTTGTTCATGTTCATATGATACTTGCATAGTTAAGTTTAGGAGGCGGGGGTAACATAAACATCAACACCTCTATTTTTTAGTGATCACGGAGGGACACCTAGTGCCCATCACGTTATTCATGCTTTTTTCCAAGTTGGGTGTGTGTATGTGTATGTTTAGATAGAGTTTTCTCCATTTTCTCACTGTTCTGGCTATTTTCGGGTCTGTCAGGGCCTTGTGGTCGTCTCAAGGGCCGCCAGACAGCCCTAGTAGTCATCACAGGGCCGCTAGGGCCTTTTTGGTAGCCTTGCAGTCTTTTGGTAGACCACAAATGGTTTAAAAAATGGTCATTTGGTAGACTACTTTCCGATTCTAGCAGTTCTAGCACAGCGCTTATGGGGCCACGTTCGTTGATACATAACTTGGGCTCCTGGGGTCGGATTGCCCTATTCTTGGGCCTGTTCTGTAGCCTTTTGTATTGTCTTTCCATCCATATATCATATGTATCATTTGGGTCATGTTTGCATAGTTTAAGCTTGTCATCATTTTTTTAATTTTCTACATAAAGTCTGCAGGCAGGCTCAGTGACAGGTTCACAGGTACGTCTTTCTATGATGATTGGATTGTCTTCCCGAGGTCTGATTGCTTGTTTCTTGATCCCATCTTGTTCCCCTTTTTATTGTCTTTCCATCCATATCTTATTTTCATTATTTGGATCATATGGTTTTAATTAGTCAAGTGTTTTAATCGGGCCAAAATTTTCAAGGGATCTATTCAACCCCCCCTTCTAGATCTGGCTGCACCTTTGGGACCCAACAGACCCCAGCAATGCAGTGCGTCGACTCCACTGCTGATCGGTCGATCAAAAATTTGATTCAGTCGACCGAACCAGCAGACATGTTGAAGTACCCTACGCCAGGTGGGTGGAGCCTTATTTTCCTTAACCTTTTGGCAGATTTTCTTACTTTTTTAGGCTATAACCAAGATCGAGTGCATACATTGCTCCCTTACTCATTTAATCAATTTTACTCTTCTTTCCTTTATTTCTTGATGCACAGCACATGTTCATGAAAATGCAAGAATGGGGAAACCAGCAGACCCGGGGGCCACTAGTCATGAGACTGCTAGCCAATCGAAGGGGCGTCGATGCAGCCTTCGGGGTGCGTTGATGCACCCCTGACTACTGGCCAGTCTGGCCATGGGTGGGTTGACGCAGCCCTAAGGGTGCATTGACGCACCTTGAGCTGCTAATGGATCCTATGCTACCTATGTATGCAGCATTGATCGTGAAGAAAATGTGCTTGAACTCAAATGATTCAGTAGCACCTTGATGCGAGACGACAATGAGACTCGACTCGAACTTGTGACTCTAGGTGTCGACCCAACCCAAAGACGACACGACCAGTGATGACACTAGTGGCTCGGCACCTAACGTGGTTCTTGAAGAGGCAAGCGTGCCCCAAACAAGAAGTGCTCACTCATGATCGTCCCCAGTGACGGAAACGTGTCGATCTGTACGGTTGAGAAATCGGCATTGAGTCTCAGGTGGTCAGCTCACTCTTGTGCTCGGAATGAGTCACGGGATGGGTCTCGCACTCACAACTCACAGCGGTGATTAAATTTAACTAGCGAGAAATTAAACTACTCACATGCATCGACATCTAGAACTTATACTAGCTAAGTAAATAAGACAAAGTAGAGAGGCGACTGTACCTCCACTCTCGGGGCGTGGGGAAGACGTCCCAGCCAAGTTTTGGAACTCCCGATACAATAGTGAAGTTAATTTACAACAAAGATTTCACTGCCCACTCCACGCAGGGAGGTAAAGGGCTACACAGTGACGCCGGGAGCACCGAACTTGGGTTGGCGGACAGCAAGGCGGCGGGTGCCGGGCGTTGGCAGCAGCGGCTCTGGTTCTGCGATTGTTGGCTGACAGGGAGGTGAACAAGGGCCTCCAAAGGGATGATGACCTCCATTAAGCTTCTGATGGAGGCGGTTCACCGGGACAAAGGCAGGGGGTCCATGGTCGACCCCTAGGAGTGGCCGTCATTGAATCTTCTCCGACGTATTTTCCGATGAATATCTACGGTCGCCCCTTCTTGTTGGTTTGGTTCTGGGCAGAACTGTGCGCTCCCATGAAAATGGCCACCACGATCTGGACTGATGTCAGAATGAAGTGGAACTGGCGCCGTTACGAAGCTCTCTCAGAGATCTACGAACCTAGGCTAAGATAGGAATTTTCCTGTCATTGTACTTTCCTTGGGGGATTTTTGAACATGCTGGTTTCCCAGGCCCAGAACCAGCTGGGCAGACTAGGATCTGTCTGAGAACTGGGTTTGACCAGAGGGGAGACGGTGGATCTGGGTGATGGGGATTTTATGACTGATAGAGGGGGCTGTGAGGGACGTGCAAGAATTTTATGGTAATTGGGAAATGCTTATGCATTTCAAATTGTGAAAACTACAATCATACATGTTACATGAATTATGAGTCCTCATAGGACTTTCTTGCAAATATGATGAGTATATATGTATATACCTTGGTTGCCTGCCCAAGAAATTAGAATCAAAGCTCAGCCATATGTTTCTCAGATTCTCAGTGATGCCTTTTTGCACATAAATCATGATGAAATCAATCAATGATGCATGGGACAAAATCTTTTAACATTTTTTCTTCAGTCCAAATTATGCAGAGTGGAATATTACTATATTGTTTACACAATATGTACTTTTTTTATCTTAGTGTGATGCTTGTTTTTGTAGGTACGAGTATCCAGCCCCAAATAGAACTAGACTGACCAACATTGTCAAGGCACTAATTGTTGTTCCCCGTTTTTATACACAAGTATTGTTCAGTGCATATTTTCTTTCAGTTATGTTTTTCTGGTGGAAGGCAAGTTGTATTTGTAGAGGCAAAAAATTGGTCTCTAGCCCTCGTACCACTTCTCTATTTATTTGTCGAGGAGGACCGTCCGGCACCTGTGGAAGCCTGCAAGCACCAGGAAGAAGAGCGTCAAAAGGAGCCCTAGACGTTACCCCAGGGGACAACCCTCTGATACTTAAGTCAGCACGGGATCAAGCAGAGAGTAAAGAAGAGTAGAGGAGAGAGGGGATGGTAGGAGCCGCAGTAGCAGTTCTGGGAGAGCCGTAGGCCTTCCGGACGAGTGCTCGGCGTTGTCAGTGACCACTCGGGGAGTGCTCGTTGGGCGGTAAGAGTGCTCAGAAGGGAATTTCTCTCTCAACTGGCAGTCGTGACCTCTCTATAGCAGGGAATGTAGCTCTCGTGCTTGTCTCTTAACGGATATTTCTTGGTGGAGTTCACTGTGTGTTGGTCCTCTGTTGAGGTCCCTTTTATAGGGGGGTTGTCCTAGAGAGGGGTGCTCATCCCTTAACAAAGAAGGACACCAGTCGTGGAGTAATGTTTCCCATAATAGCGATGGAGTTTCCCATTGAGGGACGGTTGTCTCGGAGTCGGCCGATTCCCCGGTAGATCTTACGGCACTCATGGGGCATGCTTGCCTTTAATGGGGTAGGAACCGTCGCCGTGGGGGGTAATGTTCGATCGTCGGAGGATCATCCGACGGTCATGGCATCTAGCTCACGGCCTTCCCAGTTTGGCAAATCCAAAGACGGTACGTCCTGGGCCATTCGTCGGGGGATGTAGCGGTCGGGCCCGCTAGGCACGTCGTGGACCACGAGTCGTGTTGGGCTTGAGGTAGATGGGCTTTACGTGGGCCGAGCCAGATTTACCCTCCTCACTAGCCCCCCTACTCTTAGATGTCGAGCACTTTTTTGAGATTTGAGAGTCAAGTTTGAGGGGGTGCGTCGAAGGGCAGTTCCGAGGGTGGTCTCCTCGTGTGGCTCAGATCGGTGACCCCGGCCATGTGCTTGGCGTGCACGGCGTCTCGAGCAGGCGGTGCCTCTGTAATCTGCTGGTCGCCAGGGGCCTTCGACTTGTCAGAGGTATCATTTCATTGGGGTTACGTAGCAGCTGGAGGCCGGCGAGGCTGTGCAGAAGAGACTGGAGACCCAGGGCGCTGAGCTCCGAGCTTCGAGCTCATCAGGCGGCGCAAGAGGCTGACTGTACTGAGCTCCGGGAGTGGCTTAAGCTACGGGGAACGAATCCTCGCTGATGCCGAGCGCGATCGGGACGCCTTCCGCGTTTAGGTCCAAGCAGTGGCAGAGACTTTCCAGGAGGTGACCAAACAAGCTGAAGCGACTAAGGCTCGGTCGTCGTAGCTGGGACCATGGCTGACGCAGCAGAGTTCCGGGCTCGGGAGGTGGAGTCGCGGGTCGGAGACCTGCGCGCGTTGCTGCTTGTCGTCGACCTGGAGGCAGTGGACCGCCATCGCTCGTCTTCGGCTTACCGAGATGAGTTGAACGCAACGGCCGTTGGGGTTTCTGGCTCGAGATCGTGGCTTTCAGGAGGGCTGGGCGGCTGCTCTTCAGACTGCGACTGCTGACCGAGGAGTCTCGGTGCCGTCCCTCGTTCCCCCACTGACGTCGTTCGAGCCGGAAGGTGGTGGCAGCGAGGAGGAGCTTGGCGAGGAGGGGCTGAGCAATGGGGATCAGGCTGCTCGGGCCAAGGCAGCAATGGAGAAGGAGTTGGTCAATCTCTCGGATGATGCTCCACCTTCTGCGGGCATGCCAAGGGTCCAAAACCGCGGGTCGGACGGCGCTGCTGTTGTCGGGGCGAGCTTTGGAGCAAGTGCTCGCCATCTCTTCTTTTGCTTTCAACTTCCTGTGTACGGAGTTCTTCTTTTTTGGTTCTGTCGGGGTACGTCTGAATAGTCGACCCCTATCCTGTACACTTCCTTGTATTTTGGCATGGGCTCATGATGTGTTTGGCCTTCGATGCTTATGCGCTGCTGGTGGTCAGCTTTGTACGTTTCCCTTTGGCTGGGAAGTTGCTGCTCTTTTGTTTCTGGGGGAGTACGGGTGTTCACCCCTTGGGAGCCTGTGGGCTACCTTCGTTTCTGAGGGGAGCAGGAGTGCTCGCCTCTAGGGAGCCCTTGGGCTACCTTCGTTTCTGAGGAGAGCAGGAGTGCTTGTCCCTAGGGAGCCCGTGGGCTACCTTCGTTTCCGAGGGGAGTAGTGCTCGCCTCTAGGGAGCTCGTAAGCTATCTTTCGTTTTCGAGGGGAGCAGTGCTTGCCTCTAGGGAGTCCGTAAGCTACCTAAGTTTCCGAGGGGCATAGGAGTTCTCGCCTCTAGGGAGCCCGTGGGCTACCTTCGTTTCCAAAGGGAGTAGGAGTGTTCACTTCTAGGGAGCCCGTGGACTACCTTTGGTTTCCAAGGGGAGTAGTGCTAGTCTCTAGGGAGCTCGTAAGCTACCTTCGTTTCCGAGGTGCACAGGAGTACTCGCCTTTAGGAAGCTCGTAAGCTACCCTTCGTTTCCAAGGGAAGCAGGAGTGCTCACCTCTAGGGTGCCCGTGGGCTATCTTCGTTTCCAAGGGGAGCAGGAGTGCTCGCCTCTAGGGAGCCCATGGGCTACCTTTCGTTTCCGAGGGGAGCAGTGCTCACCTCTAGAGAGCCCGTAAGCTACCTTCGTTTCCGAGGGGCACAGGAGTGCTCGCCTCTAGGGAGCTCGTAAGCTACCTTTCGTTTTCGAGGGGAGAAAGAGTGCCCGCCTCTAAGGTGCCCGTGAGCTACCTTTCGTTTCCAAGGGGAGGGGCCGAGCAATGGGGATCAGGCTGCTCGGGTCGAGGCGGCGATGGAGAAGGAGTTGGTTAATCTCTCGGACGATGCTCCACCTTCTGCGGGCTTGCCAGGGGTCCAAAACTGCGGCTCAGACGGCGCTGCTGTTGTCGGGGCGAGCTTTGGAGCAAGTGCTCGCCATCTCTTCTTTTGCTTTTAGCTTCCTGTGTACTGAGTTCTTCTTTTTTGGTTCTGCCGGGGTACGTCTGAACAGTCCCAATCCGAGCAATGGGGATCAGGCTGATCGGGCCAAGGCGGCGATGGAGAAGGAGTTGGTCAATCTCTCGGACAATGCTCCACCTTCTGCGGGCATGCCAGGAAAACCGTGGGTCATACGGCGTTGCTATTGTCCGGGTAGCTCTAAAGCAAGTGCTTGCCATCTCTTCTTTTGCTTTCAGCTTCCTGTGTACTAAGTTCTTCTTTTTTAGTTCTGTCGGAGTACATCTGAATAGTCGGCCCCTGTCCTGTACGCTTCCTTGTATTTTGGTGTGGGCTCATGATGCGTTTGGCCTTCGATGCTTATGCGCTACTGGTGGTCAGCTTTGTACGTTTCCCTTTGACTGGGAAGTTTCTGCTTTTTTATTTCTGGGGGAGTACGGGTGTTCGCCCCTTGGGAGCCCGTGGGCTACCTTTGGTGCCTAAGAGTTCAATACCCTCTTGGGACTAATCTTGTGACCCTAGGTCTCACTACACTAGCCTCCCTTGCGAAGGCAAGCGAGTTTGAGCTCAGGGTTTCCACAGACGGTGCCACTATGTAGATGCGAGATAAATCTTTGGTGCTCCCAAGAGGTATTGTCCCCAGAGCGGAGGTGGGGTTTTGTCCTTGTAAAAGGACCCTCTTGGGGTAAGAGATGAAGATATGCCTTGGTTGTTTTCTCAACATCCGATATGGGACTAATCCCCTCCTGGGAAATTTATTTTTCAGATTCAACAAAATTAAGTTCAATCTCATTCTTGTTTACTTCATCTCTCAAGAAATGGTGTTTTATTTCTATGTGCTTAGTCCTAAAATGATGAGCTGGATTTTTAGTTAAGGATATGGCACTGGTGTTATCACACAAAATAGGAATACATCCTAATTTAATGTGATAGTCAATGAGTTAGTGTTTAATCCAGAGTACTTGGACTGCACAATTTCCTACTGCAACATATTCTGCTTCAGCAGTAGAGAGAGAAACTATGTGTTACTTCTTAGATGCCCAAGACACTAGACAACCACCTATGTATTGACAGTAATTGCTAGTGCTTTTTCTATCTACCCAGCACCCTGTATAATCTGCTAGGTGTAAGCTACAAGCTCAAGCTCACACCAAGCAGGATACCATAGTTCTAAATCTAGGGTGCCTAATAGATACCTAAAAATCCTTGTCACAGCACTCATGTGTGATTCTTGAGGACTAGCCTGAAATCTAACACACAAACACACAGAAAACTGAATATCAGGGTGAGATGCAGTAAGATATAGCAGGGATCCGATCATACCTCTATTTAATTTGGTGACAATGAGTTTACCTTTTGGGTCAGCATCAAGACTAGTTGATGTGCCCATAGGTATAGTGATGGCTTTGAGGTTTTCCAGTTTGTACTTCTTCAATAGATCCCTGATGTACTTGGACTGTGAGATGAAGCTTCTCTCTGAAGTTTGATTGACCTACAATCCAAGGAAAAATTTTAATTCTCCCATTAAGCTCATTTCAAATTCATTGGTCTTTAAGCTAGAAAACTCCTTACACATGGCAAGTTTAGTTGACCCAAACACTATATCATCTACATATATTTGAACAACTAAGATGTCTTAGTTGTCTATCTTAGTGAATAGGGTCTGGTCAACCTCACCTCTTGAGAATCCCTTGCCTATGAGGAAAGAGCTTAGCCTATCATACCAGGCCCTGGGAGCCTGCTTCTGTCCATATAAAGCTTTATCTAATTTGTACACATAGTCAGGAACGTCAATACATTCAAATCCAGGAGGTTGCTTAACAAAAACATCCTCTTTTATTAAACCATTAAGGAAAGTAGACTTTACATCCATCTGCTAGAGTTTTATTCCTAGGTTACACGTAAAGGCTAGAAGAATTCTAATGACTTCTTACCTAGCAACAGGGGTAAAAGATTCTTCAAAGTCTACTCCAAATTCTTGATTGTATCCCTGTGCCACCAGCCTAGCCTTATTTCTGACTACTTTTTCCTGCTCATCAGTTTTATTCCTAAAAACCCATTTAATACCTATTACAGAGCCATGAGAGGGTTTATGAAGTAGGTGCCATACATTGTTCCTTTCAAATTGGTTCAATTCATCATGCATGTCATTTATCCAATGTTCATCTTTTAAGACACTATTTATGTTTTTGGGTTCTATTTGTGAGACTAGATCAAATGAATTCAATTCATTTTCTATCCTAAAATGCGATCTAGTCCTAGGGGGTTCATTTAGACTACCAATTATATTCTCCAAAGGATGGTCTCTAAGAATTCTGATATTGGTAGGCTGATTACCTGTGTCTACATTTACCTCCCCCTAAGCTCTAGGCCCATCAGTCTCACATTCTTCTGCAGGTTCAGCATTCTGCACCTCTTTATGCTCAAGAATTTCTCCATCAGTTTTGTCCCTGTAGAGTCTCTCGACCTCCTTCGTCTATCTCTTCATTTCCACTTCATGCAATTATTTACTATAACATAGACGCATAATCATAGATGCCACATTGACTGGTAACCACTCTCCAATGGTGTAGTTCCTTTTCCATTTCATGCCCGCTTGCACATTTTTTAGTTTAATTTTCATCCAGACAATCATTGCTTTCTGACAATCATCCAAGGTTGTTTCATCCACTGACTCTCTAGCAGCTGTTGAATTTTACATTTCCAGAAAACCCCTGACTCAGGACAAACACATCTGGTGTCTTAATTCTACTGGCTCCTTCTCAATAAAATCACTGAGGAAGCTCACAGTTACACCTCCTGGATCATTTCCTTTCAAGCAGATCTGGACTAACTACATCCCCCCAAAGATATCTATTTTCCTGTGGAAACTCATTCATGGCATATTACCCACTGATAACAAGGTTCAGCCATGTGGCATTATGCTATGTTCCAAATGCTCTTGCTGCCATGAACCTCAAAATGAAACTGCTTCCCACCTCCTACTGCGTAGTGATCTTGCTCGATCAACTTGGAGAACATTCAAACATTGTTTCTAGATTGACCCTGCCAACTGTGGCTCGGGACAAGCATTCTTATACCAGGTGATCCAATTGTCCCCATTATCTACCCAAGCTGGCATTGTGTCCCTGCTCGTTGCTTCTCTATGGTCATGGGACAACTGGTGTGAAAGGAACAAGAGGCGGTATGAAGGAAAACAGAGCACCACAACAACCATTTACCATAGGATCATTCAAAGGATCAACAACACTAAATTCCCTATCTGCCACTCGACGGGAGATCTTTCCACTCTGAATTCTTTGCAACACCTCTCTATTGCTGCCAATCTTCCTAAATTCAGAAAACCAATTATTGTGAGATGGTCTCTACCACCCGCTAGAACATTCAAGCTCAACATTGATCGCGCCAGCAAAGGCAACCTCGGGTATGGTGGAGGAGGAGGTCTGATCAGGGATCACAAGGGTGATATTCTACTGGCCTATAGTCATTTCTATGGAAGATGTTTCAGTCTGGTAGCCGAAGCTCGGGCTATGCTCGATGGCCTTCGATATGCCTCCCTACTCAAACTTCACATTGTGGAAACTGATTCCAAAACACTGGTGAGTATCATTAAGGTGGAATGCTCTTGCCCATAGAGATTATTGCCAATCATATGTGAGCTTCGCAAACTTGTGCAAAGACTGAACACAAATATCATTCATACTTACGGAGAGGGCAATCAAGCAGCAGATGGTCTTGCTAATCTAGCATGCCATTGTAAATCTGATTCTATTTTTCATGACAATTTGAATTTGATTCCGCCAAGAATTCGTGGTGCCTGTAGGCTAGGTAGATTGGGTCTACCTAACTTGAGAATGTAACCTCACGTTCCCCATTCTCTTATCTCAGGGGTATGCCCCAAAGGAAGTGTAATTATCATTTTTTCAATAAAATCTTGCCTTCGGATTTGACCTGGTAGAGTGATCACATCCAGCAGGATGGGCTCACCCTCCCTGATCAGTCCAAGGTCCTATTTGCTTAAAAAAAACTCCAAGATTACTTAGTGGATCTTAGATGTGTCCTAATCTTGTGTGATAACACAAGTGCAATCAACCTTGCTAAAAATCCAGTCCTGCACTCTAGGACAAAGCACATTGATATAAGGGATCACTTTATTAGACATGAGGGCGGCAATTCCCATGTGGCGCCCACTCACAAGGGCACCATTTCTTCAAGCCTATGTATAAAAAAAAGAAAAACAACTGCAAAGAATGGGTGCCCCTTGCTAGGGCGTCAATTACAATGGGGTGCCCCCTCACAAGGGCGCCATTCTCTACAGGGTCCCCACTATTCTTCTAGAAAGCTTTGAAACACAAACAACCTTATTTCGCTAGCAATGGACCCGCAAGGTAATAAACCATTTGCTTTTTGGTTGGCAAAGAACTTTCCCTATAATTATTCCCCCTCCATCTAAGCTAAGATGGTGATTGCTATCATTCTGTTGCTGCTCTCGTCTCCATCTGTAGAAGAGAAGGATCTTCCTTCTTTTATTCCTTCGAGGAACGTGAAGGGGTATCTTCTTCCTACATTCTTTTTCCTGCTGCTGGAGCTTTGCAGAAGGGAACTTGAAGGGCTTAGATATCTTATTCTTTCTTCTACGTACCTCGTTATTCATGCCAAAAGATAGGTGTTCTCAAGATCTGACCTAACTCGTAGTTAATATAGGGTAATCAGTATGAGTAGCACAAGTATAAAGGTGCTGAAACTTTTAACCTTCCTTCAAAACAAAAAACAAGGAACTTACGGCAACGAAGGAGGTTCTCTTCCAAACCACAGTTCCTGCAAACCAACTCCTCCAAGCGAAGGCCGTTCAGACCTTATAAATTCTTTAAGAATAGGCAAACGAGCCAAAGGGCAGCCACGAATAAAGGCGAATGTTTCACCTGTAAAAAACAATGACGCTTTGCAAGAAATTGTCCTAATAAAGCTCTCAAACATATTCGAGCCTTGTTCGCCACTCAAGAAATCAATTCAGATTGGGAGTTGATTGAAACTCCAGAGTAGTATCAAGCAGCCCTCCAAGAACATATCATGCTATATACTCTGAAATCGAACGCCTCATCATCATCCACCTCTTCAGAAAACGAACCCTTTCAAGTACATATGGCGAACACAAGGTTCAATACGGGTTTCTTTCACATTAGTTCTAAAGAAGACGAAGAAGAAGAAGAACCAAGTGACGACGTTCTCCAACAATCGTTGTCAGACGACCCTACAACATCAAGACAACAGCCCAGCTGGAGTACTGATTCTCAAACGCTTTCGTCCTCAGTAGAAAGCGAAGAAGATTTTATTGACCCATTCTATAAGGCTCCATCTCCACAGCCACAGCAATCCATGATGTTTCCCAGCGACTACAAAAAGGGCAAAGTTCCAGAGATAAGCATTCCTCAGTTTCAACATTCTCTTTCTGATCAACAAGTATTACAGATCAAGAAACTAATTAAGTTAACCAACAGTGTTGTCATTCCAGGTCACATTGCCATTGACAGACTCGAAAGCTGGAAGAAGTGTCAAATATTTATTGACACCGGCGCCAACATAAATTGGTGTCATCAAAATCTGTGGCATGACTGGCTCTATTACCCCGCTGGCGGCGAAATAGAAACCATGAATGGTACTAGAGCTATCTCTCATTTCGCCATCCAAGTACCAGTAAGATTGGACAAACATGTGCTTCTAGCCGATTTTTTTCAAATAAACGATGGCGGCTATGAAGTTAGCCTTGGCTGCGTTACCCTAGATAAAATAGGTCCCTACACAATATCACGGGATATGATAGTCCTAAACCTTCAAGATTCAAAGGAACTCATTCCTAGAATCTCTCCATAAGAGCCCGCCGGCTTAAATTCCACTGTACCGGAAGGTACAGCAATGTCAAGCCCCAATTACAGGCCGGCTTCCCGGGCCTCTTGGATGCCCTGATCGAACGCATCGTACGGGTTGCTCGGGGTGTTCGGGTGGATCGACCCACCGTTCGGGGCGCCGCTCGTGGCGTGCGACTGGCGGACAGGCTGCTTGCCCACACGGGGCCGGGCCTGCACGGGCTGCGGTGCCGGGGCGCTGTCGTAGAGCTTCTGGGCGTAGGCTGCCCACTTGTCGGGCGGCAGGTCGGGCAGGGCGGTGTTGAGGATGCTCTGGATCGCCGCCATCTTGCCCTTGAACAGCTCCGCACCGTCCCGCTGGGAGAGCTGGGTGCCCAGCTGCTGCAACGACTGGAGGCCCTGCTGTTGCGCCTGCGCAGCCTGTTGCTGCTGGGTCAGCTGCTGGGTCTGGCTCTGCGCCCGCTTCTGGTCTGTTCGAAGCTTCGCGACCTCCAGCGCGTCGGCCTCGTCCATCTCGCCCTTGCGCACCTTGGCCTGCAGGTCGGCATGCGCCGCCAGCGGGTCGTAGTGCTCGGACTTCACGCCCAGCTTCTCGTCGATCTCGCCCACCGAACGCAGCAGGTATTCGCGCGCCTGCTTCAGGGCTGTCGGGTCGTTGCTGTTGAACGCCGCGATGGCGCCGATGGCATTGCCGAACTGCTCGGCCGTGCAGCCGATGCCGGTCAGCTTCTCGTCCCACTGGCGCTGGTCGCTGGCGTCGCGCACCACGCGCTCGAGGCCTTCCTTGCCGCCCAGCTCGGTGATCTGCTTCAGGACCTCCTCGCCGCCCACCGACTCGAGCTTCTCGCTCAGGTCGCGGATGCGGCCGGACATCTCTCGGAAGCGCTCCTCGGACTTGCCCTTGAGGTTCAGCTCCTTGACGGACTTGTCGTCTTCGGCCTTGGCTGCGGCTTCTCGCTCTGACTTCTCGCGCTCGGCCTTGGCTTCTGGGGTCTCCTCGCCAGCATCGCCAGCGCCCTCTCCCTCGTCGCCAGCGCCTTCGCCCTCGCCGTCATCGGTCTCGTCCTCGGCCTTCGGTGCCGGCGCGGCCGGCTCGTCCTCTGGGTTGGCGACGCCTTCGTCGAACGCGGCCAGCGCGCGATCCTGCAGCGTCTCGCCGTCGTCACCACCCTGCTCGGTGTCGGGAGCGCCCTGTGCAGCGGCCTCGGCCGACGCGACGCTCTCACCGTCCTGTTCGCCCGGGTTGCCCGGGTCTTCGTTCCACACGCTCATGGGTCTCTCCTGCTACTCGTAGATGCCCAACACGAGGGCGATGAAGATGATGCGCACCTTGTCGTCGCCACGCTTCAGCAGCGGCGACCAGTTGGCGTGCTCATCGATGTAGACGGGCGGATACTCCTGCATGCGCAGGACGGTCTCGACGTCCTGCTGCAGGGTCTCCGCGGCTTCGGTGAGGCTGAGCGGCATGGTGGCGTCGACTGGCAACGCCACCATCATCACCCGGGCCGCAACCCGGGCGATGCTCGCCACGATCTCCTTGTGGCCGAAGTCAGCCATCAGTGGAGGCGCTGGCCGCTGATCTTCTCGGCCTCGATGGCCGCGGCTTCGGCGGACTCCGGGTCGATGCCCAGATCATGAGTGGAAGCTCAAAGGCCACCCCACCACCCCACACAAGGAAGTCATCTTTGGGAAAGGAATTCATACGTCTTGGCAGAGAACTCCAAGGGATAAAAGAGTGCAAGAGTCCTTGTGCCATAAAGAGCCTACAATGAGGACGTAACCCCCCCTGAATCCCCTCGACTCCATGGACTCTTATGTTAAATGGATCACTATATAAACCCTAGGGGGACTCTGTAAGTAGGTAAGCAATGATCTTGAGTAAGAACCACCACATTTCTTGGTGGAGAACAATCTCGTGCTCCCTTCTTCTCCTACCACCTCCCCTCGCATCCATGCTCTATCATATTCACTAACTTAAGCATCGGAGGGTCTTCCCCAGGGATTCATCCCCGGGCACCCTTGATTTGTTTCCTACCTTGCAGGTTATATATATGTGGTGATCGTGATCAAGGATTCCTCCACGATCTTACGACTTAGGATCATCGCGAGATTATGCCTCTTCACGGTAGTCACTTCAAGAAGTAGAAGATTTACCATCTATCTGACAAATACAAAATTGATTGGAGGACTTCCACCCTTTACAACCCATAGGCAAATGGGTTGGCGGAAGCTTTGAATAAGACATTGTGCACCCTCCTATCCAAGACAGTCAGTGCTCACAAAAAAGATTTGGAAGAAAAGATGTATGAAGCTTTGTGGGCATATAGAACTATCTACAAGACTCCCATAGGCTACTCACCATTCTCCCTCATATACGGCTCTGAGGCTATGGTCCCCATCAAGCTGGAAGTGCCATCACTAAAGGTCACCATTCAACATGGTCTGGTCCCTTACAAACAGACTAATGTCGAAAGAAGGCTGGAGGAATTAGTTGACCTAGAAGGGAAGCATCTCCGAGCACAACAGAATATTCAGATATATCCGGCCCGCATGGCGTGTGCCTTCAACAAGCTCGTCAAAGGTCGAGAATTCAAAAAGGGAGACCTAGTTATGGTAAAGAAAAAGGAGGTTATGGCCTCTAACTCCAAATGCAAGTTTGCTAAAAATTGCTTGGGCCCGTATATGGTCCAGCAGGTATATGAAGGTGGAGACTACGTCGTGGTCAACCACCGAGGGGAAGTGCAGTTCCCGCCGCTCAATGGCAGGCATCTGAAGCTATACCATGCACCACAACCGCCTTTAGGCGGAATGGTGGATAATTAAACAGGTCGCTCGGGCTTGTGCCTCTAATACCACATTTCGACAAATGGCTTCGCGCCTGAGCCGCTCTACTCTATCATTGATTCAGACCTTTCATCTTAATCGATGCTTAAACCTTTCTTTCCTTACATTGATGTAACCCCACATCAATGAAAATACAACATTTTGGCAAATGGCTTTGTGCTCGAGCCGCTATACTCTCTCATCGATTTGGACATTTCGTCTTAATCGATGCTTAAATCTTTCTTTCCTTGGGTTGATGTAACCCCACATCAACGAAAATATAACATTTCGGCAAATGGCTTTGTGCCTGAGCTACTATACTCTCTGATCGATTCAGACTTTTCATCTTAATCGATGCTTAAACCGTCATTTCCTTGCATTGATGTTAACCTCACATCAATGAAAATACACATTTTGGCAAATGGCTTCGCACCTAAACCGCTACACTCTTTCGTCGATTCAGACCTTTCATCTTAATCGATGCTTAAATCTTTCTTTCCTTGCGTTGATGTAACCCCACATCAACGAAAATACAACATTTCAACAAACAGCTTTGTGCTTGAGCCGCTATACTCTCTCATCGATTCAGACCTTTAAGGCAGTCGTGATGCTCTCCTCTCCAACTCCATATTCCATCCGGTACTTTTCATAGTCCCGAATGTACTCGGACACAGACCGATCACCTTGGATGGGTCGGCATGGGTTGGCCATAGTTGCCAATAGGTGGGAATGGATCCCTAGGAGTGGGTATGCAATGAAATTTTTTTTCTTTTATTTTATGAAAGACTAATGCAAACACCTAGACATTCTAGACTCAACTGGCGCTAGACAAAGACACCTTTTTTAAAATTACCTTTTCATGTAATGACAACCCTAGACTCAACCTCGCTCTCTGATACCATTTTGATGTGGGACGGACCACGTGACTCGACTCCAATTGGATATGCGATCCTTGGACTCTAAGCAAGCTCGCGATCGTCCCTAACGAGGGAAACGTACGGATGTGCATGGTTGAGAAAACGGCAGTGAGCTAGGGTGGTCGGCTCTCTCTTGTGCTCGGATCGGGTCACGGGACGGTCACGCTCTCTCTCACAGCAGCGGTGAAATAAATATATTGAGCTAACGGCCCTAACACATGGTCTCTAGTAGCGGCATATAAAGCATATACGAATAAAGTAAAATGTCAAGTCAAGGAAGCGGACACGATACCTCCACGCTCTCGGCATGGGGAAGACGACCCCGGCCAAATTGATACTGTCGGAACAATAATAAAATTAATTACAATAGTGATTTCTATGCCCATTCCACGCAGGGAGGTAAAGGGCGATACAGTGGGACCCGGGAGTAACGGGTTCGGGTTGACGGGCAGCTTCTTGTATAGCTTCGGTGGCACACATACTCGCGACTGTGGGGCCCACGTGTTGGTCTGAGGGGCCGTGTGGGACCAGGGTAGCACCACTGTAGTGGGGATGCCTGGAGGGGTGCTCCCGGGGATGGCGGCGCTCTGGTTCGCCGGTCGGAGGCCGGCGGCTCCGATCGTCACCCGTCGAGATTGCTTCTCACGGGTTTGCACTTGCTATTTCACAGTGCGCGATCCGACGAAAACCTCTGCTGCGATTAACCCCGATGTCAGATCGATACGTGGTCAGTGGCGTTGGAAAGTCCTTTTGAAGTACTTCAATTTAGACCCAGAGAGATGAACTGGATCTGTACGGATCTAGACTTAATATATTTTTGAAGCTGCTATTGGACAACTCTAAAAATCTCCGGATAGCAGAGTAGTTTCCTGATAACTACCATTGACCGGAGGGAAGATCTCCGATTCAGATTTGAGCCCTTCCTAAAAGTTGTAGATAAGTGAACAAGGAAGACGGGAATAGTTTTTGTGAAAGGTTATGTGGAGAATTGAATTTTCTGGAGATTTTATACTGGACTATGGTCGGATCTGGACACTGGTTGACAGAACTGTAGATGGTTCTAAAGATGAATTTTAGAAAATGTGAGATGGCCTGTCGAAATTATAGGAAAATTCGAAGATGGAGGGGTTGGTGGTTAGAACTCCCAGTAAGTTTGGGAGCTCCTAGAAAAATCAAGGAGTGATCCGAAGGTGGAGATCTTAGGCTTGCTGTCACAGTGAACAGAAAGCTAACAGATCTGGGATGAAAAGTTGAACAAAAATGAAAAAATATGAAATGGAAGTTTGAGGGACAACCAATTTTTGTAAGATGTGGGAGAAACCTCTGGAACTCACCCTGAAAATTTCAGATCAAGGGGAGCTCGTGGCTGAGAATGAAAATTCATTACTTTTGATGACACCCTACTATTATCATTTGGACTATCACCGCTGATGCCATTACAAGTTCTTGTTGCTACTCTTCATGTCTGGCTGAAACTTTTATAGTGCTGAAATCTAGCTATTCTTCAATCTGACTGTTGCTCTACTGAAATCACATCTGCTGATCCGTTACTATGCATATTGGAATTCATTCTCCACATAAAATTGGTATCAGACTTATTGCTTACATTTCACTACTGAGTCCATACTTCTGAAGATTTTCACTTCATGTCTGAACTACTGGTTTTGCTGTTATCCTATTCAACCTTGAACAATTCTTGATTGAACTTACTCCTCTTCATATTCTAAGTTGTGTATCAAACTCAATCCTTTTTGCTGATGTCAAAGGGGGAGAGAGTTTGATGCCATTTTCATTCATTTACATTTGGGTATTTGAGTGCATTATCTGTTGGTATTAATGCATTGTCTATAAGTACAAAGGGGGAGAGAGTTTTGAGGGGGAAAGAGTTTTGATGAGTTTTGTGTCCTTTGGGGAGTGGTATTGAGTCCCACTGCATACCTTTGACTCATAGTGTCTCATTGCATACTCATTGATATTTGTGGTTACATGATCATAATGACTCACAGTGTTGCCATCATCAAAAAGGGGGAGAATATTGTGTCTCTATGATTTTCATGATGTCATGCACTATGATTCATTAATCTGTGTATTGATGATGACATACACTATGAATCATTAATAGACTCATTTCATGTCATGCTTGTGATTTGGATAATGTCATGCCTCATTTGCTTTATTGCTATCATGTTGTATGTGCTTTAGTGTTATATCTGTGTGATCTCTTGAAGCACAGGTTGATACAAGGCACTTATTGAAAAATAGCCATCTGGGCTAACATATGACAAATGGTGTTGAAGCTAGCATGAGTCAATAGTTATGCAGTGTTGAAGCAAAAGCAAGAGTTAAGGCCATCTTGGAAACAATGCAGTAATCATGAAGTAACTCTCCAGTTCAATTCAAAAGCTCAAAGGTCATCAGCAGAAGTAGACAAATCTCTATAAGCATGAAGAGAAGTCAATGTTGAGTGAAGGCAAAGTCAACTCTAGTGTAGTAAAGCCTGCTATGGAGTTAATGCAAAGATTCAGTCAAATGTCAAGCAAAGGTGAAGAATGTTTGATCAAAGGTGACAAATAGGTCACGATGAGGGCAATAGGCGACAAGGCTGAAGAGCACAAAGAAGAAGTAGAAGGTCGACTCTATTTGAAAAGGGAGTTGACTGTAGTCAAAGTAAACATCAGTCAAAGAGACTAGCCAAGTTCATCTTCAAGATTGACTCAAGTTAGGTTGACTCAAGTCAAAGTCAACACCAATCAAAGTCAACTCAGGTCAAGCTGTTTGCCAGCTACAGTGTTCCAGTCAAGAAGACCGAGCTATACTTGAAGAAGACTGAGCGAGGCTGAAGCGTCCGAGCACCTCTAAGCACTTCAACACTTCCGAGCTGCCCGAGCAACTGTAGCAAGCCGAGCGACTGTAACATGAATGGAAAGCCAAGCGACTGTAGCAGAAATGGACACTCAAGTTCTACAGAGTTGAGCTATCAAGCAGTAAGTCCGAGAGTCGAGGTACTGAACAGAACCGAGAGTCGAGCATATTTCAAAAATTGAGCGCCGACTTTGAAATGAGAATAAAAAAAGGGGGGGCTCTCTAGTTGGAAGAAACTCCACATGTTGCATTTGCTTAGCTGAATAATAAATATGACAAAAACATCGATGGCAGAAAAATGGAAGAAGATGATGGTGTATTCCTGGAGTCCAATGAAGAGCAGGGAGAAGGCAGTCGACAACAGCCCTTACAGCAAGAGATAGGTCCATCGACCGAAACCCCTCTCCTACCTGGTGAGTCTTCTATGAACTTCCGAGCCTTGAAAGAGCATCCTGTTCAAAATATAATAGGAAGTCTTCAAGACCCTCCCTAGGACTAGATCATTTCATAAAGATGTGCATAATGAAGACCTCATTCCATTAGTTTCTCAATTTGAACCTAAAAATATTGAAGAAGTCTTGAAAGATGAAAATTGGGTTAACGCCATGCATGAGGAACTTAATCAATTTGAGAGGAATAATGTATGGAATCTGGTTCCCAGACCCGCTGACCAACATATCATTGGGACTAGATGGGTTTTTAGAAACAAACTGAATGAGAATGGGGTCATAATAAGAAATAAAGCTAGACTAGTGGCTAAGGGGTACAATCAGGGAATTGGAATTGATTTTGAAGAATCTTATGCCCCTATAGCAAGATTGGAAGTCATCAGAATTCTCCTAGCATTTGCATGTTCTCTAGACAGTAAATTACAACAAATGGATGTCAAAAGTATTTTTCTGAATGGTCTGTTAAAGGAAGAAGTCTTTGTAGAATAGCCGTCTAGCCTTGAGCATGTTGACTTGACTAACCATGTTTATAAGTTGAACAAAGCATTGTATGGCTTGAAGCAGGCTCCACGAGCTTGGTATGACAGGTTAAGTGATCATCTGTCTAGCAAAGGCTACATTAGAGGTAAAGTTGGCCAAACCTTTTTTACAAAAGTTTTGAATGGACATATCATCATAGTACAGATATATGTGGATGACATAGTGTTTGATTCAACAGATGCTAACATGTGTAAGCAATTTGCTGATCTTATGACAAAAGAATTTGAGATGAGCCTAATGAGTGAACTCCAATTCTTCCTTGGACTGCAGGTGACACAAACGAAAGAAGGGTTATTTATAAATTAGTCCAAGTACACATTAGAGATCCTAAAGAAATTCAAAATGAAGGATGCCAAGCACATCTCCACACCCATGGAACAAATGCTTCCCTAGATGCTGATGAGAATGGTAATTCTGTAGATCCCAAGACATACAGAGGTATGATCAGGTCTCTGCTATATCTCAATGCTTGTAGGCCTGATATACAATTTAGTGTAGGCATGTGTGCATGTTTTCAAGCTAATCCGAAGGAATCCCATCTAATTGCTGTAAAAAAAAATCTGAGATATGTTGCTAGCACACATGACTTCGGGCTGTGGTACCCAGGATCATGTTCTTTTCATTTAATTTCTTCTACTGATGCTGATTATGCTGGATGCAAACTTGATAGAAAAAGTACCAGTGGCTACTGCCAATTCTTGGGTGGATGCTTAGTTTCATGGGCTTCCAAGAAGTAGCACTTTGTTGTACTTTCCACTGCAGAAGCTGAATACATTATTGTAGGAAGCTGTGGAACCCAGGTGCTATGGATAAAGCACCAACTCTAGGGCTATGGAGTAAATCTTGGATGCACACTGATCATGTGCGATAATACCAGTGCCATTAACTTAACCAAGAATCCCATTCAACATTCCCGCACAAAACACATGGAAATAAGGCATCACTATGTCCTTCAGTCAATATGAAATTTACCCGCCAAGACATAAATAGTTTTGTTCTTGAATGGTGTTCCATTATCAGATATAATCCGACTGGGGGTGCCAAATCTATATATAATGTAGTGCTTTACAAAGCGGGCAACTATTTCCCCTGCGACTTCTCGTAGTGGAATCGCTTCTGCCCATCTGAAGAAGTAATCAGTGACGGCCAGTATGAACTTGTGGCCCTAGGATGAGGGTGGGAATGGTCCCACAATGTCCATGCCCCACTTTGCAAATGGCCAAGTGGGCACTGTTGGGTGGAGTGGGTTAGGAGGCCTTCGAGGCACTGGCCTGAATGCTTGACATTGGTGACATGTACAAGCATACTGATTACAATCCTCGTACATGGTGGGCCAATAAAACCCTTTGAGCTTGATGTTATTCTTCATCTTGACTCCTGCTTGGTGAGCCCCACACAGTCCGGAGTGGGCCTCGTGCATGACGGTCTTTGCTTCCTTGGGTGAAAGACAGCGTAAGAGGGCCGATCGATCCTTTTCATGGACGAGCTTGAAGAGCAGGCCGTCAATCAGCAGGTAGGATGTCGCCCTGCGTAGCAGTTGCACCCTCTGAGCCCGATCAGGAGGGAGCCAGTCGTTCTTTATGTTGATGATCGGCTCGCGCCAATCTTCCTCTTCGGGAGCATTCTCCTCTTGAATGTTGTCGACCTCATAAACAGTGAGGCCGAATTCTTCATCGAGCACACTTGGCATGAGTCGTCGGTGTCTGACTGTAATATTCAACTCTCCCTCAGGTGGGAGTTTTAAAGCTGCTGCCAACTTTGCCAAAGCGTCCGCCTAGGAGTTACTGCCTCTTGGGACATGGCCTATTTCGAATAGGTAAAACTTTTCCTTCAGCCTCATGACGGTTGCATGGTAGGGAATTAACTCCTTTTTCCGGACGTCATAGTCACTAAGGACCTGCCGAATGACAAGCTGAGAATCCTTGTAGACTTTGATGCACTTAATGTCCATCTCTAGTGCCAAATGAAGCCTAATAATTAACGTTTCATACTCTACCTCATTATTAATCAATGACTTCATGAGAGCGCAAGAGTTGTGGAGAATGCCGCCTTGTGGAGATACAAAGACTATCCTCGTGCCCGAGACAAAGTCTGTGAGGCCACCAGCCCTTTTGATTGTTTGGGAAGCACCATCAAAATACAACTTCCAATGTGGGAGGTCGAGGGTGAGGACGCCCGGCTCCATCTGTGGTGGGACATTTTCACAATGTTCCCCGGTTTCCTGAGAATGCACCAACACCTCTTCATCGAGCAACTCGAAATTAAGTGGCGAATCTTCTGGCACAGAATGTGCAGCTAAGAACTTCACCATCCCTTGCCCCTTGATCGCCTTGGGCGGGACGAAAGTGATGTTGAACTCCATAAAGATAAGCGCCCATTTGCCGAGCCTACCAGAGAGAACAGGCTGGTTGAGCAGAAATTTGAGTGGATCACATTTTGAGATGAGTTACACCCTGTGAGCTAGAAGGTAGTGCCTTAACTTCTTGACAGCAAATACTAAAGCCAGGCACACCTTTTCCATAGGAGTGTACCGATGCTCAAGCCCGATCAATTTTCAGCTGAGGTAGTACAACGATTGCTCCTTGCCCTCTTCATTGATCTGGGCTAAGAGTGTCCCCAAAGAGACATCCATGGCAATAATATAAAGGATAAGGGGCTTCCCTCTAACAGGTGCCCCTAGTACAGGAGGAGTCAGTAGATACTCCTTGATTTGCTCGAAGGCTCTCTGACAGTCCTCGTCCCATATGAAGGGTGCTCCTTTCTTCATCAATTTACCGAAAGGCAGACACCTTCCCTAGAGGTTAGAAATGAACTGCCTAATATAGGCGAGTCTTCCTTGCAAAAACCTGAGCTCTGTCAAGTTCTTAGGCAGAGGCAGTCCTCTCATGGCCTTGATTTTGTCAGGGTCGATTTCTATACCTCGATACCTAACAATAAAACCAAGGAACTTGTCGCTGGAGACGCCAAAGGCACACTTCATTGGATTCATCTTGAGCTGATACTGTCGGAGCCTTTCGAAGACTCGACGCAAGTCAGTCAAGTGATCTTCTCGCCTTTTTGTCTTGACGACCAGATCATCGACGTAGCATTCAACGAGGTCATGCAGCATTTCGTCGAAGATCTTAGTCATTGCCCTTTGATAGGTTGCATCGGCATTCTTCAGGCCGAACGACATCTTTTTGTAATTGAAAATCTCCTTAGGAGATCGGAAAGCCGTATGATCTTTGTCGTTGATGGCCATGCGGATTTGATTATAGCCCGACGACCCGTCCATAAAGGACAAGGCTTCGTGACCAGTGGTCATATCAACCATTGTCTCAGTGATTGGGAAGGAGAAGTCGTCCTTCGGGCATATTTTGTTCAAGTCCCGAAAGTCGATGCAAACTCGGACTTGGCCATTCTTTTTCTTGACGGGGGCTATATTGGCGAGCCACACAGGGTACATGCAAGGCTCTATGAAGTCCACATCAAGCATCTTGTCAACTTCAGCATTGACTTTTAATTCCAACTCGTGGCGCATACGCCTTTGAGCTTGCTTGACTGGCTTGACTGTTGGAAGTATTGCCAGCTCATGTTCCGCCACAGAAGGGTCGAGCCCGGGCATTTCTTTATAAGTCTAGGCGAAACAATCCCTGAACTCCTCTAAGAGCTGTCGATATGCCTGTTTTTCTTTCTCGTCGAGGAGAGCACTTACGAAGGTTGGGCGGTAGTCTTCTTTACTTCCAAGATTGATCTCGATCAACTCGTCCACAGTTGCTTAACCACCATCTTCAAGCTCAGGTGGAGCTGGTTGGAGGTTGACGAAGTCTCCCTCATCATCAGTGTTTGCTTCATAAAGTTCAAACTCTTTGGAGCACTCTTGCTCGTGGCTTGAAGTCGAAGGACCTGCTTCGCCTTGTTGATGATTTACAGGCTGAGCTGCCCCTCCTTCAGGGAGGTGATCATTGTTGATTTCTGATGAGGGTAATGGTGCCATTGACGCCTCACCGGACTCCCTTACAGGGTCATCAATCTCGGGCTCAACTTCTGCTTGCCCGTGATGAGGCGGTAGCAGTCCTATGGCATTGGCTGCGTAGTGGACCTCGAAGTCCCTTTCTTGGTCATAGCCGAGTCCCCGCGTGTTTTTGCGGGAGAAGGGAGGTTGTCTGAGGGCCTGCGGTGGGGTCCACAGCTGGCGAAAATATGCCGCTCGTGCAGGGTCCTGAACTTGTGGGATGTGCTGCTTTTTACACATTTTCCTGATGCGTTTCGACATATCGTCCATCTCCTGGACCGGCTCTGGCGCAGCATCGGTGGGAGTATCCCAGTCGAAATCATCTTCAGGAGGGCCCGGCGGGACTAAGTCACCTTTGTAAAAGATGATCAGCTTGTCCCCCTTGCCCTTGTTGCTTCTTCTTCTCTGTTGATAGGAGACTATGAAGGTCTTCAACTGCTCCACCTCATACTCTTCCCGCTGGGACAAGAGTTGAAGGCATTTGGGCGGTAAGGAGATACTCCGATCAATGACCCGGCTAATGAGAATGGCTTCAAAGTCAACCTTTTGCCTTTCTGGATGGGTCGGTTTGGAGGCGGCCTTGAAGCTTAGCCTGCGCAATCTTGCCAAGTCTTGGTTGACCGTGAATAGCTGCCCCTCCTTAGCTTCGAGGCTCACTTTTTGCTTCCCTTTGTCTTTTATAGGCTCGAGGATTGCTAAAGTAGGCTCCCCAAAATATAGGGAAGCGTCGGCCAGGTGGCACTCATTTGGGTGGAATGGAGATTGATCTACGAAGATCGTATATTGCTCCCCTCCTTTGGCGTATGTAATGCACTGGTGCAAAGTTGACGGGACGACCCAATTTTCATGGAGCCAAGGTCTCCCAAGCAGCACCTTGTAAGATGTGTCAGCGTTGATAATATAAAATACCGCTTGGGTGACAAAATCGCCCAAAGCTAGTTTGACTTCAACCCGACCAAGTGCCTCCTCGGAATCCTGATTGAATCCCGAAATCTTGACTGCGCTCACCTTTTGTAAATAAGGTGCCAAATATAAAGACTTAAAAGTCTTCATAGGCATGGCCCCGATTTGTAGTTCTGAGTGACTTCTGACACGTACCGAACTCATGTTAGATTTACTCAACTTTTTAGGGCTACTCTAGACTACAAGCTCTCACCGGGTCAAATTTGGGGTAAAATGTCAAAATTATGAAAATACCCCCTCATTGAATCGGTGGCACCTTGAAGGACAATTCAGTGGTTCTTAAACCCCTTTGATTCGGTGGCATTCAAGGTATCCTTGCGCTTGAGTCGGTGGCATACTTCGCAAATAATTCGGTGGTGCATGTAGCAAAAGGTGGGCCGTCGATCTGGTGGCGGCCCTAGAACGGTGGGCCGACGAGTCAGTGATGACATCACCGACTCCCTACTCCCAATCTATCTATAAAAATGGGCATTCATCCTCAATTAAACAGAGGAACGGAGGATAGAACAAAGAAGAACAAAACAGAAGAAGAGGTAGAGAAATAGAGAGAGGAGAGGAGAAATGAAGAGCAAATAGTCAAGGAGAGCTTCTGAGAGGTAGAGAACCCCAGAGGAAAAAGAAAGATCATGAAGAAGGAGAAGGTAGGGTAGAAGGTGATGGATTTCATTTTCTTTGTTCTATATTCACCCTTCTGTGATTCTGTTTTCTTTCTTTTGTTTAGTTGCTCCCCTCAATTCCCCGAACATTGTACTCTCTGTCTATATCCCTCTGTGATTGTAGAGGAGAGTGAATAAGAAGAACACTCGAGCTCCTTGGGTTGCAATCTTCGCATTCTGTCTACACTTTGTGCCACTTCTAATTACCGCTTTTGTTGTTTGTTTATTTTACTTCGAGCTTCCTGATTTCCTTCCTGAGCGTGAGGAGGCCCTCAGGGGCTAAAATTTCGATTGATCATGGGATCGCTCGAAAGGGGGGAAGCCCATAAAGTTCTCCTTTCTCTACTGTGAAATGGTCTATGGCCACGCCCTAGCCAGGTGACATCAAATGCCCTCCCCGGGGGCTTCGGCACTTATCGTCGATTTTGTTGATAGATGCATCGTCTGTTGATGAATTAAAGAGGAATAGTGTTTCACGGATGGGAATACTAGGTGCCCTTTCACTCTCTTCTCCAATGAGTTGTAGGGACGCTAGTAAATCCCCACATATGTTTCGGATTCACTATAATTTGTCTCAGAAGTCAATAATGTCTCGCATTATGGGTGTTTGATCGAGGGTCATCAAGGACTTTATGCTTTTGTTGTTAGTCAAGCCTTTTGGCTCCTCTTAAATCAGACACGAGCCCAATCTTATGCGCCAGGACTGTCAATCCTAGCCCAGAAAAGGTGAAGGGAGGTTGGTCCATTTCAATGATTTCGGTCACTACGCCTTAGCATAGATGGTGATACTCACAGATCAGTCACCCGGGGAGGGTACAACCTGCCTACTCAACACTTTTATTCTGCTAACCTGTACTCATCCTGGGTTCCAGGGGGTCTGTCATCTGATGAAATGTTCCCCTGGAAGGCCCTTGCACTGATGAGATACAAAACGTCATCTAACCGGCTACACATTGAACCTTCAGTAACCCCTCCCAGGTCTGCATGAATCCTTAGTAGGCTGGCCCTCAGGATTCACGAATGTGCTGACCTTCGGTTCTAAGATAGTCCCACCTGGGGCTTCTTATTGGTTTATGGTTTAGCACCGATTTCCCCGTGTGTTGATCCGCTTGATTAGGGGAGCATTCCCTGTACCGAGGAAATGCTGCCTGATTGCTTTCAGAATTTTCATGACTAATTAAGAGTTATGCGTGTACCATATGCTTGTTGTTGGCCTTGGGCTATTTTTGGGCATTTAAATGAATTAGTTAAAGTATAAAAGAAATTGAATTGGGCATTTTAACAAATTCAGCTTTTAAAAGATTTTAGTGTAATGTGATGTTATTTTTCAAAAAAAATAAGAAAAATCACAAAATATCTAAACCCACCCACCCCTCTCTCTCTCCTCTCGTCGATCTCTCTCTCTCCATTTGCTCTCTCTCTCTCTCTCATTCACTCTCTCTCTCTCCTCGACATCCCATTTCACCGGTTTGCTGTCCAAACGGATGGCAGTCGACGCGTGGGAGGTACCGACGGAAAGGTCTCGTCGTGAGGATCGCACTGGTACCATTCTTTTTACGGATCGTGGAGCGTGGAGACACGTGCGAGTAAGAAGACGGTGTGGCCCCCGTCACCCGTTCGGCACCGATTCACGGTCTTCGCTGCGCAAAAGGTAGGGGATTAGACTCCTCATCTCACCAGGAATTTATTGACGCCCTCTACGTCACCATCCGTCATCATTTGCCTCGTTTTCTGTGTATTTCTTCTTTTGGGAGATTTTAGGGTTTTATTCTCAGTTTACGTGTCTCTCTCATTTCGTGGTCCAGACGACTGCTGATTGAGGCCAGAAAGGTACCGTTGGAATGCTTACGTCACGAGGATCGCGCTGACGTCCTCAGTTTCTCGATTCACGTGATGTGGAATCGAGTCGGGTCGCCAGGCGTCGTTTCTCCCTCACGCCCGTTCGCGTTCGAATCGTCGTTTCTGTCGTCACCCAAGTAGGGGGATGGAATCTCTATCGCGCTAGGACATCGTCGGTACCATCTGCGCCATGGTCCGACACCCGTTGCATTGAAATTCATGCATTTTCCTATTTAATACATTTTATTTCATTTATGTGAAGTTCATTATTTAATTGTCAATTTTAATCCAATTGGGCGTTGTATTTCAATTCTAGTAGCATGCTTAGGCTCGGGTAAGTGGTTTGGGTTGGTTTGATAAATAGGTTTTGAGTTTCGTCACGTCCCCCGTCGATTTCGATCGATCGGGCGGGTTTTTCGAATCTGGTTTCTGGAGTCACGGAACCCAGGTGACATAACGCGCCTCACCCGGTGCGTTATGTCAATTTAACGAGTCCTTACAGGTGCGTTATATGAATAGTGCCCTGTGTTTTCTGAGAATTCTGACGTTCCGGTGACCTTAACACGCCCCAGGTGGTGCGTTATAGTCCTTTGTTTTGGGCTCAAGGCCCGTTGAGTTTAACGGCCCCTACCCTATGCGTTGTGCAATGTATGGCGTGCCCTTCGTGGTGCGTTATACTCCAAATTTTTTGTAAAGTCAGTCATTCTGGAAGGCATAGCGGCCTACGAGAGGCGCGTTATGTAGTGCATAACGCCCCCTTATCGGTCCGTTATAGTCCTTGAGTATTACGTCGTATGCATGTTGACTTTAACGCCCGTGTGACGGTGCGTTATAGTCGTATAGCGCCCTTGTTGAGGTGCATTATAGTCTGGGTTTTCTGAGAATTATCTGTGTTATGTGGAGCATAGCGGCCATGAGCTGGTCCGTTATGGTATATGACGGGGCCGATCTAGTCCGTTATATATCTGGAGATTTTAAAAGATTGCATGTGTAATTTCTATTCAACTCATGTTTCATATGAGCCATGTTTAAACTATTTTATACACTGCGGCATTCTTTTACATCCCATATGAGCAGCTTTCGAGTTTGAGTCCCTAGAACTGGCTCCCGAAGTAGAGACCCATGTGGAAGAAGAGCCTCCCTTGTGGGGTGAACTTCCCTAGGAGCAGCCACCGGCCGCCGCAGAGAAGAAGAAGAAGAGGAGGAGGCCTAGAAATAAGAAGAAGAAGGAAGTCATCGTTACCTGCAACACCCTCTCGGCATTGTTTGACACTGCCCTTTCTCTAGAAGAAGGAGAAGAAGAGCTACCCTATGAACCAACAGAAGCAAACCAGGCTGAAGCGTCCACCTCCCAATTTGTTACCAGGTTGAGAAAGAAATGGGGACGCCCTCCTCAGGCTGATCATAACATCCTACTCAGGGGAGAGCAACCATACCAGGTCCCTGAGCCCAGGGTCCGAGGCACGGAGATCCCTCCTTCGTCGGGTCTCTATCCTGAAGAACCCAAAAGCCGGGGCACTCCCTCATTCACTGAGTTCCTATTGGCCCGAACAGAAAGGCGATCGCGCCTCCAAGGGCCCCAGCCGAACAAAGAAGCAAGTGGCTTTCCAGCTTCCCCAGTAGCAGCCCCTCCTCAGTCAGAAGAAGAATTTGACAGCATCTTGAACCTTGACTAATTCATGCGAGAGAAAGGGGAAGCCCAGTAGGTCCCGCAAGCTCAGGTAGTCGCACCAGATCCGGTGGAGGAGGCACCCTCCGACCCAGTGCCCCCGGTGGAGGAGGCACCCTCTGAAAGGGGGTAGGCGCAGTAGGACTGAAGAGATGAAGCTACTCAAGGTCCGGACTGCAGACCAAATAGTCAGACATCTTAAGAAGCTCCCGGCCCGATTCACCGTCTGGGAGATCTTGTCTCTAGATGAAGAGACACGACAAGCCATCATTGCCGCACTCCAAATGCCGGCATACCTTGAAGCCTGCTTGGCGGAGATGACACCTGAAGTGGCCGTGGCCTTCACAGAGGAAGACATACTTCTGCCCACCTGCAGTCACAACAGGCCGCTCTATATAAAGGGGTAGCTGAATGGACAACCTATCAATAGGGTCCTGATCGACCCAGGGGTAGCAGTGAACATACTTCCCTACCGGGTGTCCTAGAAGCATTACTTCGACGTACACCTGGTCGAGGTCAGGAATGTCAAGATCGCTGGCTTCAACCAGAAATGCGAGGTGCCTATGGGGGTCGCAGAATTTGACTTGACCTTCGACAACTTCACCACCAAGGTCCAGTTCCATGTGATCAACTCCAACACCTCCTACAAGGTGCTACTTGGCCGACCTTGGCTGCACCAGAACAGGGTAGTGCCATCCACCCTGCATCAATGCATCAAGTACCCCTGTGAGGGGAAGGAAGTCAGAATCTTTGCTGACCTCCACCCTTTTGAGGTGTTCGAATGCCACCTGTCGGATGCCAATTTGTACCCGGAGAAGATGAAGCAAGCTCCTAAAGTCTCCCAAGATAAAGGGGAGAAGAAAGTGGGGGTAGATAGCTAGTTTCCTCCACCACCCCCAGGCAATGTGGCTCCCCTACATGTGCCATTTATTGCAAAAGAAGCTGAGTGCATGAGGAGACCAAGGTTAGGGTTTGGTGTTTAAGGTGGCGGCTTTGGTGGGCGCTGGCGGGGGTGCCCCGTCGGTAGAGAACATTCTGCATGCAGAGCACGTAGCCAGAGATGGCAGGTCCTTCGCCCAAGTTTTCGCATCTTCCCTTGTAGTTCCTCAGGTGGATATTGAATCTGCATCGATTTCAGGGACCTGAATAAGGCATGCCCTAAAGACGATTTTCTACTACCTCACATCGATGTGTTGGTTGACAACACAGTCGGGTACGAAGCCCTCTCATTTATGGACGATTATTCAGGATATAACCAAATCTGTCTAACTCCAAAGGATCAAGAAAAGACCTCGTTCACCACACCCTGGGGCACCTACTGCTACGTGGTTATGCCGTTTGGATTAAAAAATGCGAGTGCCACATATTGCAATCTTCTACGATATGATGCACGTCTGTATGGAAGCATACGTGGATGACGTTTTGGTGAAATCGAGGATGAAGGAAGAACACCCCGTTGTTTTTGGCTAAGGTGTTACAGAGGGCTAGGGAGTAGAAATTGAAAATGAATCTGAAGAAATGTGCATTTGGAGTGTCATCAGGGAAATTTCTAGGTTTCATAGTTAGCAGGCGGGGGATTTAGATTGATCTAAACAAAGTAAAGACAGTCATGGATATGCCACAGTCGAAGAACATTACTGAGCTTCGAGTACTGATTGGGCATTTGTAGTTTATTCGGAGATTCATATCCCAACATTCACAAAGGTGCCGCCCATTCTACGAGCTGTTGAAGGTGGGGGCTAAATTCGAATGGAACGAACAGTGTCTAAAGGCCTATGAGGATTCAAAGGTTTATTTGTCTAATCCCCCAGTTTTACAGCCCCCTGTCCCTGGGAAACCCCTGATTTTATACATTTCTATTATCGAGGACTCCCTAGGACCTGTACTGGCACAAGTGGACGATGAAGGTAAGGAAAGGGCAGCCTATTATCTTTCTAGGTTATTCAATCCTACTGAAGCTAAGTACACCACCATGGAGAAGACCTACGCAGCGTTGGTTTAGGTAGCTCAAAAATTGAAACACTATTTCCTGGCCCATGAAGTCAAGCTGATCTCTAGAATGGACCCGATCTGTTACCTATTAGAAAAACTAGTCCTCTCTAGTAGATTGGCTCGCTGGTAGAGCTTTCTCTAGTAATTTGATATTACCTTCGTCGTTCAGAAAGTAATCAAGGGATATGCTATTACTGAACATCTGGCTCATTCACCTATCCCTTGTATAGATTCTATCCAGGATGAAGTCCCTGATGAACACCTTGCTGTGCTCACTCATCACCCTTTCTGGTCATTACACTTTGATGGTGCACTCAACTCTCAAGGCTGAGGGATCAGCGCTGCTCTCCTCACTCTAGAGGGTGTGACCATCCTCCTCGCATACCAGCTCTCTTTTCTTGCTACCAACAACATAGCCGAGTATGATGCTCTCCTTGTTAGATTGAAGCACGCCTATGTTCTGGGTGCATGATACTTAAACATTATAGGAGATTCTCAGTTGGTGCTGTGTCAGGTTCTCTCTACCTATCGCACCCATGACTCTAAGCTCAAACCCTATCAAGATTTAGTCACGCTCTTGGCTAAGCAATTCTGCAAGCTAATTTATATTCATACCCATCGATCTCAGAATATTCTCACTGATGCACTCGCATTGCCTGCTTCTTCCCTCTCCTTCCCTCTCAGTCACTCTACTGAGACCATTGTGGTCTAGTGGTTAGATGCTCCTTCCCTTCAAGATCCATAGTTCGATAACCTTAGGAAGTCTGTAGAGAAGAAGGCTGAGTTGGAAGATTTGAAAGAAGTGTCTTTGACTGAGCTCAAGGGAATCTTAGATGCCATTCATCTCAAACATATGCAGAACAACTATGAATGCAATCTTATATAGTAACTCAGAAGGTTGCTATCATCAAAACAACACACCATCATCAAAGCCCAAGGGGCATAACAACAGCCCTAATCCGACGCGCCCACCCTTGTTCACCATGTTCACTTCCTATTCTGGCGCGCCCCTGGCCGCGCCGGTTTAACGCCCCCTCACCCATCTTATTACGGCGCGATCCATTTGTTCCTCTACTCGGCGCGCCTCTTTAATATAAAAAAAAAGGTTTAAACAACAATAAAAAAGGGAGAAAGGTTCAAACAAAAAAATGTAAAAGATCAATGCTAATAAAAAAATGAAAGGAACTCTATTACCCGTGTTTCATTTAAAATTTTGTTTCGGGAGCGCTGCCCCCGGAAACCCTCGCAAGGGGCGCTACCCCCTTGACCCCTATGACCTGACCGGGCAGGTCGATCCCTGCGACCTGACCATGCAGGTCGATCTGCGTGCGAGGGTGCACGATGGCGAGTTCGGGGTCTACACTTAACAATTCACTCCTCTGGACTGAGTGCAAAGAGAAAATCAATGATGCCTTATGGTATCAGACGTGAACCTCAGAACCCCCGATATGGTCATGATCCAAACACATCTCGGACCAATAGTTCATTAACTCGACCCGCTTCTCCCGGGATCCAATCCCGCAACCCTACATTAAACTTGCTGTGCTTACGGCAGATATTCGTATGGTTTTATCGTCGTTTTCGATGCTTCAAATGCGGACTCTAGCCCGAACAACAAACAGTCCATTAGTGACCAACATATATCGGGATCTAATCCCGCAATTACATTAAACTTGCTGTACTCGCGGCAGACATTCGTACGATTTTGTCACCGTCTCTTACGCTACTAATACGGACTTCCGTCTGAATAAAGAATTGTGAACAGCCCCTCCCTGCTGGTCCTGGCACCGTCGCTGTCGTTGGTGAGTCTGGCTTGCCCCTCCCAGCCAGCGACGGAGCATGTGCTTTAGGTCCCCCCGATGCTCTGGCACCGGATGCCTACCCCTCCAGAGGTCATGCTTCTCCTCCGAGCCCTCCTTCGGTTCCTGTCGGCGACCCATCCGGTCGCTTGTTAGCCCCCCTTCCTTTCGCTGGCTGCCACATTATTTCTCCCTTCCACATGCCACCTGAAGAGACTTCATCTCAACCATTTATCTCCCCTCTTCCCTCCACGCAAACCCCGACGCTAGGACACAAACTCATTCCTTCCACCTCTCTCCTGTCGTTGACTGGTCCAGCCCTCGACGGGACAGCTCCATGAAACAGTGCTCTGTTTTCATTTGAGCCTATTCGTGAGCTGTCTTCCCCTGTTCCGGCTACCTGCCCCGACAGCCCTCTTGCCTCCACGGTGGTCCCCCTCACTACCTCTGATACCCTTGTCGGGGAACTACTCGCGCAGGCCACTGCCACTTCTGTGGAGTCTTCCCTCTGCCCCCTGATGGAGGGACCGCTCCCGACCGGTGGACCTTGGGCGCCGGGTTCTTCTTTCAGGCAAGGACTCCCCGTGCAACCTCCTGTTGTCCTCCACACGACTGGTGCTGCCTGTCTGCCGCCTTCGTCGCTTCCACCCCCTTCGGGTGGTTCTGTTGTGCCCCTTGGGCTTTGATGATGGTGTGTTGTTTTGATGATAGTAACTTTCTGAGTCACCACATAAGATTGCTACATTCTGACCTAGAAAATTTTCAAGAAAAAGCTAGGCTACTCCACACGCCACCACAAACCCAAAAAAACTCACATACATATTATCTAGAGGTCCAAAGATCTAATATTAAAGTCTAAAATCCACACGGACACGATCCGCAACCCGCGGAAATACAATCCGAGAACCTGAGGACATTACACAATCTATTAACAATCTCTCCTTGTTCAATAGGATAGATTACCCTTATTAAAAGTAAGGATGATAGATTATGTCAAGGGAACCAACTATGATCCATGGATGGTCATTGAGGATGGAGGCCAACCTATCACCAAGCACAAAGAAGAATGGGGAAGCTCGAAAAAGATATTGCAGCATTGAACATCAAGGCTCAAAGTCTCAAGTTTTATGCATTATCCAGTGAAGAGTTCAACAAAATATGCATTTGTACAACTGCAAAAGAGATTTGACATAAGTTGGAACTTATAAATGAAAGAACCTCCTAGGTCAAAGAAACTAAAATAAACATCCTTGTTATCCAATATGAGATGTTTAGAATGGAAGGCCATGGATCTATCATTGAGATATTCACAAGATTTGCTATGGCAGTGAATAGACTAAAAGGGCATGGCAAGATATACTTTGAAGCTGAAAAGGTCAGGAAAACCCTCAGATTTCTACTAGTACAATGAATGCCCAAGATAACTATCATAGAAGAGAACAAAAACTTCTCCAGATATTTTGTAGACAAGTTAATTGGGTCTCTCATGGCCCACAAGATCAAACTCCAAAGGTTCAATGAGAGAGGACAGCCATGGAATAGATCAAGTAAACATCAACAGTGTCGCATTCATGGTCGGCGCTTTACAACACGCATGACTCCCTTAAGGGATACTAACATATAAATTACTGAGTTCCCCTTTCTATTGCAATGACCCAGGGCTGATATTTATGACGAAATTGTCCCGCGGATTGCACTTAATGTAAAGGAACTCCTATTGCATCTCAATGCCTTTAATGATATCTATCACTGAAATGTGGATGGTTGTATTTCCCTTCATTCCCACTTTCATTCTAATTTCATCCTTGAGTTACTTCTCTCCTAGGTTGTTATTGGCATTTCTTGCCTTCACAGTAGAGTTCATACACTCCTCAACATCATGACTTTCTACATATTTAATGCTGTGTTGGTGGTAGGAGCAAAGGTATTCAGATTATTTATAATTTAAAGAAATATCAATCACTTGCGGTCGGTGGGGATGATGTCTTGCACCTGAATTCCTGCATCACCTAATGCATTCACACTCATGGAGTCCCTCCTTGACCCCAGCTATTACATAGGTATCCCATCACCTAGTGCCATGCTCTCTTGTGTCTGTCTCTGATCTTTCCCCTGACATGACCTAGGAGGAGAGGGAAAGGATTAAACACATATATGTGTTCCATGAAGTCACTTTATCATACTGGGATTCCAATTCTTGCTTAAAGAATTTGTTTTCTTTCCTAAGATTTTTATATCTATCATAAACATCTCAAAAGTAATTTTAAGTTGTTCCATAGTGATTGAGTCACCATCTTCCTCCATGAAACAGGTGATGAGGGCATCCCACGACGCTCTCTTTGGCTCGGATCGTCGGCACCACTTTGATAAGTCCGTCTATGGTGTCTCATGCCATTTTCCCTTTCATTTGAGTCATATCATATGTATCTTTATTTTATTGAGTCATCACCGAAGCCTTACTTCCCCAGACCCAGTGTGATGGGAATATGAATGATGCCCCGGTAAGTCAAGTTTGGACCTCGGGGATAAGCTGGGGATGCCCAGTCTCTGTTTGTAAGACTCTTTTATTTTATTATTTATGAAACCACGTAGGAGCTGGGTGGTGGAGTGAGAACATTATTATCCCCTGGATAAGGGTGCGCTCTCCCACCTACTACTAGGCAAGGGCTTTAATTAAAAAAAATGAACGACGTCTCGATAAGTTGGGTTTGGACCTCGGGGACCACCCCAATATGGCCATGACTTGGCATTACCCCATGCCAATAGCTTGCTAAATCCAGCCCCGAGTCCACTTGGATCTAATCCCACTCTCTTATCGAACATCAAACTTGCCGCTCGTTCGGTAGATATTTACACGAGTTTTATCTCTATCTTTGTCGTGCTTTCAATTCAGATTTTCGTCTAAACATGAAATGGTCAATGAACTACCAACATGAGTTGAATGTTTACACCCCAATCCGGGGGCATTTTAATGCAGTTTGAGATTTTCATTATCTCATTTCATTAATATGAATTTTAGGCCATAGGGCCCCTTTTTCGGTGACTAATCAAGATTTTTCTCCCCTCCGAGGAGATGTAATTAATGACATGGCCTTTACGGCATGGCAAATTTTAGTCCCAACATGACACTCACTATCGTCTGATTAGTAAGACGACGCGCACCATCAGCTTTGGACCACCTCGGTCTTGGAACCCAAATAAACTGTCACATTGTGACTGGCACACCCACGCACTAAATAAATGAAATAAACAAATAAACAAATAAAGAAGAAATCCCAAGAGTGCGTCCACAATACCTCAGGGCTCTCTTGTCATTCTACCAATATGACGATTCATACATGAAATCCTTGACATGCAAGAAGGGGTTGCTCGTTCCTTTGTATATTTAATACTTGGGCACTTGTGAAGGAGGAATATAGTAAGCTGGAGCAGGTGGCATAGACACTGTCAGAGCATCTTGTACATTTGCCATCTTCTTCAATTGACCCTCCATGTGATTTATCTTGTTGAGGAGGGCTTGAGTGTAGGGGTCAATTCAAGAGGTGGAAGGCTACCCCTGGGATCTTGACGAGGCTTGAGAAGGAGGCCTTGAATGAAAGGAGTGATGTGGGCTACAAAGAAAATGTACAGTCGGGTCCATGGGCCTTGAAAGATGAAGAGAAGAAGGCGGGCGACCCATTAGACCCTTGGAGGGAGGTACAGGATGGCCATACAAGGATTGGGCTGGGGGAGAATAAGGAGGAGGAGGTGAATTGGGCCAGACATTCAAATGAGTGGCTGATGTAGCCAATAGACAAGATAAATTAGTAGGAGGGGATGACTCTTGAGAGTAACTTGAACATGAGGGGGATTATGAATGTGATCAGTGTCCATGGCATGGACATAACCATAGGAAGTGGAAGCATGATGATAACCCTCGTAAGAGTGGTGATGAGAAACATAAGATCGAGGGCTATATGAAAAATCATATTGATTACCCTCATAATCATTAAAAGTATAATTAGACATCCCACTAAAATGCGACATCATGTAATATCAAACCAAATAAAAGAATTTCTCAATCAGAATGTAATGGTTATTAAACAATTAAGGCAATCATGTTCAATTCTTTACAATCCCTTATATGAATTAAATGATTTTAAATAAGTTCTCGCTAGTGCCAACTGTACAACTTAGTGGACTAGTGGACCACAGCAATTACTTATGATTCTCATGTATTCCACTACCTACTCGCTGATATCAATTGTAACAACCCGAGATCCAGATAGCGAGAGGAACCCGATACCATTGGAATCCCGAACCGCCACCCACGAGTCCGAAGACTCGGAAGGATTAAAGGGATGGTGTGAAATACACGAGTATCACAAATAGTTGTATAATTACACAGTTTATATGAATATGCAAGAAATTAAATTGTATTAAATAAACCACATGGTCCACAATTAACAATTGATAAATAATACAACAAATCCACCACAGCTAGTACAGCAACAAAAGTAAAGTACAACTACACAGGACATCCCCCAGCTCTGGTAACTGGCAACTGGTACTAACCCTAGGCACTTGAACCTCGTTGAACCTCAGGCGTGCTCCCCTGAAGCCTCGCCTCACCTGAAACACGGTGAAAACACGCAGGGAATGAGCCTCATATAAAACAAGGCTCAATAGGGATCCCTCGAACCCCTACCTCGTAAAATAGGAAACTGCAACGCAAAGCAGCTAAAGCGAGTACAAGTGGAAAACCCTGCTACTACAGACACCGATCTCACGGCGCTGAAACTGGGACACTCGTCACGGTGGTAAACCTCGACCAAAGCCGAAGAGTCTCTAGAAAGCCGCTAAAGTCACGACAAAGTAACAACAGAGTCTCTACCTGACACGACAGGAGTCCTCTCACTAGAAGAACGACCGGATGCGTCCCCTGACGTCTTATACCATGTCACAACTGTCTCCCTACTCGCCCAAGGCAGAAACTGAGACACGCACAAGTAACACTGATAAGAACTAGCTGAGGTCACACTCGTCAGCATGTGTCCAATTGCCCCCAACCACGTGTGCACACACAGACCGTGCGTCCCTGGTCTGGCCTCTAACTGGTTTTCCCCTCAGCCGAACTCTGGCTGCAATACGTGGTGCCCTACGGTAACCAGTCTAAAAATTGTCTCTCTCGGGATAGCCTTACCACCACTCCCAGATAGACCAGCACATGCATACTGGCAGGCTACGACTAGTGGAGGGTCACTGAAGGAGTAGACTTTCTAGTCAATGGAAAACAACGTCTCAACCGGACGAAGTACAAGGATGGCTCATCGTACCAACACCGACTCACGGTGAAACAAGCCGAGCATAACACCTCTTGAGACTCCACGGCACTCCAACACGCGACTGGCATTTGTCAGACCACGGTCAGCACGTGGATCGAGATCCACTCACCCGGGACTCGAATCGGCAAGTACAAACCTTGCCAGAAACAGACAAGTGGCAGCCCACTCTTGGACCGCAACATAGTCTGGCGGTCCATCTCTGGAGCACCACAAGGAGAGATAGGCAGACAAGTGGCGGCCTGACCTTGGTCCGCCACAGTGTCTAGCGACCTATCCTTAGTCCGCTAGTGGTCGGCGCTAGCGCCCCATTGATAGCGTGTGACAACAAGTAGCGGTCTAACTCTAGAGCGCTACACGAAAAATGGGGTCATGGCTAGCGACCCATCGCTGGAGAGCCACACGGGTAGCGGTCTAACTCTAGAGCGCCACACCCGTGGGTTATGGAGGCACAAGCGGTCCTATCTAGGTCCGCTAATTGGAGGAAACAGTCGAACCCTCGACCGCCAAATCCCACAACCTCCAACGATCAAAACCAACGGTCGGAAATCAACGGTCAATTCACGACTCTGGCGGCCCAAGCCTGGGGCTCCACAAGCTTTGGCGGTTTATCGTGCGACCGCTAAGGCTGCCGACACTCAGATCGACTGTGGAGGTCCAATGGCGACCGCCAAAGTGCTGTAGCGGTCTCTGGAAGGGCCGCCACCCTTCCAGAGACCTGAGAACGGCGAACTCGTTGGGGTTCTCGCCGGATCTCACCCTAGAGACCCGGATCGACCTAGAACCAAAATGGAAACTCTTCCCCATGGCCCAGAGCATCTAATGATGCTAAAAACCCATCGATTCGTGCATTAAAATGCTAGATCGGGCGATCTCTCCCCGAAACATGATTTTTCCTTCCCGGCTCGAATTAACCCCCTCTCGACCTCGCCTCGGTCTAGAAATCACGGGGAAGGTAAAGCGGAGCTAGGGGAACGTCACCCTACCTTAATTGCGCTCGAAGCGCGACGAATTGTCGTCAATCCGTGAAGAAGCTTTGAAAGCTCGCATTCCTCCCACGTTTCCCCAAACCGTGCGCACCGCCGCGATCACCACGCCGTCACCGTCGTCGCCGCGCAGTCACCTCGTCGCCGTCTGCAGTCGGAGGGGAGCGTCGCCGCGTCGTCGTCGGTGAAAGGAGAAAGAGATGGGGGCGGTTCTCACAGTGGAAGAAGGAGGAAGAAGGAGAAGAAGAAAAGGTGAAAATAATAGAAAAGTAGTGGGTTTATATAGAAAATCCAAAATTTTTAAAAAATATCAAAAATAGAAAAATACGTTTCCGCGGTCCTCGAAACGCGCCGATCGCATTGGTACCACTCGCGGGTAGGTGAACGACCCGGTTCACCCACTACAGCGTTCCGTAGATTTTGCCGAAACCCACACGCGAGAATTGAAAAAATACGCGGAAGCCTGCAGTAACCTTGGAACACGCCCCCGGGGTTTCCGAAACTGATCTGAAACGCACGGATCCGAACACGAAAGTTGTCCGAAAGATAATTCCGGACATAACAGAGTCAAATTATCCGTGAACAAAGATCCGGGACCCAAGAAAAAGGATCCGAAGAGTCCGGGATATCACAACAGCCTTGTTACGCCACGCGTGTGTTGACCCACCCGGGAGTGGTGGAACGGCTTACCCGAGAGAGACAGTGAGTAGGCTGGTTACCGTAGGGCCCCCGCATACAGCCTAGTCTGGGCTTAGGGGGAATTACTAGGTAGAAGATAGACCTAGGGCGTATGGTCTGAGTGTGCATACGCAATTGAGGGCTTCGGACCAGCGTTGACGAGCGCGACCTCAACTAGTCCTTATTTTGTGGTACTCCTGGTTACTGAGTGTGTCTGAGTCTCCGCCTGGAGCATTGTAGCTAGACACTTGGGACGCGGTGTAAGACGTCAGGTGACGCATCAAGTCTGTTCTTCTGGTGGGCGGTACTCCCGTCACGTGACGTGAGTTATTGTGTCTCGGGTTTCCATTTCCTGTCTGTGAGATGGGATTTCATATGTCGTTTCAGGACCGTTCCCGTAGTCGAGGTCTAGGGTTCCGATGAGCGTCACCGAGGACTTTTCCCTAGACGACGTGGAGCTCACGACAGCGAGGTCGTGATTGTGTTTCCAAACCATGTGATTTTGACTTGGGCCCTGCTGTAAGGGTAGGTTTCTGTGACTGAGGCGTCGTGACATTTTCTTAGTAGCATGACTAGGGCGGTTCGTGTCTGGTTGTCCTCCGACGTGGGCGTTAGCGCTATTGAAGTGGTTGTTGATTTCGTCGGAGTGCCGATGTGGGGCCCAAGGATCGAGGTCGAGAGCTATGTCCCTCATTGGTTGTGGCCCCATTGTGCTGCATAGGGCAGAGGTTGTGGACAGGTGTGTTGCTACAGTGCGGCGTTCGAGGAATCTACAGCGAGGTTGGGTGGCTGGCGAGGATTGTCCGTGGTTAAGTGGCCGAGAGTTTGCTCTAAGGGAGTTATTGTCATTTTGGCCATTCCTATTCGAGGTTTATCAAGCCCCTGAGGTGTTGAGATTGTGGCTCGAGATGGCAAAGTGGGCGCTTTGGTCGAGATGAGCTCGGATGAGGGGAGGATCTTCTTGGTTTGGGCTGTGGTCGCCCTGGATTTGGTTCGTGAGTGTGTGGTTGTGTGTGAGAAGCGTTGCCCATTCCCTGGTGTGTAAGGGAGTGTTGGCACTGCTCCGGAAGGATGCGTGCCAGTTGGGCAGTGTTTGCGAGAATTTGTGGCTGGTGTTGTGTTCCCCAAGATGTTGTGGATCGGGGCTTGCTGAGCTGCTGAGCATGAGTTGAGTATCGGAGGATTGGTTCCTCGGTGTATAGTTATCTCGGGTTGCGTGAGGCGTGTTGTTATCGTGCCGTTGCTTGAGGCATTGTGGCTTATGGCACTGGTAGGGTTGAGAATTGGGGGAAATGTGCTGGCGAGATTGCCACAAGAGTACTCTGCCCTTGTGTTGGAGGTTGTCAAGATGGTACCTTCATCTGCTTTACCTTCATTGTCCAAAATGGCATTCAGTTGGCTTTGCCGCCCACGTCCATTGTTATCCTTTGAGGACTATTACTTTATGAGGGGACACAGGGGTAAGTGATGGTCCTAGCTCCCACATTTAAGACAAGCGCCGCGACGCTTCCAGCATTCCTCGACCACATGCCCAAACTTTTCACAAAACGAGCAAGCTACCATGACCTGCTTTTCTTCCTCCTCCTTGGCTCTTTTACTCTTGCCATTATCATTATCATTACCATTGCCATTGCTGTTCCTTTTGCCATTACCATTTCCATTACGATCTTTTATTATTATGGGATTCATCATCCTCTATTTCTCTCTCCTCTCGCCTATCATGTTTTCGGCTCGACTCCTCTTTCCTACCTCTAAATTTCTTTACCTTCTCCAAGGTCCTTTCACATAGATGTGCTCGTTGAACCATTTTCGTATATGTGCGGATGTTCTGTGGATCGAGTTGTTGAATAAATCCGGGCCTTATACTATAAATGAATCGATTAGCCTTTAAGATATTCGTGCTCACCAAGTGCGGAGCATAAGGGGCCAGGCGAGAGAATTGAAGTTCATACTCCGCCATAGACATCATGCCTTTAGGAAGGGAGGTGAATTCTGTTGCCTTTCTGTCCATAACATGCTCAGAGAAGTACTTGGCACGGAATATTTCAAGAAATTCCACCCAAGTGAGTTACCTATTCTAGAGAGGGGCCGATGTTGCCTTCCACCATATGCGGGCATCTTTAGTAAGTTGAAAGGTGGCCGAAAGGACCTTCTCCTAGTCCACGTATTGCATGATGTTGAATATCTTCTCCATTTCATCCATCTAATTCTCAGCTTCATCTGGATTAGAAGATCCCAAGAATTACAGAGGGTTCAAACTTCAAAAATTCTGATGGTGATCCCCAGCGCCTGCTCGAGCACCAGCCTGGGCCATGGTTTGGAGGGCCAGGGTAAGACCTGCAACAGTTTGTTGCATCTCATCCCAGTTGACATGGTGAGCCATTAAGAGAATAAGGCACCTGAGAAAATAACTAATAGTTTATTGCCTATGGAATTTGTGGGGGGTTTAATTCTAGAAATAATTGCTAAGTAACTATCTCATCCCGGGCTCTACCCAATCTCACATGGGTTTGAAAATTTCTTCCTAGTTCATAGGTATGGGTCCTTAACCTTAGACTTAGCCTATGGCATTTTTTCCTAAGAATAAGTAAGTCCTGAGACCTAGGCTCTGATACCAACTTAACTGTCACGCCCTGAGATTAAGTACCGTGGAAGATATTCGGGAACCGTGAACATCCGGCTAGTATGCCACAAGTGAGCAATATAATCAGAGCGCTAAAATATTTATTCACAAAAAAGAGGAATGTATAATATAATATACTCAAAACTTCACTTTATTGAATAATATTGAATTACATTGGCTCCTTTGACATAGTGGCTAGCTAGACTCGAATAAAGAAAAAATTACATAAACTTGACTTGACTATTGACTCAACTAAGTCTTCTCTAGGTCTTTAATCACTCTCGGACCCGTCAATTGAGTAGTCCGAATCCCCACCTACCTTCCTCTGCTTGGTCAAAGCGCAAGTGTGACACTGGGCCACAATACGAGCAACATCCCTCTTCAGACTAGGCCAATAGAATCGATGCTCAACTGCCTCTATGGTCTTATACTTATCGCTCTAATGACACGATCTATATAGACGCGTCACGCATCCGAGTAATCTTCCGCGCTCGGGGCGTGACATCCGCTGCGGGCGAACCGAGTCGTTCACCCAAGTGAGAGTGGTACCGTGGCGATCGGTGCATTCTGAGCATCGCGAAAATGTGATTTTTTATTTTTAGACATTTTATAGAAAATTTAAATTTTCTATAAATATCCCATTTCTTTTTCTTTTTTTCCTCTTCTTCTTCCTTCTTCTTCTTCTTCCTCCCATGACCGCACCCCTCTCCCTCTCTCTCTCCCATTCGACCGCGGCAAGCTCCCTTCCAATTGCAGACGGCGACGGGGTGATGGCGCGATGACATAGGTGACGGCGAGGCGATCGTGTGGGCATACGATGGGCGTGGGAAGCGTGAAAGCTTGAGGTTCCTAGCAACGTTCTTCATGGATTAAGCTCGGATCGGCGTGCCTCGACGCGGACCGAAGGTAAGGTGATGATCCCTAGCTCCTCGCCTTTCCATTCCCACGGTTTGTAGGCCGAGGCGAGGCCGAGAGGGGGCTCTTTCGTGCCTGGAAGGGTCGAGCATGCTTTGGGGAGAGTTCGCCCAATCCGTCATTTTAAGCTACGATTCCACGTTTTGGGGGCGTAGAAGCATGCTAGGGGACTTGGGGGTTCCTTTCCCTTCATTTCCCCCTCCGTGGGGCTTGTATGGGGCCGGAATGGGCGAAATCCGGCGGGTTCGCCGTTTTCGCGCCGGTGAGGGTTGTGCGGTCGAACCAGGGCCCGCACATCCCCATGTGCGGCCCTGTGGGGACCGCACAATGACTCGAACCACAGTGGGGGTTGTGCGACCTATCGTGGGATCACACGTCCCCTATGTGCAGCCCCATGTCAACCGCCCATCCCTCGAGATTTTGACCGTTGCTTGTGACCGTTGCGCAGTGCACTGGGGTGTGCGGCCAGGGTCTGGCCGCGTGACCCTTCGTGCGGCCATGGGCTGGCTGCACGTCACCTGGCGCTGTTGGCTCGGGGTGCAGTGGGGCTTGTGCGGCCTGTCCCGTGACCACGCATCCCATGCGCGGCCCAAGACCAACGGCACATCTCATGAGTTTTCGACCGTTATTTGTTACCATTACGCAGCATTTGGGGTGAGCGGCTAGGGTCTAGCCGTATGTCCCTATGAGCGGCCATGGTCTGGCCGTTCATCTTCTGGTGTGGATGAGTGGCACAGGTGGGACCGCCCATGCGTTGGAACGGCGGGATCCTAGCCGCCCTTCCCCTAAGTAGCTAGTGTCCAACCGTTCATGTTTCTTATCGTTGGGATTGATGGACGGCCATGTTAGACCGTCTTTCTCCCACGTGCGGCTGAGACTTAGCCGTGCATCCTTGAGCGGCCAATGATGAGCCGTTCATCGTCTGTGTAATGCCCCGGATCCTTATTGGGTCTTATTGGGTCCTGCGTTTGGGTCTCGGATCTATTTTCTCGGAGTGCCAGGCCTCGTTGTGTCTGGAATTGTGTCCTGGACATCTTCCGTGTTCGAAACGACGCGATCCGGAGTTATTTCGGAGGCCCGAAGGCGTTCCGTGGCTTTTTTCGCGCATTTTTTGATTTTCGACCCGATTTTCGGCGACACATTCGGCACGCCGTTGCGGGCGAACGTGGTCGTTCACCCAGGCGTGAGTGGTACCGTTGCGATCGGTGCGTTCCGAGGGATAGGGAGAAGCCCATCTTTGGCTTGTTTCTTGCCCCGTTGAAGTGGGGATACAGAGATGAATCCTTTCTACTAGACTGCTTAGCAGTCCACTTCAAGCATCAAATATCCATGGGATGGTTTGCCGAGCTGAAAGCCACTGACGCCCACACCTTCAGACCCGGAGTTGTGGAGTTCACAGACTACGTGCTGCAGCACTATGCTCCGATGCTGGTGAAAGTTGGTGTATATCTTAGCGTGTATGCTTCTAGGTACTACTATCCCATTTCCAGAGGTTTATGCTGTGGTATGATTGAAGTGTTCTGCCCTTAGTACAACACTTTCTATACTTTAGAGGGAGAAACTTCCTTGGATCTCTAGAGTCTCTCTCAGCTTAGCGGCTTGCCAATTGACGGAGAGCCGTATGAGGAGGTTTGTTGGCCAGACTAGCTGAAGTATCAGACCGATGGTGAAGGCTGGTACTGGACAGGCTTCGCTTATCGTTATCTCATGAAAGCATATCGTACGCTTTGCCGTTCATCATACGATACGAGGGCGGCATGCAAGCCTGGAGAGAAGAGGTGCCTGCGGATGGGCACCTGGCTTCAGCATTTCTTCGACGGGGAGCAGAAGTACGAGGACTTCCCCACTGTGGCACCGATAGCTATGAAGCGGAAGAAGAGGGTTCTGCGATAGGCCGCCTTTTCGTCTGCCTTGAAGGGAGGGCAACAAGGAGGCCCGAACCCGACTGGTGTTGATGCAATTACACACTGTGCTGCATATTTGACCTATTGGCTTTGTTCTTTCACTCTTCCACAAGGTGACGAGAGTGTAATCAAGGCGGAGGCCATTTACCCTGCATGTTTGATGGCTTGGGGGACGAAGCTGTCCCTTTGTCTGGTAGCTTTATGCTTGATCTACAAGATGCTGGGAGACTTGCACATGAACCGTCTTCCCAGGAATTTGCGGACCGTCGGTCCGTTACATTTCTTTAATGCTTGGGTCTGCACCCTATTCCTAGAAGCTGCTCCTCGGGCGTTACAATCATCTCGTCCTATCCCGAGAATGATAGAATTTGCAAGTGTTAAACCATCTTTAGTGGCAGAGCAGCTATTCGCCATTTGGGGCAAGCTGACCAAGGTCCCGATAGACTCACCCGAAATTCTGTATTTCTCGAGCCTGGTGGCTCATTCCAGTAAATTTTGTATTTCTCGAGCCTGGTGGCTCATTCCAGTCCACTTGTGAACAGGATGTGGCAGTGCCGTCTATTTGAGAAAGAGGAGTACATCCACCCGATCTCCGGCGCCAAGTGCACAAGGCCGATTTTGGAGTCAGAACTAGTTGATTGGGTGCTTGCTATCAGACCAAGTGTCCTTGTCTTCAGAAAGAGTGGCATATTGTGGCTGGAGCCGTATTATCCCTTCCGATTCAGTCGGAACTTTGGCTTTGACCAGCACATTCCTTTTCCTTCAACGCAGTTTGCATTGTCGATCAGGCACCGAGCCGGCCAGGTGGCCAATGACGAGGCTCGTGCGTGGTGGGATTATTTCCATCGTTGGGAGGATGCATCACTCCGGGTTCTGCCTTCTGCCTGCTTCCCCCGAGTCACTCCGGAGTACATCAAATGGTGGAATGCGTGGATGAGGTTTTACAGAAATTTTCACCGAGAATGCTGGTCCGTCGCAGAACGTAGATTTCTGGATTCCCAGCCAGAGCCAATCCTTGACAAAACTTTAAGCCTTACCAGTCTTTCTTGATGAATGAAAATGTGATATACCATATGTTTTGAATCAAGAACACCAAAATACTCATTCAAGCATACATTTGGGTTCCACATGTTGTCCACCATAGATTTGTTCCACATGTTTTGAATCAAGAACACCAAAATACTCATTCAAGCATACATTTGTGTTCCACATGTTGTCCACCATAGATTTGTTCATGCAATGCAAGATTATCAAAATATGAGCTTCTTACGCATCAATGGACATTTTCCACAACACATGCACACATGATTTGTCATCATTAAAACTTGAACACCAAAATCAACTTGGGGATCCAACAAGAGGATTGATCGAGTCCCTTCTAGGCTGATAGAGGAGGCCAGGCAAGAGAGAGTGTCTACTTGGGAATTTTCTTCCCGAGTTATTTTGATCACCAGAAAACTCTCAAAAAGTTGGGCTATCTCCTTTACCAACTGAAGGTACTTGACCATTTGTGGCTCTTGAACTTCGTAATCCCCATTGATCTGACTGGCAACTAACTAGGAATCGGTGTGAATTCTGACTCACTCGGCTCCCAGGTGTCACGCCATCCCGGTCCTAGAGATTAAGGCCTCATATTCGTAGACATTGTTTGACGCCGATAATTTAAATTTTAGAGCGTATTATAGCTCTTCTCCTTCTGGGGACTTGAGCAGAATACTGGCTCCGCTACCGATCAAGTTTGAGGATCCATCCACGAACAGGTCCCAGGCAGGGTTGGACACTGGCCGGGACACTTCCTCGGGTGGGGTAGTATTCTACGCGATGAAATCTGTGAGAGCTTGCCCCTTGATGATCGAGCGGGGTCGGTAAGAAATGTCGTAGGCCCAAAGAAATATTGCCCACTTGACGAGATGACCAGAAGCTTCTGGATGGGCCAGAAGCTTCAGTAAAGGCTCGTCAGTCAACACCACAATGATGTGTCCTTGGAAGTAAGGCCAGAGGCATTTAACCGAGGTCACCAATGCTAGCACGAGCTTTTCGATTGCGGGGTACCTTCTTTCGGCCTCGAGGAGCACCTTGCTGATGTAATATACAAGCCTCTGCACTCCTCGGTCATCTCAAACTAGGACCAAGCTTACTGTGAAGGGAGTCACCGAGAGATAGATGTATAGTGCCTCACCGAGCACAAGCTTTGACAACATCGGAGGTGAGGCCAGAAATTTCTTTAGCTCGGTAAATGCCTTCTGGCACTCACTATCCCAAGCAAAGGTAGCAGACGTCAATTTGGGCCCTCTCAATAATTTGAAGAAAGGGAGGCATCATTTCACTGCTCGGGATAGGAAGCGATTGAGGGCGGCAATCCTTCTTGTGAGGCACTGAACATCCTTGACGCAGGTGGGTGGCCGCATATCCAGGATGGCTTGGATCTTGTCGGGGTTGGCCTTGATCCCTCATTGGGTAAGTAGAAACCCCAAGAATATCTCAGACCTAACTCCAAAGGCACACTTGGCTGGATTAAGCTTCATGTTGTACCTCTGGAGGGTGCTGAAGGTCTCGGCTATGTCGACAAAATGGTTCTCGGCCTTGGGTAACTTAGGGAGCATGTCGTGATGAGGCAATGGATAAACTGGTGATCTAGAGGGGGTGAATAGATCTGCCCCAAAATTTACACACACAGTAGAAACTAAAAATTACGAAATAAGAAAGTCTACTGTGAGCTAATTTTCAGTTTGATGGGCGAGCTAAATTTCTTCCTCGGGATGCAAATTCAACAACGAAAAGATGAGATTTTCATCAACCAGCGCAAGTACTTGCTTGAGCTCTTGAAGAAATATGGACTTGAGAACACAAAGCCAATTTCAACTCCCATGTCTACAAGCATAAAACTTGAGAGTGACTGCAAAGGTAAAACTATTGAACCCAAGCTATTTAGAGGCATGATAGGCTCTCTTCTATATCTGACGACAAGCAGGCCTGATATACACTTTGCAGTATGTTTGTGTGCACGATATCAATCTTGTCCTCGTAAATCTCACTTAGGTGATGTAAAAAAGATTTTTCACTATCTTGTCGTCACACCGGACGTAGGACTGTGATTTCCTCGTGGATATGATTTTGAACTGATTATCTATTCTGATGCAGACTACATTGGATGCCAACTTGATCGTAAGAGTACAAGTGGCACATGCCAGTTTCTAAGAGGTTGCCTGGTTTCCTGGGCCTCTAAGAAATAAAATTTCGTGGCATTGTCGACTGCTGAAGCCGAATATGTGACTGTTAGTAGTTATAGTGCACAGGTTTTATGGATCAAACACCAGGTAGTCAACTTTAATGTGTTCTTGAAATGTGTTCCAATCATGTGTGATAATACAAGTGCCATAAATCTATAAAAAAATCCAATTCATCACTCTAGATTGAAACACATTGATATAAGGCATCATTTCTTAAGAGATCATGTGAATAAAGGGGACTTTGAGTTAAAATTCATTGAAACAAACAAATAGTTGGTTGATATATTCACAAAACCCTTAAATGAAGAAAAATTCACTGTAATAAGTTGTGAGTTGGGTATTTGTCGTATAGGTGAGTCATGTACATAGTCCAACATTTTGAGTCTGGTCCTTTCCTATCATGGCACAATGAGTTGATGTCCATTGCACATAGATGAGATGCATATACATACAATAATTTGTGAATGTGTAAATAGCATCTTGCTGGTGGCAAGAGCTTTAACTGGTGAGAAGTTATTTAAATGGCATGGAACTCAATTAAATGGTGGGAGCCCAGACCCCTTTAACCGGTGCCTCTCTCCCCCATGCTAGCCTTTTTCCGGTGGGGCATAACCGATGGGGTCGCCCGCCCAATTAACCGGTAGGCCTCCCATCCCATTTTAACGGTAGGCCCTTGGGGTCACTTAACCGATGGGAAACTAATTTAAATGGTGGGAAACCATTTAATCGGTGGTCGCTTTTGGACATTTAACCAGTGGCCACTCATTGGCACTTAACCGGTGGCAACCTGATTAAATGGCGGCAATGGCCTTACCAGTCAAAGACATTCAAAGTAGAGCTGAGCTTTACTGCAAAGGTTCCATTTCAGTCCATTACAAATGCTCTCTAGAACCATTAAACGATAGCTCACCTGTTAAACGGTAGCACAAGAGCATATCCGACACACTCTGCAGAAAGCTACGAGCGCTGGACACTCTGGAGCTTAGGCTCCCCAAAACGGAAATAGTGGCACCAACTCGCGAACAATAGCTCAAAGGGAAGGCCAGGAGCATCCTTCTACTTCTGGCAAGAACCGTTTGACCGACGGCCTCACCTTTTGTCCAATAGGTGCAGCGTAGCGCGCTCAAAGCCCGTGCCTTTGATCAAATGGAGGGAAGATGTACTGCCAGGATTTTCTCAAAAAATTATAAAGTATTTCTACTGGGTCTCGTGGATTTCACTTGTTTATAAAAAAATTACTCCTGGTGTAATGCGACGATAGTGCTCATCATACCCTATGATTTATAGTATATTTTCGGTAATCAATCGAGGGGCTAGTGTCGAGCCCTTGGACACAATCATTGCCCGATCTGCATCTTCACATTATAAATTAAGCTACTTTCACGAGTATAACAATAAAGTATGGCCAGTAATGTAACAATTCAAACAATAAGGTTGTGATAATAATCATCAAGGTAAGAACGTGCAAAATATGATTATTAGAGCTCAAAGAACGAATTAAGGACTAGGTCATGCTTCGAGAGTAATCCGACAGCATAACGGTACATTCATTAACTTTCATAAATCATTAATAGCTTATTGAACAAAGTGTTAAGTTCTAGAGGATCAATAGGCCATCTAGGCTCATAGGAAAATCAACCCGTGGGTCAAACCTCAGGTTTAAGCACACTGGACATAAAAATGGTCATGTCTGGGCCGTTTCTTTAAGAGGCAGTCATTTGCTGGATTGTTTTATGGAGGATAGCAGTCAAATCCAGACTGTTTATTTACATAGTCGACGCTAGGGGAAGAAAGAGTCGATGCAATGTATAATCTAGACGATGCGGTCAAGCCAGGGTCGCAACCTGCAATAGGCGGTTGCCTGAAGGCCTCAAATAGTCAGGGTATAGGAAAAACACTGGTCATGTGAGTGCTCTCTAGTCAAATGGGCTTTGAGAATAGAACCAGCTCAACGTCCTTGTGGGAATCCCAGTTTCGCAGAGACTTATGAGGGCCTTGGAGCAAGATCACCTAGTCTGGTGGAAGGAATATCCAAAGGAGAGGGTCACAAGTTCAAGAAGTGTTCCAACAATGTGCAAGTGTAACTAATAGTCACATATCAGGGTATGCGTTATGTACTTAACCAGAAAGACAGTAGATGAGAGTGAAGTGCATGAAACAATGATCAAATCGTCAATAACACCAGTTCATAAATCATGTGGAAATACCTTTAATACAAGACTATATGGTTTTGTCATGAAAATAGCATAAGTTTAAAATAAGTATTTAAAACATATAAGATATGCAATCTATCATGCATGGTTGATGAACACTATAACCAATATCACGAATATGAAGTCAAAACTAGGAATAAAACCTATGTATCTAGGCTTATCATTAATTTAATAGGGCTGATCTGTGCACTGTTTAGAGTTAACAGAGTGTAGGTCACAGAAAACATAAGGCGATCTAGGTAGGGCCGCTACTATCAGGTAGCGATCTATCGCGGGGCCGCTATCTGATTGTAACGATCTCTACAAGACCGTTTATTGTCTATAGTAGATAGAGATAAACAACGCATGCAAGGCCTATCCTAGGGTAAATAATCATGGAAAGCCTAAGAAATTGATGGATAACATGTAAGAACATGTTTATAATGAAAAAGATGCATGGGAAGATATGAATCATGCCAAAATTCTCATTTTTAGTTACAAGATGTGGGGTTATGCATACAGTGATAACCTAGATGTGCAGTCATGAGAAAACATCAAATTCTCTAAGTATAATGCATGAAATCATGAGAAAATTGAGGGCTTTTACTCCGAGCTTGATATTTGAGCTATTCATGAGATAACTTACCTTTGGGTTAGGCTTGAAACTTCGGATTTCTTATTGGAAGAAGATCCTAATTTTTGCACGTCCTGCGTAAAAGATGCTTGAGAGGATTATATCATACTTTAATCTGGTGCATTAATTTCTTTTAAGAAGAGGGATATAATTGCTCAATTCCTTTTTATGATGTTCGTAACTGCACTTCCCTGCTTTAGTTGGCTTACTAACAGAAAGAAGAATTTACGGGGGGATATAACTTCTTGCATTTCCACATATTCCAATCCCAACCTACAATGCACATTCTGCTACACGATACCATTTTATTCCTAGTAGAGGATGAGTCCTAGCTTTTTCGGCCAGATTGATGCTAGAGCTTCTGGAGGAGGTATTTGGCCTCAAGGTGAATTTCAACAAGAGCCCCCTAGTGGGTATGAACCTATAGGATAGGCAACTGCAGAGGGCAACATTCATCTTGGGCTGTCAAATAGGGAATTTTACTCTCTCCTATTTGGGCCTTCCGCCGTCTCCAGGGGCACTCCTTTGTAGTGAGTGGTAGCCTGTTGTGCAGAGATATGAGTCTAGACTTGCAAGATGGAAGGCCATGCTACTCTCCTGCAGGAAGAGGAGGGTGCTTTGCAAATCAGTGCTTGATAGCTTGCCCATCTAGTTCTTATCCATTTTTAGGATCCCTAAGAAAGTTGCTAAGAAGATTGAGTCTATTCAAGATAGATTCCTCTGGCATGGTAGTGTTGAGATATTGAGGGGTTGGCATGATATATCATGGGGTAGGGTCTACAAAAGTAAGGAGATGGGAAGTTTTGGCATCAAAAATCTCAGAGACTTCAATATGGCTCTCTTATGCAAGTGGCTGTGGAAGCTGGGGGCAGGTGAGAGTGGTTTGTGGGCTCAAGTCATTAGATAGAGGTATTATGGTAGTGCGCGGGGCTGGGATATGTCACCGGTCTCTTAGCATAATGTATCTCCCATTTGGAGAGGCATTCTGACTTGCATGGACTTCATGATTATGAGTGTTCGAGTTCGGCTGGACAGGGTGGAGAAGTGCTTATTTTGGATAGACAGATGGTATGGTGATTTTAACTTGAAGGAGTCTTTTTCGAGGCTCTTCATTGTTGCAGCATTCCCTCTGGTTTCAGTAGCTCAGTGCTTTGATTTTTAAATACAAGAAGGGGCATAGTCGCCAGTGTTCAGAAGGAACCTTAGGCCAAAGGAATGGATCAGTTAGAAGGTTTGCTTTCCTTTTTGACTTTGCCCCACAACTAGATAGAGGACCACTGGTGGTGGCAGGACCAGGAGGGTTGTTTCTCAGTGAGGTCAGCATACACATGCATTTCTGATGGAGGGATTTGCCATAGCTTTGCATCACAAATTTGTTTCCCTAGGAGTCCTTTGAACGTGAAGCGTCTCATCTGGAGGATTTTGCATGGAAGGCTGCTAACTTGTGATAGGATTGTATCATTTCTCTAGGCTATTCCTATGGTGTGCCGTTTGTGCAGGGAGGACGAATACGCTGCACCATCTCTTCACAGCTTGCTCTTATTCTCAAGAAGTGTGGAGGTCACAAGGAGGGCCCAGTGTAGCATCATCCTGCAGGGCAGTGTGCTTTATTTTCTTGGCCATTGGCATCACAGCTGGAACCTTAAGGGGGATAGGATAGTTTGGTGACCGATCCTTCACCCTACCTTGAGGGTATTATGGGGTGAAAGGAACAATAGATCCTTTAGAGGAGAAGAAGAGTGGTGGACAGGGTGGTTGCTTTTATTTGTGAGAGGGTTAGACAGTGGGCCAGAAAAATGTAAATAACTCAAAATCCATGCAGAATTGGCTAATGGCATAGAAGAAGAAGTTGTAGATATCAAAAAATCAAACAACTTTATTGAATGGCACATTTTGAATAGAGAAAAGGAAGGATATGAAAAAAGGTCACATTCAGGACTGCACAGTGAGAGAGAGCCGAATGCTTGATGGAAGCCGGCCTAAATGGGCCAAAAGTCAACTTGGAAGCTGGAAGTTGATAAGATAAGCTCCAGGGCTCAATGGAATCATGATCTCCAAGGCTCAAAGGATATAAAACTGTGAAATGGGCTCAAAATCTATCCAAAGAAGGCTCCAAAATAATGGTTAATTTGAGACATCAAAAATGATAAATAAGAGAAATGACGTAACTTGCGGGCCAAAAATGGGTGTCAACAGTATACTGCTACACCCGAATGCCTTTTGAGATGAAGAACACCAGAGCAACATACCAGAGGCTGATCAACCACATTTTTGAAGGACAAATCGGTCAGAACGTCGAAGCCTATATCGACGACATGCTCGTCAAGACATCTAAGGTCGAGGACCACTTCGCCGACCTAGCTGAAACCTTCGGCACCCTCCTAAGTGCAACATGAAGCTCAATCCAGTGAAATGAGCCTTTGGGGTTCGATCCGTGAAATTCTAGGGTTTCCTAGTGACCCAACGCGAGATTGAGGCCAACCCCAACAAGGTTCAAGCCATCTTGAACATGCAGCCACCCGTTTGCATCAAGGATGTCCAGCGCCTGACGAGACGAATTGCTGCGCTCAACCATTTTTTATCCCGAGCGACCGAACGATGCCTATCTTTCTTCAAATTATTAAGAGGGCCCAAATTGGCATCCGTCACATTTACCTGGGATGAGGAATGTTAGACGGCTTTTGTAGAGCCAAAGGAGTTTCTGGCCTCGCCCTCGGTGTTATCAAAATCGGTCCCGGGTGAAACACTACACCTTTACCTCTCATCGACTCCTTCCATAGTGAGCTCAGTCCTAGTCCGAGATGACGCAGAAGTGCAGAGACCAGTATACTACACCTGCAAGGTGCTCAACGAGGCCGAAAGAAGGTATCCCGTAATAGAGAAACTCATGCTAGTGTTGGTGACCTCACCCAAGCGCCTCCGGCCTTACTTCCAAGGGCACTCCATTATCGTATTGACCAACGAGCCCTTGAAGAAGATCCTCACTCACCCTAAAGCTGCGGGTCGCCTCGTCAAGTGGGCCATAATGCTTCGGGCTTACGACATCTCCTATCACCCTCATTCGGCCATCAAGGGATAGGCACTCGCGGACTTCATTGCGGAGAGCATCGTTCCAATCGAGGGGGCCCTTCTGCTAGCTCCTGGGCCCACCTGGGATCTTTTCATTGACGGGTCCTCCAATTCGACCGGCAGTGGCACCGACGTCCTCCTTAGATCTCTAGAAGGAGCAGAATTACAGTGCGCCTTGAAGTTCAACTTTTAGGCATCCAACAACGTCTCCGAGTATGAGGCTCTCATCTCGGGAGCCAGGATGGCATGATGATTGGGGGCCAAATGAGTCAGGATTCATACTGACTCCTAGCTGGTCGCTAGCCAGGTCAATAGTGACTACAAATCTCAAGAAACACAGATGATCAAATACCTTCAACTGGTAAAGGGAATAGCCCCGCTATTCGAGAGTTTTCAGGTCATCTGGATAACTCAAGAGGAGAACTCCCGGGCAGACGCCCTCTCTCGACTGGCCTCCTCTGTTGGCCCAGAAGGTACTCGATCGGTATTCCTCAAAGAGCTAGAGTGACCGAGCATAGAAGCGGAGCTCATGACCATTGATTAGGCATCACCAAGCGACTGGCAGACCCCATATATATCCTGGCTCTGGGACTCTCAGGAGCCCCCCGGCCCTCGAGAAGCTCGGAGACTAAAGTATCAAGCTCGGCACTTCATCATCTTGGATGAAACCTTGTACCGAAGGTCTTTCTCCGGTCCCATCCTCAAATGCCTCGATATCAATGAAGCCCACCAAGCAATTCAAGAGGTCCACGAAGGTGTCTACGGCGCGCATCAAGGAGGAAGATCGCTCACCAGGATCTTGCTGTGACAAGGCTACATGTGGCCCACTCTCCAGCGCAACTGCTTGACCTACGCTCAAAGGTGTGATCAATGCCAGCGTTTTGAGCATCTGGTCCATCAGCCTGCCTTAGAGCTCGTCACCCTTACCGAGCCGTACCCTTTCACTAGGTGGGGGATCGACATCCTGGGGCCATTTCCAATGGCCCAATCCCAGAAGAAGTTCGTCATCCTCGCCATCGATTATTTTACCATGTGGATTGAAGCCAAAGCCATTGCCAAGATTACCAAGTTGGTCCTATGGAGCTTCATTTGGAAGTCGATCATTTGTCGTTTCGGTATCCCCCGAGTGATTGTGAGTGTTAATGGTCGACAATTTGATTCTCATTACTTTAGGAACAAATGTCCTGGCCTACACATTCGCAACCACTTCACTTCGGTAGCCCACCCCCAGGCTAACGGACTAGTCGAAAATGCCAACAAAACTATATTAAAAGACATTAAGGCCAGGCTCGGTAAGGCCAAGGGTAGTTGGCTCGAGGAATTGCCAAGCGTACTATGGTCACATCAAATCACTTCGAGAATCGCCACCGGTGAGCCTCCTTTCCAGTTGGTGTATGGCATAGACGCCGTGATTCCTTTGGAAGTTGGCAGCCCATCTCTCCGAGTCATCAACTTCTCGCCTGAGGCGAATGAGCAGAAACTGCTAGAGAACCTTGATATGGCAAGCGAGATACGAGAGATCTCAGGCATCTGAGCCACGAAATATCAGCAATGCATCACTCGATATTACAATGCCAAAGTCTGGGACAGACACTTCCACACAGGAGACTTCATCCTAAGGAAAGTCAAAGCCTCTCGACCACTGGAAGCGGTGGGAAAGCTAGCCCCTAATTGGGAAGGCCCCTACCGAGTGGTCGAGATGCTCGGGAAGGGGGCGTATCGACTGTCTACCATGGAAGGAGCACCTATCCCCCAGACATGAAATGCAACAACATTTCAAGAGTTCTATTTTTGAGCTTTTCTCAAAAAATGTAAGCGACATATGGCAATAACAACTTTCATTTCCCTTTCATTAATGTTTCTTCCTACATCAGATAGGACACAGCCAATACAATGCATATCCAAAAATAAAGATACTACATCCACTGGTACTACAACACGAGCTGATTACTCGGCTTAGACACAGCTAGCACCCCTAAGCCAAGCCACTGACTCTACCTGGTGTAGAAACTGGCTCGGATAACGGGATGGCTGACCCTGTCGGTCCGGGAAGCTCAAAGAAAAGGTATCAGAGAAAGACGAAGGAGAAGATAAAGGTATAAGAGTTGGAGACCAACTGGACAGGAGCCAGTCGGTGAAACTAAAGCAACTACACAACGAAGAGGTGGAGAGGCAAACAAAACCCACATTTTCAAGTCAAGAGAAAAGTGCAGAAGAGGCCCGACCGAGTGTCCAGACTAGACTCGTGAGGTTTGGGCGGAGAGAAATAATACTACCACGGCAGCCCATAGCGCCTCTCCATTTTCTTCACTTCGGCCTCGCCCAACTCGCTGCGCATAGAGTGCTCAGGCTGCGGCACCAAGCTCTTTGTGCCTTGATCGGCTTCCTGCACCTTGATTGCAGGGTATTGCTCCGCCATGATAGGACGAGAGGAATAGGAGGAAGAGGAGGGGGACGCCGACTCAAGCGACTCAGGAGGAGGTGGAAGCTGTCGAATCACCGCCTCTGTGATCTCTGCTAACTCCACGAAGGCCTCCGCAATTCTTTGCTCCTCTTGACCTCCCTCGCGGCGCATGAGCCTTTTCAGAATACGAGAGTGATGGAGAGACAATACCCTAAACAAGGGAGGCCTGGAATGCAAGCCCGTGCGATGTTTACACTCCCAGAGGTTCGGTGGGAGGCTGCGCGACGTTCTAAAACTCTGAAAAGGGACTCCTCGCATTGACTCAAAAGAGTCAACATTGTAGGCGTATTCCCAAGACAGACACATTAAATGGCCCCTGCTGGAGAAAATTACCCACCCAATCCGAGCCACCAATGCCATCCCCACAAATGTTACTCATCTAAGCCCAATTTTGGCTCGGGAGTAAGGGGGGACAAGTGGAGAGGGGACAACGAGGGAGATAGGTAGAGAGAGACGTGTGTGAGAGACAGGGAGGGAGAGAGAGGGAGAAAGAGAGAGAGAGGGGCGACGGGTTGTGAGAGAGAGAGGGGGGGCTTTTGGTTCTCTCCGGGGAGAGAGGCCATGGGAGATCAAATAAGAGAGAGGGGAGTGAATCACCCTCAGTGAGTCATTTCCCACTGTGGTCCTTTAATTTCAGCATTTTAATTCTAGTTTACAACTGCCTGCCACCCACCGGTAACCATCACACTACTCCCGTGCTCCATCTCTCACCATCCCACCGCCCACTCTCCACTTCGCACGCTGTCATCGTCGCTACGAGCAGTCCGGTGCCCCCTCTATCTTCATCTCATTCTGTTCACACACCATACACAAGACCCTCCGCATACACCGATCGACCTCGCACTGGCACCCTGCCTCGTCACCGGCTCACCTTCTCACACATACACTCTCTCCCCTCGACTGCCCCTCTCCCTCTCTCTCTCTTCTACACGCACACCCCCTCCCTAGATCTCTCCTCTCACCACCACTCTCTCTCCTCACCGGACCCTACCTCTCTCTGTGCTAGCCAGACACAGCAGTGACTAACATCCTCTCACGCACACACCTATCACACGATACCCCCCCACCGTCTCTCACTTTCTCACCTCCCTCGACCCACTATCTCTCTTCATCTCTTGAACCATCAGCCCTTACCCCCCCACCTCTCCATCCTTGCTTCTCTCCCTTGCCCTGCGCACACATGCTCATCGTCGGCATCCCTGTCATAGTAACCGCATCTTCCCATGCACACACGAGCACTGTCGCCAAGCCTCCAACTCATCTCTCCCTCTCTCTCTTTCTCACTCAACCTTCACAGAACCCCTCACGTAGCTCTCTCTCCCTCTCTCTTTCTAACTCTACCTGCACATCTGTTAGCCACCATAGCCTACTCCTCCCTTCAACCCGCAAGCACCACCGCAGCCACCCCCTCTGTCGTCGCTCACCAACACCCACCGTCGGACCCCTTTTGCCCTCTCTCTCTCTCCTCCATGCACACACACAACCCACGTCGCCCCCTCTCCCCCTCGACCATCCCTCTCTCTCTCTCTAACCCTCTCACCACAAGCTCCCACTCACGATCTCTCTCTTTCTCTCTCTATCGCCCACATGACTTTTCTCTCTCTTCTCCGTGTCTCACTCTCTCTCTGTCTCTCACCTTCTCTCTCACACCCCCACCCCTAGGATTGATCGGAGGCCACAGTTTCCAAGAATGGCCTATGGCCACTCCCCAAGGGGAGACAACAAAATCCCCTCCCTGAGATTCAATAGCATACACCTATTATAGCATCCACGAATGTGATTAAATGGTGTGCGTCTGTCTGTGAAGGTGTGTGCTACAATTAACGACAAATGGGCGAGTAAGTTAACCATGGGAGATTTTTGAATGCCTTTTCACTCCTTCCAATGAGTTATAGGGCCATCGGTGTAGTCCCTGACATTGTCTAAGCTCTTATACTATTTGTTGTTTCATTAGAATGGTCCGTCTGTTGAACCTTATCTATTGTTGTGGATGCCTCGTCTGGTTCTCGACGGAGTGCCTTTGAGGGCCTCTGCTCTTTGAGTTCCCCTTAAATGTTTCCAAATCGGGCACGAAGGCCCGTTCGTCTTAATAGTTTCAATCATAGTGCCCTTGGGATAGAATAGGAGAATAATTTCTCAGACTGAGTCTGCGGTGTTTGTGATTGCTTAGTGCAAGGAAGCCTTACTCATTGGAGTAAGGGGTGGACGTAGATTGTGGGTTGCAATCAAACCACCTAAAAAATCATATGTCTCTGATTTGTGGTTTGATTGTCTGGTTCTTCTACTATTTGCACTCATCCATTGCTCGATCCTCGGTCACTTAGATCTACTTTACGTTGCTTCTCTTCTGGTTTCAGCGCTTCCTGTGGTTAAACTTGTTAAGAATTTTTAATTCCGGTGATCTATTCAACCCCTCCCCTTCTAGCTCACCGTCCAAGCTTATTATCAGATGGGATTTCTTGATAACCTCCCAGGTATCCTAAGCGCACATCTAGGTTGATTTGGGCCTCTAAACTCCTCGAATGATAGTCCACCGGTTAAGTCTTATCCTGATGACAATGTCGTCATGCCACACTTAGGTTCCCAATTGCTTCTAACCGCAGGGATACACCCAAAGAGTGTTCGAGGTAAAAGATTTGCCTGACCCGAGTCCATTTTCTAACAACTCTAGATAGTATATAATGGAACACCTTAGGCCCCTAACGACCAACCCCGCGACGCTAACTCAGAATCAGACGCCGTCGCACTGATAGGTGATGCGCTTGCATTGGTCTAAGCCCAAGGTTAACATAAGAGAACATCAGGGTGGTAAATAGAGGCCTTGACTGGCCGAAAACACCGAGACTCCTTCGCAGCGATGGCTTTTGCTTTTCAAAGTCGGCAACCATATGTGTGTTTTGCTAAAAATAAGGCCGTGAGCTTTAACGAGACTTTCCCTTCCGGACCTCTATTTGGCCTTCATCTTCAGGAGGGAGAAGGAAGAGAATGAGGGCAAACCTCCTGAGAGGATCTGGCAAAATCGTTAACCTGGCGAGCTATTAGGGGCCCTACTCGGCTTTCCACTTTTAGGGTGACTTCGGACCAGGCCCTGAGCCTTAGCATTTCCCTGCCCCTTTTACTCAATTTGACTTTTGCTCTGTAGGAGTTTTTTTTATCAGAGTAAGGCACGGTTACTTCCAGACTTTTGAACTCATTCCGTTCATCATTTCTTCATCTCTCCTCTCTCTCTCTCTCTTTTTGAAGAGAGAGTGAGAGATACATGGTCATTTGACATTTGCCTCTCTTTGATATGCCTGCGGGGACACTGCCCTCTTTTCGTGCCCTGACCCAGGCTTGAGGAGATGGACCCTACTCTCGCCTTTGGGGGGATTGTACTTTTAACTTCTTGCGCTCGACATTTTAAGGGCATCGACTGTCTTATTCGGTCTAAAAGAGGGGGGGGGGGAAGAAGATTACAGCTTTCCTGGAGGTCGTCAGGGTGAAGTCTCGACAAAGGCAACGCAACCTTCTTTGGATAAAACACGTGCGTGGTTGCATACTATTGTTTCTTTTAATTGACAAAAGGCTAGGGTGGCCGGACAGGGGTCTCCACGGTTCTGGTGGATCAAGACCTAGTACTTACCAACCCTCAATGGGGCCCTTACCCTATCATGAATGGTGGATGCAATGACTTGACTTCATGGTGATGACCAAGCGTCAACTTTTAAGGTTTTTTTTTATTTTTTTTATTTCAAGTTAATTATTTGCAAGGTCTCACGAATAAAATTTCTTCAAGTATACTCCAGTCCACGGGTATGCAAGTTCCACCCCCTCGACATCCACTAACTTATATGCATTGCCTGAGGAAGAATACACCCTTCTGCTGAAACCAGGAATGCCAGAAGGCTTTTGACCAGCTCAAGGAATATTTGAAGACCCCACTTGTGCTGGGGGCACCAGTCAAAGGGTGGCCCCTGATTCTATACATAGCCATCACTGAACACTCACTGGGGGTAATGCTTGCCCAAAATAAAGACGAGGGGAAAGAGCATGCGCTTTATTACCTCAGTCGAAGATTGATCGACACCGAAGCAAAATACACCCCAATCGAGAAGGTTTCCCTCGCCTTGATTTTTGCAACTAAGAAGATGAGGCATTATATGCTCTTGCATGAGATACAACTGATATCAAGGGTCGATCCGGTCAAATACATATTGTCCCGGCCAATACTAAAAGGACGACTAGGCAAATGGGTCGTCATTCTCATGGAACTTGATATCACCTATGTGCCACAGAAGGTCATCAAAGGCCAGGCGATAGCTGATTTCTTTGTAGCACATCCGGTGCCCGAGGATTCCCCCCTAATCATGGAGCTCCCGGAAGATGAAACACTGGAGGTGAATCAGGTCCGTCAGGCTGTGTGGCAGCTACATTTCAACGGGGCATCCAGAATCGAAACATCCCAACAGGGGCATTAGATGGTAAGAGCTGGAGCAGGCATCATCCTCAGATCTCCGGAAGAAGTGTTACATACATCGTGCTCGATCAACAAGCCATGCATAAAAAATGAGGTAGAATATGAAGCATTGATCATCGACCTTCAGATCGCCCTCCATATGGAGATTCAGATGCTACGGGTGTTCGGCGATTCAATGCTGATCGTCAGACAAATACAATGAGAATTTGATGTTCGAAAGCTGGAGCTGCTTCCTTATTACGCTAAGGCGAAGGGACTCATGGCACAATTTTACTTCATCGAGATCAGCCATGTTGGCCAAAGCCAAAATGCGCAGGCAGATGCACTGGAAAAATGGGCAAGCTCGCTGGTAGTCCCGCCAGATCAGTCTCTCAACATAGTAGTGATAAACAGGCACCAGGTTCCTAGCATGATAGAGGAGCTAGGCGAAGATGAATGTGAACCTATAATAGTAGAAGCAGTAAGCACGCTTGACTAGAGAGAATCTCTGATGCAATGGTTCATACATTAACAATTGCCCAGACAGAGGGAAGAAAGAATTAGATTAATCCAAACTAAAGATTCCTATGAACTCAGAAACGAAACTTTATTCTGGATTGTGGCAGATGCCAAGAAGAAGGAACTTCTCTGATGCTTTTCTATGGAGGAAGCCTGGACGGTCATGAAGGAGGTTCATGCCGGAATAGCTGGGGCCCATCAAGCTGGCCCGAAAATGAAGATTGAAATCAAGAAATTGGGTTACTACTGGCCGACTATGTTCGATGATTGCTGCAAGTATGCTAAGTCATGTCATAAGTGTCAGGAACATGTGTCGGTCCCAAGAAGACCCCCGATACAACTACATCCAATGGCGCCCAGCTGGCCCTTTACTCAATGGGGCACTGATGTTGTGGGCCCATTGCCCGCGTCATCGTCAGGGTGCAAATACATCTTAGCCGCGACAGACTACTTCTCTCGTTGGGCAGAAGCTGTGGCCTTAAGAGAAGTGACCAGGGAGGTCGTGGTCAGATTTATCCGTCGAAACATCATATTCTGATTCAGCGTGCCCGATCGAATTGTCTCCGACAACGGAAGCCACTTTCGGAACCAAAAGGGGCACGGCTTTTTACCAACGACAGGTCGTGCGCATCAACTACAACCCTTCGGCCAAGAAAGAATTCCAAGTGAAAACTATGACATGTGTGGTCGAACAAGAGTCAAATAAGAAAACACCATTGATTGATTTGTATGGGTCAGAAAAGACATATGATGCTGGCGAATCATCAAAAGGACAACCAAATTTGAAAACAAATGGAAAACTTAAAACCATTTTATTTGTGCCAGCCGGCAAGTCCACCCATCTCAGTTCAAAAATTAAAAATAAAGAAAAGATCACTGCTGAAATAAACCTGACCAAAAATATCAAAAAATAAATTAATAAAAAATCTAAAGGCAAAGCCAAGATCTCCATAGCCCACACAGAGAGTCCACACACCTCTCCACAGAGGTTCAGCAGTTCCCCCGCGAGTCGATCCGGTCAGCACCAGAAGTTGACTCATAGGTCAACCAGAACAGGCTATGAGCAGACCCCCTGGCCAAGTCGACCCAGGCAATCTGCTAAGTTGACTTGGATGCCATCCAGTAGCAGTTACAGAACCCCAGGGTATTGGACAAGTTGACCCGGACAGTACAGAAAGTCGACTTATAGGTCATCCAGAATAAATAATGTGCATAGACCATTGGGAAGTCGACCTGGATGGAACCAGAAGTCGACTTGGAGGCCAGGCAGAGATTTTTTGTTTCAGACCTGTGCCAGGGCATGTCAGTCTAGGTTCCCTACAATGTTCAGTCTCGTCTTTGCTCCTTGGGCCTACAAGAGAAACAATACATCAATATCAATGAACAACCTTAACCACTCTAATGACTTCAAGTTCTCTAAACAGGGTGTACTCACACAAGCTCCAAATGTCAGAAAGGAACCCACAAATAAGATGCCCTCATCTAACAGACAAATTTGGATTCCAAAGTCTGTACTTTCTTGTTTGGAAGAAATGAATGGTCTGATGGGACCCAAATGTGCTTGGATTCCAAATTTTTTTGCTTAAATTATCTTAAAGGAATGTCTCATAGTAGTACATAATAGGTGGTATCTCGATAACGATAGTTCAAGGCACATGATAGGGGACAAAAGCAAGTTCTGCCTATTGGTTGAAAAAGAGGCTAGTCATGTTACATTTGGAGGAAATAGCAAAGGTAAAATTATGAGCACAAGTAAGATAGGTAAGAATTCTTCCAGTTGTATTGAAAATGTTATGTTCGTCAAAGGTTTAGAGTACAACTTGCTGAGTGTGAGCCAACTATGTGACAAAGGACATATAGTGATCTTTGATTCTTACAATTGCAAGATAATAGAGCCTAACTCCAACTCTGTCAAGTTTGTTGGCAGAAGAGTAAGTAATATATATATGGTAGATTTAGATGATCCTGCTCATAGTGATTTGTGTCTTACTACAAGTAAAGATGATTTAGCATGGCTTTGGCATCGTTGATTAGGACATGCTCGTTATAGTGTCATGCATAAATTAGTTAAGCATAGCATGGTCAAGGGACTACCTGAAATCTCCTTCAAACATAATAGCAAAATATGTGATGCATGCACCCAAGGAAAGCAGACTAGAAAACCATCTAAAAATAGAACTAAAAATCAATCCTCAAGGCCATTAGAACTTGTCCATATGGACCTATTTGGACCCACAAGGACTGCCCAGGAGGGTCGAGCCGTGCAGGGCTCCGACCGGCCGTTCCTCCCCTGGCTTGTGAGAACCAGGAGGGCTACTCTCATATATTCAAACCACCTTCTCAACCATTCCCTCACACATTATGGCACCACCCTCCTCCCCAGAGGCATCATCCAAAAAGTTAAATCAACTAGAATGCCAATTCTGGTGGGGAGAAGACCCAAACAAGCATAGAATTCACTTCTGCAATTGGGAAAGACTTGAGCTACATAAGATTGCAAGGGGATTGGGTTTTAGAGATCCTCAGACCTACAACAAAGCAGTTATCATGAAGGTGGTCTGAAGGTTCATAAGTGATCCTCAGTCTCTATGGGCAACTATCCTGAGAGCAAAATACTTAAAAGATAGAGATTTTTGGACAACTAAGGAACCAGCCAGCTGCTCACATATTTGGACCGCAATTCTGTCAGTAAGAAAGGAAGTTAAATGTGAAATATTCAAGCTTGTCTAAGATGATAGAAGTACAAATATATGAGAAGATAAGTGGATACCGGACAGGCCAGGCCCACCCACCCCCCTCAATAACCTTACACCGAGCACCTTGAACCTGGTTTCACAGTTAATCTCCAATCAACAATGGAACCAAACTCTCATCAGACTTTCTTTTCAGAAAGAGACAGCGGAAGAGATTATGAGAATAAACCTGCCACAGAATGCTTGCCCTAAGGGAGATACCACTATATGGAGCCTTACCAAGAATGGACAGTTCTCTATTAAATCGGCCTACAGGATGATTGCTGAGAGATCCCTTCCACCTTCGACATCCACAAATCAAGACATCTAGAAGGTGATCTGGAACCCCATCATCTATAACATCATTACACCAAAAGTTTCTATTTTTGGATGGAAATGCATTGTGGGAGCCATCCCTGTCAACTCCAGAATTGCTAAGTGCAACAAGGCTATAGATCCAAACTGTCCACTCTGCCATAATGAAGAAGAATCGATCCCACACATGCTTTTCTTCTGTAATCTCGTGAGAGCCACATGGAAGATGTCCCCACTAAATTACCACTCAGCTGAGCACCTCAGTTCACTAGAGGATAGAATTCTAGACTGGACTAGCCCACCCGTTTCCTCAGGAAGGAGGGATATTCATGTAATCTCCATGTGTTATGCTATCATGTGGCAAATTTGGGTGACGAGATGCAAGAAAATTTTCGAAGGCAAAGAGGAGCACCCGAGATTCATAATTGCTAAAGCTATGAAGTACCACCACAATTGGGAAGGCAATATGGAAGATCACAGCAAACCTACTCCTCATCATGAAGCCCTTTGGCGTCCTCCTGGGGGTCAAAATCTTAAAATAAAGGTGCATGCGGCCTTTTCAGCTGGCCAGAGAGCAGCAGGTATTATCTTGACAGATCTAGCAGCCACTCCACTCCTCTGTCTGTAACTCTTGATCGAAGCTTCCTCCCCAGAAATGACAGAGGCCTTAGCTATGTTCCAAGCCATAAAATCAGCTCTCTCAACTCCAGTAAGTGACGGTAGAGGGAGACGCTCTCAATGTGATAAACTACATCAACGGGACCTCCTCCCCCTCGTGGAGAATCATTCCCATCATCTAAGACTGCAGGAGTCTGCTGAACCCTTCACATACCCTGGTGAAGTTCACTCCCAGATCTGCCAACACTTTGGCCCATATTCTAGCAAAACAGGCCCTCCACCTAAAAACCAATAGGTCGTGGTCGTTATTGCCATTCCAAGATGTATTCTGGACGTTGTAAACAATCTACATGTGAAGTTGAGATTAACAATGGAACATGCGAAGTTGATGGGGGACATTGGTAGAAAAGTGAGGGGGCATAATGCGATTTCGAAGCTAGATATGGCCAAAGCTTATGATCATATGGAGTGAGATTTCATCTTAGCGGTCTTAAGAAATTTTGGTTTTAGCATGAGATTCACTTCTTACATTAGTATATTTCTCTCTAATAGCTGGTTCTCTATGAATTTTAATGGGTGCTCGGTTGGGTTTTTCAAATCATCTAGAGGTATTCGCCAGGGGGATCTGCTAGCGCCACATATTTTTATCATTGCCTCTGAGGTCCTTAGCAGAGGCCTTTCTCATCTATTTCATTCTGGTCTCCTACTCGGCTATAGCGGGCCATGTGGCTGCATGTGCATTTCTCACCTCCTGTATGCGGATGATACTCTCATTTTCATGAATGCTGGTTGCCATAATATTAAGATTATAATGCAGTTCATCGCTCAATATGAATGGTGCTCGGGGCAGAAGGTTAATTCGGACAAGAGTGTGTTCCTCATGTCACTAAAGGCCCCCACTAATCGAGTCTGTCGTATTCAATCTCTTACAGGATACAAGCATCAGGGTTAGGGTTTTCACTATCGGGGAGTTCCACTGAAGCATGGTCGGTATAAGTTGGCAGATTTCAGTTATCTGGTTGATAAGGTGCAGCGTAAGCTGGACGGCTAGCAGTCCAGGTTGCTATCGCAGGTAGGCTGTTGTGTTCTTATCAAGGCAGTACTGAGGAGCATTCTAGTTTATCTTGCTTCAGCCTAGTCCGTCCCTAAGTCAATGTTTCACATCATTGATAGACTATGTGCTCATTTTTTTAGAGAGGTTGGATGGTGTTAAGTGTCGTCACTGGGTGGCTTGGGATAATCTTCAGAAACCTACCGCAGAAGGAGGGTTGGGTTTCTACAGTCTTCACTATGTGCAAGTCTCCTTAGCGGCCAAAAATCTCTGGTCGATTATGCATGGCTCTTCTTTGTGGTATCACTATGCAAGACAACGCTTCCTTAAAACTCATCTTTATAATGTCCATAAACCTTTCCCAGCTGGAACTAGGAAGGATGTTTTCTACTCTACTAATAATCTCATTTTAACTAATTCTCGATAGGTTATTGTGGATGGCTCTATGGTCAATTTTTTTAGGGATTACTGGTATGGGGAGGGCCCTATGGTCCATCAGCTAGCCTAGAATAGGGATGATAGGTTGAGCCGGCATCCTACTGTTTCGGTCAAGGAAGTTCTTAGTGATCCTCACCATTCTACTTGGCTTTTGTTTGGCAACACCCAACAACGTCCATCCTTGCCTCGTAATATGGAGGTTGATATGTACATTTGGACTAGTTCGGCCAATGGAGATTTCTCTATCAAGTCGGCATATGGGTTGCTCCGCCCATCGGCTATTTATAGGCATCCGTGGGAGAAGCTATGGCATCCGAGGTATGCACCGAGGGCTATTTTATGTCCCTGGAAAGTCATTCACATGGCTGTTTCGGTGGATAGTAGGGTAATGGATTGTGGTATTCCTATGGCATCGAGGTGTGTTTGTTGTAGGTGCCCTTCACAGGAGGATATGAACCACTTGCTTCTTCATGGTGAACTGGCTAAGGAGTTGTGGCATTGGTTTCTTCCTATTTTTAGCAGCAGAGTGACATTCATTGATCATATTACTATACATTTTTAATAAGTACCCAGAGATTAAAATCAAAGATATTCACATAATCCCTAAATTTACCTAGCCAAATGTAGAAACTGGAACCATCGAACTTCAGAGGATTGGCCATGAAAATAGATTTAAATCAGAGTCTAGAAAACATGGGATACACCAAAGATGTAGGATCAGATCTGTAGATCATTGTATCTAAAATCACATAAACCTGCTCTGATACCAATTGATGGGGATTGGTGATCCGCTCTGATTCCAAGCAAAGGGATTAGAGTATGCAAGGCTGAGATCTAGAGGGGGGTGAATAGATCCCAGTAAGAAATTTTTGTGGAATTAAAAATTAAAGACTACTCTTACTAAACTAAAATAAATATCAGTGTTCTGCTCACAGAGAAAACCAGAAAATATCACTCTGATGAAGAAAGTACTCACTCAACCAATTAAAGTACTTGGCAGAGGTTTGATCTAAGATCTCCTCACGCAAGAGGTGACATTCTAGATAGGCCAGACCTATCCTTCCTGTCATGCCTTTTGATATACTGGTTGGTTGATGAGGTGCTCAAATTCATTAGACTGTAATTGCGATCAGAGTTGAATACTAATCAACAGCGGTCCTAATCATGCATCTAGCGGAGCAATACTTAGACATACAATTACACCAAAAGACAAAGGGTTTTTAGGTGGTTCAGTCTCAACCTTGAGACCTACATCCATCCCACACTTAGATTTGAGTGTGGCTTCTGCTCTCACATAGCTTAACCGTTGATCCACAGTTTTGGGGACGAATCCCTACACCCGTTGATTAACAGCTTGTTCTGCTGAGCCTCACAGCTTGCTTACTGCTGAGCACCACAGCTTGCTATCTGAGGAACTAATCCTCACCACTGAGTGTCACAGCTTGCTCTGCTGACTAACAGCTTGAAGGACAATGAAGAAAGAAACAAACAAATCAACTAAAAATGAGAAACAGATATAGCAATAAAAACATTGTAACTCAAAGATGAGCGAATGATTCTAGATTTGATCTAGAAATCGTGACAGCATCAGTTCTCCCTTCTACACCTTTTCCAATGCTCTATTTTTGAACCTTCTTTTCAATCTACAACTAATTCTCACTCTCTTAGAAACTCCTCACTGCTCACAATTCTCTTCTTCCTCAATTGCCTCTGCTTCCTCTACTTGTCTTCCTCTAGCTCCTTCACCTCTATCTGTAATCCTCTCTCTTCGAGCTCTCTCTCTCTTTCTCTTTCGCTATCTTACGATCTCTCTTTCTCTCTGAACTACTCTTTCTTTTCTTTTCTGCTTCTGGCTCTCTCTCTCTCTCTCTCAGACTCTTCTACTCTCCCCCTCTCTCTCTTAGACTCTTCTGCTCTCTATCTCTCAGACTCTCTTGCTCTGGAGCTCCTCTATCTTCTCTTTTCTTTGTAGCAGTAGCTTCTCTTCAATAGAGGCTCTCTTGGTCTCTTCTTTCAGAAGAAGGCATCCCCTATTTACAGAACAGGGGTGCTGAAAATCCTTCTTATCAATAGCCAGATTAGTGTGGTCCCCACATCATTCTTAGAGGGCGTGTGGAGGGAACACTCCTGCCAAAGGAATTCTAGAAGATGCTCTGATCTGAGACTTCATGTGTCAGGTAGAGGTGAGAGGCTTTCCATGTGGCAGATTCTAGATAAAGGTAAGTCTACATGGCAGATTCTTCTAATGAGCTGTTAGCCTTGGATC